>CM061921.1:179676319-179704347 GCA_031002005.1 Vandiemenella viatica | reverse complement strand
GGCAGAGGGTGTTTTACACAAAACTCTGTGCATTCTAATCCCGAATTGCACGAGTGAAGAAAGAAATAATATAAGCATCAGTATGACAGCTTCTTTCTCTAACCCTATCCTTCCTATCATTGTGAACCAAATAGGATGCTGGAGGAAATATTTCATTGCACTCGTAAACGAAAGTTGGTGTTTGCGTGTTTACCAGTAAATTGAAACGAAACCTACGTCGTCTGTCTGCAGGACACTCCCAGCCTAATCTACACAGACGGAAAAAAAAAATCCCAACACCAAGAAAGACTTGTGTTAGATAAACGAAATTTGGTAGGCGTGTTTATACATCTGAAAGATGACATCGATTCAAATTTCGCGCTTCGCGCATAAGTGTGGCGCTAGTAGCGCTACTCAGAGCTTGCAAATCAGGTTTGCTTTAAATACGCGCTGTAAAGTTTGTGAACGTTATTTACCGCTGAGATTTGACATAGTGAGTTGATGTTAGCCAAGAATGCCTTTAAGAAGACGAAGAAGCCATTATCAACAGCTCACCGAGTTTGAACGAGGTCGTGTAATAGGGCTACGAGAAGGTGGATTTTCTTTTCGCGATATTGCAGAAAGACTTGGCCGGAATGTATCCACTGTGCATGATTGTTGGGTGCAGTGGTCAAGGGATGGTACTGCCTCAAGAAGACCGGGTTCCGGGAGGCCACGTGGCACTACTGAGAGGGAAGACCGCCGTATTCGGCGTACAGCTGTGGCGCATCGTACTGCGTCTGCGGCAGAAATTCGAGCTGCAGTTGGTACCACAGTGACACAACGAACTGTTAGAAATCGGTTACTTCAAGGACAGCTCCGAGCCAGGCGCCCTGTAGCGTGCATTCCACTGACTACAAGCCATCGCCGTTTGCGACTCCAGTGGTGTCAAGCCAGAGCTCATTGGAGGACGGAGTGGAGATCTGTTGTGTTTTCTGATGAAAGCAGGTTCTGCCTTGGTGCCAGTGATGGCCGAGTGTTGGTCAGAAGGAGGCCAGGGGAACGCCTGCAACCAAACTGTCTGCGGCCTAGACACACTGGACCTACACCTGGAGTCATGGTCTGGGGAGCAATTTCCTATGACAGCAGGAGCACTCTTGTGGTTATACCAAACACACTGACTGCAAATTTGTACGTCAGTCTGGTAATTCAACCTGTAGTGCTGCCATTCATGAACAGCATTCAAGGGGGAGTTTTTTAACAGGATAACGCTCGCCCTCATACCGCTGTTGTCTCGCAACGTGCTCTACAGAGTGTCGACATGTTACCTTGGCCTGCGAGATCACCAGATCTGTCTCCAATTGAACACGTATGGGATATCATTGGACGACAACTCCAGCATCATCCACAGCCAGCACTGACCGTCCCAGTATTGACAGCACAAGTACAACAAGCATGGAACTCCATACCACAAAGTGACATTCGAAACCTGTATGACACAATGCATTCACGTTTGCAGGCTTGCATTCAAAATTCTGGAGGTTACACCGGCTATTAATTTAACAGTATTTCACATTTGAAATGCATTTTCTTGAGCTTAAATTAACCTGTGATCTTGAAAATTTAATCAATTAAACATGTTAACTTGACAAATGCATTGTCCAAATTTCATTACTCTACAATAATTTTTTCTTGGTGTTGGGATTTTTTTTTTCCGTCTGTGTATGTTCAATTCCGTGACGCTTGTGGCAAGCAGTCACACATCTAGCTGCTCTTAGCTGTACTTTGTCCATACTATTAATCAATCCCCTGCGAAAAGGATCACAAACTGGACATAAATAGTCGAAACGTGGTCGTACAAGAGTACAGTAATAATTCCATGTGGTCGTAATGACCTGGTGACAGAGTTTCAATTGGCTGCGCATTCCGCCCCTGTCGCAGCCGCCTTTAACCTAGCCCGACAATCCTGCCTGGTACAGGGGACCTACAGTTTAACGTGGAATCCCAACCACGAGAGCGTTCTGGCATATTTCAGATTACACAGAAGGCTGTGCCAGAGGTGAAGGCCGGGTTAAATGCCTATGAAAATACCGGCCGAGACAGGGATTCGAACCGAGGACCTTTCGATCTCCGGTCAGACGCCTCAACCACTTTTTTCACTTTTTTTATTGTTATTATTAATTTATTGTTAACAAACAGTTTAGACATTCATAACAGCAAATTTACAAATTTGAATAACAGAATTTCTGGTCATAACTAATCTAAAGGATTACAATTTGTCCCATCTCAGACTCTTCACTCGTTTTCGACGGGGCGCCCGGGGCGTATGGGAAGCTCGAGGGGTCCACTGTGGCGGCTGCAAGGCCTCGTGGGGGGTACTCATTGTCGGCGGTCTCTTCTTCCTCTTGCGTCAATCCGCACTTCAGTTCGTTGCTGGGCGTCGGTTCTGACGTGGGAACATCTCTTACCGGCGTCTTTTCTTCGGAGTCGGGATCTTCCGTCTTGCTTCGCCATCGTTGTCTTGACTTACTGGTATCCCTTGATAATTGTGGGTGCTGGAACTCTTATTTCTTCTGTTGGTTTTATGGAGGCATTATCACGCTCAAGAAGCGTGCGAACTTATCTTTGTATTTTTCCCTTTTAAGTATTTTGTTGTGTTCGGTGGTTAGGTAATACCAGAAATCCTCTATTGACATCTCTCCTTTTCTTCTGATGACGTAGTGGGTGTAGTTGTCCAACAGCCAAAAGTGAGCGTTTCTTTTAGTCGCAGAATAAATTGTAACATCTGGGAATAAAATATCTTCGGGCGTGAATTTCTGTGGAGTAGTTCTATTGATTATGGCTAGTTTGCTTTTCGTCCACCTCCATATGTCTGGAACTTCACATCCCAGCAGACGATGTTGTATCGTATCCTCTAGATTACAGCGTAAACACTGTGGGGAAGGGCAAAGGTGTAGTGAGAACAGATTTTCATTTGAGTTTATCTTCCTATGTATTACTCTATGCCAAGTGGAACGTGCGTGGCTATTGATGTATTCATTGTGAACATTCTGCCATATTTTTTTTTTCCAGTCGTCTCTTCTGTACGTAATTTCTAGTTTGCTTTGCGTCTCTCTTTGCAACATATCATACAGTTTCTTAGTTGTTGGAATAGGCTCACCGCTGGTTATGTTTAAATAGCTATTTTCTATGTAGAATATGCGAAAATGTCTTAAATTTGCATTTATATGGCTGATATCGACTGGTGCCGTACTGCTTCGTGGTTCTAGTTCGTTTAGTGTGTACCCTGTTATACTACTTTCCATGTCTTTACGGTGTTTATACATGTTCCTCATGTAGATGGCGGTACATTTCGTTTGTGTATCTACGAGCTTCAGTCCTCCTTTATCATATGGCATCTTAAGTATTTTGTGATGGATCTTAAAAATGTGTCCACTCTGTGTGAACCAATTTATCGCCATTTCCATTTTCTTTGCTATTTCAATCGGTATTGGAAATATGTGAGCTAGGTACCACAGTTTTGGGAGAGCAACTCTGTTTATCAGCTGTATTTTTTGTATGGTATTTAGTTCTCTGTTTGAGAAATCTTTCATCTTGCTCCTAATTGCTGCTAATAGCGTCCTCCAATTTGCAGCCGATGCTTTCTGTGGTGTATTATTAAATTCAATGCCTAAGATCTTTATTTTGTCACGTGTTGGTATCCAGCTTGTGCTGTCCGCATCCATAGTATCACTTATTTTCAGA
The DNA here is from genome assembly GCA_031002005.1 of Vandiemenella viatica. Taxonomy (NCBI): domain Eukaryota; kingdom Metazoa; phylum Arthropoda; class Insecta; order Orthoptera; family Morabidae; genus Vandiemenella; species Vandiemenella viatica. The sequence goes on along the minus strand of CM061921.1, from coordinate 179,700,645 downwards.
CGTGCGGATTTTTTTACATTGAGTTTTGCGTTTGAAGCCCTTTCGTATGTCCTTAGCAACTCCCGTATTTTCTGTAATGAGTTGGTGGTGATAATATTTATATCATCTGCGTACGCGCACACCGCAATTTTATTCTCTCGGATTTTTAATCCAGTAACCGTATTGTAGACTGCTGCTAGAAAGGGCTCAACTGCGAGTGCGAACAAAAGCATGGACAGTGGGCATCCTTGTCGTATGGATCTTGTTATTCTTAATGGCTTTGTTATTACCCCGTTTCTACATCTACATCTATACTCTGCAAATCACAAATACTGTGGGTGGCAGAGGGTGCTAAGCACCAATCCTAATTCTGCGCATTCCAATCCCGAACAGATCGAGGAAAGAAGGAATACATAAATGAATCAGTACGGCATCTTATTTCTCTAATCTTATCCCTCCTGTCATTGCGACCTAAATAAGTTAGGCGGAAGAAGTATTTCGTTGCACTCGTACCTTAAAGATTTTCGCATATTCTCCAGCAAATTCAAACGAAAACGACGTCGTCTGTCCGCCAAACAATCCCAGCCCAACGCACGAATTAGCTCTGTGACACTTACGTAAGGACTGTAACTAGCAGTCACGAATCGAGCGGCTCTTCTCTGTACTTTCTCTAATGTGTCAATCAATCCCTTGCGATACGGATCCCAAATTCCACAACAGTATTCCAAATGCGGACGCACTAGTGTTTTGTACGCTATTTCCTTTGTATGAGCATTACAACTTCTCAAAATACGTCATATGAATCGTAGTTTGGAATTAGCTTTTCCTACAACGGAAGTTATGTGCAAGTCCCATTTCATGTTGCTTTGTACTGTTACGCCTAGATACTTCAGGGAATCTACAGTGTCAACAACTGAATTGTTAACTTTGTACTCCAGAGCAAGCGGGGTCTTTTTATTACTTATGTGCATTGCCTTGCACTTTTTACAGTTAAGTGTAAGCTGCCATTCACGGCACCATTCCGAAATAACATCCAGATCGCGCTGAATTTCTAAGCAATCGTTGGAGCACCTCACTTCCCTATAAATAAGAGCATCATCAGCAAAAAATCGCATCCTGCAATTAACGTTGTCACCGAGATCGTTTATAAAAATTAAGAAAAGAAGTGGTCGTATTACACTTCCTTGAGGAACGCCCGAAGTAACATCTAGTTTAGAAGAGGCTTCCCCGTCTACAACGACATACTGTGACCGACCAGTTAGAAAATCGCGTATCCATTCGCAAATCTGATCAGATATACCGTACGCTCGGATCTTCGCTAAGAGTCGGTTGTGTGGTACAGAGTCAAAAGCTTTCTGAAAATCCAAGAAAATAGCATCAACTTGTGATCCCGCATCAATAACTTTCATTACATCATGCGAAAATAGAGCCAGTTGCGTTTATGAGTACTCTTGATGTCTCTTGGTGTAACAGCGTGTAGATTATATTACATATTTGCTGGCTGAAGCCCATCTTTTCCATAGTTACTTTTAGATATGTATGGTTTATGCGGTCAAAGGCTTTATTGAAATCTAATGACAGGACGGATGCTTTTGCGTTTGCAGCCTTCGAGAGTGCAATTGTATCTCTGATATTTGTTATTGTTTGAATTATCGATCTGCCATTCCCAGTACAGGTCTGATATTCCCCTATTACTTTCTCGGATACATTTCTAAGCCTTATGGCGATAATTCGACTGAATACTTTATAGTCCAAGTTCAGCATAGTGAGTGGTCTAAAATTTTCTATGTCTTTCTTATCTGGTTCTTTGGGGATTAATATAATTAATCCTTCTACTAGTTCAGTTGGAGCTGTGTTCATAGTCAATAGCTCGTTGTACATGTCTTCAAATTCTTGTTTTATTAAGTCCCAGAATTCCATGTAAAATTCTATTGGTAGTCCGTACGGGCCAGGTGACTTCATTTTCGGGCTTCTTCTTATGGCATTTTCTATTTCCTCCCGTGTTATTTTCTGGTTTATGGTTTCATTGTCTTGTTGAGATAACACCGGATTGATGCATTGTAATATTTTGTTGACTTCTTCTTTATCAATTGTCTCTTCTGTATATGTTTTGCTTAGGTATTTTGTTACTTCTTCCTCTATTTGTTTTTAATCCACAAGTCTGTCTCCTCCTTCTGTTTTTAGCTCAGTTATTAGCTTTCTTTTTGCGTTCTGTTTTTCTTTGACAAGATGGAAGGTTGATGTTGTTTCTTCTTGTTGGATGGAGCCCGTTTTTGCTCTTATTTGATATCCTAGCAGTTTCCTGCTTGTTATTTTAACTATTCTGGCTTTGAGTTGTTTTATTTTCCGGTTGTTTTGCAACGTTTCTGTGTTATTGGTGCATAGCTCTCTCAAAGCCATGAAAAGGAATTCTTTGGTGCTATTTTCCCATGGCTTTTGCTGTCTGGAGTAGTTTATCATGGCGACTCTGAGTTTGGGTTTTGCACATTCCAACCACCATTGCATTGTTGTATTATATTTACTTTTTTGCCTCTTGCAATGGTTCCACTTGTCGTTGACTACGTGTTTCAGTTCGTTGTCGCTTAGAAGGGAGGTATTTAATTTCCACTGCCCCCTTTTTCTGATTATTTTTTGCGGGTGTAAGTTTATTTTACAGTGGTATGCATTGTGGTCTGAAATGGCTAAAGGCCAGATCTCTACTGAGGAAACTTTGCTGGTTATGTCAGGTGAGACATATATTCTGTCCAGTCTACTTGCTGTGCTCTCAGGGTGTATGTAAAACCAGGAATTTGCCCATTTTTTACTTCCCAACTGTCTGACAGTGTTATTTTTTTTATTAAATACTCGAGTTGTTTGCATTTGTTGAAGTTTGGGTATTGGTCTTTTGGAGATATGACGCATTTAAAGTCTCCTGCAAGTATTAGACTGTTGCAGGTATCTGTCAGTAATTGGGTTATCTCTGTTTTGTAGAAATATCTTCTGCTTTCTCTATTTTGATTTCCGGAAGGCGCATAAATGTTTATAATGCGCGCTCCGGCTATCATGCAGGCTATGCCCCTTCCATTTTCTAAGATTTCGACGTTTTGGACTTCGATACCCTCCTTGGTTAAAATTGCCGTTCCTAGACCGTTATCTATGCCGGGATTCTTCAATTCGTTGTATCCAGTGATGCTTAATGCACCTTCCCAGGCCACTTCCTGAAGGAGCGCTATATCTACCTCCGCCGCCCATAGATATTCTTTTAGGCATTGTATTTTTGTTGGGTTCTTTATCCCATTTACATTTAGGGTTGACACACAGTATGTTTGAGTCCACATTGTACTTCTATCTGCCATTATGTATCTTTACAGTCACGTGCAGTTGTATCGTTCATATCTCTGCTTCATTTGATATACCTGTATCCTCTTCCTCGGTGTCATCTAGTTCTTCGGACCATAAGGATATATTCTCTTCACGGGCTATATCCATGTCATGTGTTTCGACGGTCTTGTTTTCGTTGTTGCTTGCTTCCTTGTTGTGGTTTCCGCCATAGGGAAGTTCAGCAGATTTTGTTTCTGTTTGAATGGCGGGGATTTTCCTTGATTTTTCTGCTAGTTCTTCTGCTATTGAGTCCACTCTCCTCCTTTCGAGTCTTGGCCTTTTGGTATTGGGTGTATTTTCCTGCTTTCGTTCTCCCATTGATAAGGCTTCCTTTTTCTCTAAGGGTACTGTAAGCAATGGGTATTGTTTGGCATTTGGCACGGTTGTTTTTTCCTCTTTCAGTGGTGTTTCGGAAGAGCGTGTTTTGACATTTTTGTTGTTTCCTTGCTCTATTGTGAGACTGTTTTCTTTTTCGTACATCGATTCTTGGGGCGCTTCTCTAATAAGTGTATTCTCAATCTCCATTGGGGTGTTTGGTGGGTTATCCGTTTCCATTTCTAGCACAGGTTCATCATTTCTTGTTGTATTGATTCGGGTAGTACCGTTTGTCACATTAGCATATGTTTCTTTTAGCGGCTTCCCTGTAATGGCTGTATGGGGGGCCAGCCGTTCAGATGGTAGTTGCAAGGGTCTCCTTTGAGTGCATTCCGCCTTGAGGTGATCATTGGAATTACATATGACACACGTTCTCGGCTGTCCTTCGTAAATGAAAAGCGCATTAAACCCTGCAATGTTTACATACGAGGGTATGTGGGATTTTAGCTCGATTTTGACAGATCTGATACCACTGTCTACCACGAATCTCCTACTACCATATCTTTTGTCCGATGTTACGTCGAATAATGTACCGTACTTTTCGAAAGCTCTCTGTATGCTATTTGTTGAGATTTCGAAGGGGACGTTATGGACCTTAACATTTCTTATACCTAGAGCAGCATGCGATATAGAGACGCTGCTTACCTTGCCGTTGCTGTGGACGAATTTTCTTTCTCCATTAGTCTCCTTTAAGATACGCAGACACTCCTCTTCATCTCGAAGCTTGACGTACACCACATTGGCGAGGAAGTCGACTTGAATGCCGTACACACTCTCCTCTCGTAACCCGATTTCATTGTAGAGCCACTCGTCGATTTCCACTGCCTTTGGACGCATGTACCCGTAAGCGAAGGAAAATTTTATCGTAGATTTTCGTACGAATTGATTTGCTTCCATGACTTTCACTAGGTTTTGTTGTATCTACTTGGTAAACACTTAACCACACAACACTAGACACCAGGAAAAATGCGAAGCGACCGCTCGCTACAGCCGGCCGCAAGCGACTGTGAAAACCACGGAGCTACCAGCCCGCTCTAAGAGTATGTACTGTACGCCATCTTCTTTGTTTGTGCCTTACAAGTACTTCAAAATTTAGCTGTACCTACGAAATTATGTGCAGGTACCATTTCACGATGCTTTGTTCTGTTACGCCCAAATACTTCAGGGATTCAACCATATCAATAACTGAAATTTTTACCTTGGACTACCGAACAAACGGATTCTTTTTGTTAGTTAGGCACATTGCTCTAGACTTTTTACAATTTATTGTAAGTAGCCATTCATCGCACAATGCCGAAATAACCTCCAGATAGTGCTGAATTTCTAGGCAATCATCAGAGCACTTTACTTACATACAGATGGCTGTAGCATAAGCGAACAATCGCAAACTGCTACTAATGTTGTGTCCGACAACAGTTATAAAAATTAAGAAAATAGGTGATCCCCTTGTGGTACGCCCGATTAAAAGAGTCTTCTCCGTCAACGATGACGTACTGCGACCGAGCATTTAAAACATCTCATATCCACTGTTGTTAGACATGATTCTTTCAGAAATTTGTTCTGGATATTGCGAGTCTTTAGTCGGGTAGCAGAAACAAATGTTTAATGTTCATATAAGGCGTCGGCTAACATTAAGTTTATGCATTCTTTCGGGGATAAATTTTCTTCAGATTTCAAGTGAGACAGGCATCTGTAGCAATTGCATAGAGTTATTATCGGTAGGAGTCAGTCCTTTGAGAAGCGAAGATGCCGTCCCCACCTAGAAACCGGTAACACTGGTTGCGGATAAGGATTGCAATCCCGCGGGATCCAGCATTGTTTCTATATAATTGTTATCAAAATTAGTAACAAACGTCTATTTAATTAATTTATAAATCAACTTCAAAGCTAAATAATGAAGCTAAATATTAAGACCACATTGGGTTTAGGAAAAATCGTGGTACGAGGGAAGCAATTCTGGCTTTAAGATTAATACTTGAAAGGCGGATCAAGAAAAACACAGATATTTTTTTAGCTCAAGATAGAAAGGGATGGAGGATTGCATCAAACCAGTCGAAAGATTGATGATAACAAAAAAAAGTAAATAAATTCTTGCCGAAACTACGCCATATCTCTGTCAGAGAATGGAGAAGATAAAAGGGTATGATTTATTTTTCCAAAGAGACACTTTAAGATGATGATTGAAATATACAACAAAACAAGTTATCACAATAAATGGGGAAGTTAGGGTAAGTTATTTTACCATAGGAATATTACGTATAATCAGAACGATATCGTATACTGTTATAAATGTCAATGCTAATAATTAAGAAAAATATAAAGACCCGAAGACTTAACTCACATCTGATATATAAAAATTAATGTTTGTTGTTTGTTTGTTCGTCTTCTATGCGTCCCTATTCTATTCATCCGATTACGATGAACTATGGTTAGCTATTCTGTGCGCGCCTGCAAAGGTTTCTGACCAAAAAAAAGTACACTTTACACTTTTTTTAAATGTTCTTTATACGAATCCACAGTGTTTATCGATATAGATGGAACTTCGCACACATTAACTTTAAAACAAACAGAAAAATAGTCTACATTTGGTATCCCCTTTTTCCTCCTATAACCCCACTCCTATAATTTTTGCCAATGTTCTTCATAAAAATACACAGTTTTTATTCGATTTTGATGGAACTCTGCTTACATATACTTTACAACAATTAGAAAAATACTGTCTGCGTTTGGTTTACAAAAACCTAACACCTCTCCTCCTTTATCCCCCTTAATTTTTGCCAACATTATTCACACAACCCCACAGATGTATCCGATTTTCACAGTACTTATCTCACATATTCTTTAAAACAGAGCTGCCTGCTAGCTCATTGGTTAAAGTTCTTACTTTTAAAAGTTTCTTGTTCGGGTACTAGGTTCAAATTCTTCTGGAAACAGGAATCTTTAAGAGTTGTACATGATCAGTGGTTTAGTGTGCCCCCTTCATGAGGATCCAGCCAACCTTCGGGTTGTGAACTAATTTTATTTCTATACTTTAAAACAAAGAGAACAATACTGTCTAAATTAGGTTTGCAAAAACCCAACCCTTCCCTCCCTACACCTCCTCAATTTTTGTTCCTTACACAAACCTGCATTTTTATCGAATTTCGATGGAACTTTGCACACGTATACTTTAAAACAAAGAATATCGCCTGCATTTGATTTACAAAAACCTACCAATCTCCCTTAACCAAAATTTAAACTTCAAAATATCTCGTAAACGGTAGGAAAATTAGCCAAAGTGGATAGTGATATTCGTGATATTCTGGGAGCCCATAACATTTCCTGTCAAACGGTGCTGGACCAGTTCAGACTGAACAATTTTTGACCAAGAAATCTACAGTTTACCGAAGGAACTTTGCACATATACGTATGCTTCAAAATATGTGAAAAATTATGTTTACATTTAGTTCACAAAACTGCACCGGCTCTTCCCCTCCGCCCCTCTATTTACACAGGCAGCTTTTCCGTTTTTTTCATCGGTAGGGAAATCTGCCAGAGTGGATGGTGATGGTGACTACTGCGTCCGCATTTGGATTATTGTTGTGGAATTTGGGATCCGTATCGCAAGGGATTGATTGACACGTTAGAGAAAGTACAAAGGAGAGCCGCTCGATTCGTGACTGCTAGTTACAGTCCTTACGTGTCCTTTTTTATTATTATTATTATTATTTACGGTTTTACGCATCGTCGACGGCTAACGTCATTAGAGGCGGGAGGGGACTGAGGACAAGGAATGGGAAGGAATTCGGCCATGTCTTTTTGAAGGAAGCATCACGGCATTCGCCTGGAGTGATTTGGGGAAACCATGGAAAACCCAAATCTGGATGCCCGGACAGGGATTCGAACCCGCGTCCTCCCGAATGCGAGGCCAACGTAAATGTCACAGAGCTGGATGATTTGGCGGACGGACGACGTCGTTTTCGTTTGAATTTGTTGGATAATACGTGAAAATCTTTAAATTACGAGTGCAATGAAATACTTCTTCCGCCAACCTTTTTAGCTCGCAATGACAGGAAGGATAATATTCGAGAAATAAGATGCCGTACTGATACTTTTATGTATTCTTTCTTTCCTCGTTCTGTTCGGGATTGGAATGCACAGAATTAGGATTGGTGCTTAGCACACTCCACCACCCACAATATTTGTGAATTGCAGAGTATAGATGTAGTTGTAGATGGTGAATGTTTACTACAATCCAATCAAAAGGGATAAAATGTTAAAACCTTCATATCCACCCGCCGAGCAACGCTGGGATCTCTTCTTTCACAGAAGACGAGAGACCGATAATATTGTATATCCCTAAGCACTAGAATAAACTTTTTCAATTTTAATTTAATGCATAAAAACCATTGTCTTTCATTTATTTTATAGATGTAAATGTGTCTGTTTTGTATATGCGTACCTACCTAGTAAGAAAAAGAGGCATTGTAACACATGCCTGCAAACCTAGTAAATAATACAATCCACTTATTTTCCAGTAGAGATAAAATTTATCAGATGTAATCTCGTTTTCCAGATAGTCATTAACAATGGATGTTAGCTCTATGCTACTATACTGTATTCAAACAATCTGTGGAATGTCCTTATTAATTGCAGTGCCCTTTCATAAATTTATAAAATGAATATTTGTGTATAATTCATGAATAATTGTTTTGTTAAGAAGACAGTAATTAATACAATGCACATTGTCTCCATTGCCACAACCTGGTAGTTTCTATTGGTCAATCAGTACAATGCGCCTCACCTTAACTCTCCCCTTCTGCGAAAGGAAGAGTTGGATGCCTCGATAAACAAATAAAACGTACCATTAGACAACTTCTTTTCAACGAAAGTAAAAATAGTGGAAGGAATTACCTTCGGAGGAACTTTCTTTGAGAAGTCAGCGCTGCCCGTTAAGAAACTCGTGAATGGCATTCAGTTCAAGAGAAACAATTACAGCTCAATTCGAAAGAAGCTTTCGGAGCAGGGAAGTTTCTTTGACAGTTAAAATTACTCATCTTCAATCAAAAGAAGATACCACATTGTGCGCTGCATGTTTTTTCGTTGGCTCTAAGGATAATACAAAACTGCGGACGAGCAAAAAATTGAACTTACTTTTTGTACTAACAGAAAAAGGTCTACTCAAATAGCGATCACTACATAAAAATATTCACACTGAGGTTTGTAAATTTTTTTTCTTTAACAATTAACGCAGGTATAGTGCCACTTAACTACAAAATGCTTCAAATTCACAATCAAAGCAGTCTCATTTTTTCTCTTAGTTGCATCACATACACATAACCTATTGGCTTGTTACTCGTGCTGAAACAACCTTAACCACAATTAGTTATAAAATTCAAATCTAGAAGCTTAAATAAACAATGAAATTTAGTAGCGCCATTGTACGAAAAAATGAAATTTTTTTTAGAGTTTTGTTTTTACAAGTTTTGTCCCAAAAGCTTTCACATGTTAATCCGGGAGTTGTTATAATGCCTGACACTGAATTAAATTTATACTCAGAGTATTTAGTCAAAATTCAAAATGTAATATTTTGGTTTCAGTTAACGAAGTAATTTCCGGTACAAGTAGGAATGAGTCCAAATCTTCCTCCTTCTTTACCAAATTATTTACGAACTAATGTCGGTTAATTTTTCTCAACATTAATGCAAATCCTTCTCCCACGCTTCACTTGCAACCACCGGGAGAAAATGTATACAATGCACATTTCTGAAGATTTATAGTCTCTTTCTCAGCTGTCATATGTACCTAACAGAGTGGAACCTTTTTTTTTTTTTTTTTTTTTTTTTTTTTTACGCCTTCACATCCAGGTCTTTAGATGCGGGAAAGGATTTGGGGCTAGGAACGGGAAGGATTTCTGCTATGACCACTTGACGGAAGCATCGCGGCATTCACCTGGAGTGTTTTGAGGAAACTATGGAGAAAATCCAAATCTGGTTGGCTGGATGGGGATTGAAACGCGCGTCCTCCCGAATGAGAGGCCAGAGCGTTACCACTCACTTACCACGCTCTGTAACAGATTACACGATCTTACTACTAAATGTGCTTCCTAGTGACGTTATGAACCTATAACAACGAGTTTTAAAGCAACGCATATGCATCCGAAAACCAGGAGAGATCAACAAATCCGACAATTACTTTACAATCACAGTGAACACCAGGTTACAGTAATTGTTATATACTGCAGCGAGTTTGTGGTAACCGATTGGTAGTTCAAAATTTCTGAATGTGGTTTGTTATACCTTCAATATTCATTCTTAGAACCAACTTGTTTCCAAAAATTGCGTGTTATGAAGGTCAATTTAAAATGAAATTTCTGAAGTTCTTTTAAAAACATATTATTACAACATTTAATCTTACTCACAGTTGGCAAAATCTCATGATCATTTACACACTGTTAGCAGTTAAATATCCAACAAATTTCTTCTTTTAACAAGCGATGACAGGGAGCCGTATCGGTTGAAATGTGCATATGATCAAGATACCACCGACTTTGAAAAGACTAGATATCTATCAAATTCACAATAGCTGACAGGTCTATTAAGTCTTTAGGATGTGCTTTAAGTAACTTACCGGTCAGTTAACACCATGCTCGGTTCGATGCCAGGACTCTATACGTGGAGAATATGAGAAGAGGAGAATTGTGGGAAACACCGCGAGCGGCACGTGCCGTGGCTGTCCACGTGCACGCTGACCTCACTCAACCCTTCCTGCCGTGCGCCGGCTACACGTGGCGTATTTTTACCTAACCAGTCCGCCACGTGTCAGGCGCCCAAGCACTTAGCTTACCGGGAAGCCCTCTCAAAGTTCAAATTGCCCACATTTGTTTCTCTATATGTTTGTACCCTTTTAATTTTTTTTAATAACATATAGAGTGATTCCATAATGATGTGGAATCGGCCGAGTAGAAAGTTATAAGCGAAAATCGTTCTGATACCACTGACAGTGGAATACATGTAGCGGTGTTGTTGTTGCTAAGGGCGCATCCATTAATTAGGGGAGGGGCGTTCCGTCGAAATCTCACCAAGGGGAAGGGGTTCGACGGAAATCTAACGTGAGATCGTGAGATGTCGACTTTAGGGGGAGCTAGAAACGACGCGGGTACCGACTTTAAGATAGGTACACCGCCCTCAGAAGCAGGAAGATAAAAAAAAAAAAAAAACTTAAGAGTTCGATCAGCAGAATCTCTCTTAGGTGGAGAGTCCGACCAGATCTCACCAGAAGGGGAGGGGTACTGAATTCTGGAAAAACACCTCATGTAATTAATGCACGCTTCCTAAGACTGTGGGGTAGTCAATTCGGACGAGCACTTGCAGTAGGAGTAGATGTTGTGGGGCCATGTGAAAAGTCTTTTTTTTTTATCTGCTTAATGTCTCTCAACAGCGAGGTCGTTAGAGACGGGAAAGGATGGGGGGCAAGGAATGGGAAGGAATTCGGCCATGGCCTTTTGAAGGAAGCATCCCGGCATTTGCCTGGAGTGAATTGGGAAACCATGGAAAACCCAAATCTGGATGCCCGGACGGGGATTCGAACCGCCGTCCTCCCGAATGCGAGGCGAGAACGCTAGCCGTTACACCACCATTCTCGGTTCTAGTGTAGAAGGCACCTGTCGAGACTGAAGGAGATCTCCTGGCGAGAATTGTCGCTGCATGCGACACTGGTCAAAAGACACCGAGGATGATAGAACTGGCGTCGACGCCATGCCTGCATTGACGATAGGGACGCCATTTTAAACAACTTTTGTAAATTTAGCAGTTTGTGAAACTTATGCAGGTAAATGGAATTCGTTATTACTTTACCGTAGACAGGATTTTCGGTTTCTCTTACATCAAGTTAAATGAGCCGTCACTAGTCCATCAACAGGGGAAATTTTCCGAGATTTCTGGAGAGTATTAAGCGGGAATTCTGTACGTTATGTTCAGGGTTCGGAAGTTGAGGCCCTTAGTTCGAGCGCTAAGACAGAACTTGAATAGATTTTCGATTATAACTTTCGACTCGGCGGTTTGTGGACCAGGGTCCCTTTCCTCAAATTATAAGTTTACCTACTCCATCATCCTTGAAAGTTTGTAACATCATCACGGAATCCCCCTGTACAGTGATTAAAATTGTATTTATGTGTGAGAGCAAAGGCTAAGGCAGTAAACCACAACAATAAATGTTTCCCTATTTACCCTCGCATGCTACTAAATAAATCCACTTTCGGTAGCAAAATGGTGCTGGGAAATAGGACTCCATCATGCATATCTCTATTACGAAGTAAATATGTATTGATTAGTAAGATTAGAGTAGGTCAAACATTGTTACACCAAACTCTTAATTTTGTGGCACCTGAGTAAGTATAAAGAAAAAGAGAAATGAAGTAGGAAGGGAAAAGATATGAAAGCTCTACGTAAAGGTTATAAAATTCTAATTGTATATGAAGCAAGAGTAAAAGCTTTGAGATAGTTTGTACGCCTTCGGGTGCTTGAGTAGTGTTTGAAAGATCCCAGATGACTGGAACGTCGATTAATGTTTTAGGTTTCTTCTGTCGGACAACATACACGATGTTTCCTATCCCTATAAAGTACTTTTGAGGCCTATATTATAATACTATTTTTTTTTTTTTTGGTGTTATGAGTCTCTCGACTTGTTTGATGCAATCCTCCATCCCTTCTTAACTTGCGACAACCTATTCGTCTCAACCCTTACAAGTTTACAACCCACGTCTTCCTCTGAAGTTCCTACGAAGTTCTTACCTTCGACTGTTCCATCCACTAACAAGGTAACCAATCCTGCATGTCTCAAAATATGACCTACCAGCCTGTCTCTTCTTTCTGTAAGACTCTTCCACATACTTCTTTCCTCGCCCATCATTTCCAACACTCGTTCGTTTCGTACTTTATCCGTCCCCTTAATTTTCCGCATCCTTCTATAGCACCATACTTCAAATGCTTCAATTTTCCTTCTTCCTGGTGTTCCTATAGTCCATGCTTCTCTGCCATAAAGTGCTGAGCTCCAGTTTCGCCGGCCTCGGTAGCGTAGGGGCTAGAGTACTGACCCCACGTACTGAAGGTCGCCGGTTCGAGTCCGGCCGAGGGCATGGGTGTTTCAGTGTTGTATGTTAGTGTGCTTGTCGTGTCCGTCCTGTGGTGTGTCTACAATTACTTGAAAGATATATATACACTGGATGAAAATAAACACATACTTGAGCTGGCTGTATGGCTTAAGGAAGCCAAATCCCATTTAAAAAAAAAAAGCTCAAGTTTTAAAAAATTCTTTCTGAGTTCTAGATCAATATTTGAAACTAAAAGATTTCTCTTTTTCATGGAGGCTAATTTTTAAAGTCCTGTTCTGCTTTCAACATCATTCCTGCTTCGGCCATCGGTTGTAATTATACTTCCTAAGTAGCAAAATTCACTAACTTCTTCTATCGCATCTGACCCTATTTTTTATATTTAATCTATTATTATTGGTATCATTTCTGCTACATTTAATCAATTTTGTCTTTCTTTCGTTTATATTTAGTCCAAAATCTTCCTTCAGTATTGTGATCATAATATTCGGTAATTTCTCAATATCCTCAACCTGTTCTGCTAACAAGACAATGTCATCAGCAAATCGCAGCATACTGATTATTTCTCCTTGAATACTTATGCCACATTCAAATTTTTCTTTCACTTCCTTTATTGCTTGGTCTACATTCAAGTTGAATATTAATGGGGATTAGACCACAGCCTTATCTCATACCCTTTTTATCTGACGTGTGTCTTTCATGATTCTATACTTTTACTATAGCTATTTGATTCTTAAATAGATTATAAACTATTCTTCTAATTCGGTATTTTAGACCTGGCATTTTTAAAATGTTGAACATCTTGTTCCACCTAACATTATCAAATGCTATTTCTAACAAGGGGACCTTATGATCTCGGAAATTCAGATTGGGATGAGACTTTGCAGGTTAGTAGTATACCTTAAGGGTGTCCATCCAGTAAAGTAGTAAAGTGCACTAACCAGAAAATTCCCACATAAAAGGCTGTAAAGTTTTACGCGCGGCTCCATACTGGTCGATTTGTATGCCGTGGACGATAGCGGAGTGGCTGTCTGTAGCTTATCTGCCACGCGGACGATCCGGGGTCAGTGCTACCTCATGAAAAAATTGTTTCCAAATTTATAACAACTTTTTGAAAAAGCTAATGACCCAAAATATTATAAATTATATCATAATTTCTTTATTTATGAAACCTATGTTACAGCTAATTAAATTGTGAATTAATGATAATTTTATTTATAAAAAGTTGAATAATTTCAAATGCATTTTAATGGAACTAAATTAAAATATTAATTACTACTATAATAAAATTTCGAGTAAGATTTTATTTATGTAAATTTTTTATGATATCATCTTTATTTATCAATTTTTATTTTACATACAAGCACCAGAATGATAATTATCGTAATTTATTGATTTAATTGATTATATTTTATGTCATCAATTTTTTTAACAGTTATTATAATTTTTAAGGGGTGTAAGGGTTTGGGAGAGACAATACTAGTCTTTTCCAACCAAATGACAACCTCTCCTTCACGTGGTGCACCCTGTTAGCACGGACGAGGCTCTGGCGACTGAAAGATTCCCGGTATAAGGAGTCACCCACTGCTTGCCAACGGCCTCCGAAAGGAGGGCGGAAGAGCGGGGAGTGGTTCAGGGCACCCTCTTGCCCTTGGGGTTGGAAACGGCCCCTAAAGGCGGATGAATCAGAAATGATCAACGGCATGGGGATGCAGAAGGCAACGGGAAACCACTGCATTAAAGACCCAAAGGGTATCCCGAGGACATGTAATCCTCTCAAATTACATATATCATGATGGCTTCTTCCTGGGTAAAATATTCCGGAGGTAAAATAGTCCCCCAATCGGATCTCCGGGTGGGGACTGCTCAGGGAGGAGTCATCAAAATGGATAGAAACATTCTACGAGTCGGAGCGTGGAATGTTAGAAGTCTGAATAGGGCAGGTAGATTAGAAAACTTAAAAGGGAGATGGAACAACTTAAGTTAGATGTTGTTGGGATTAGTGAGATTAAATGGAAGGACGCACAGGATTTCTGGTCTGGGGAACACAGGATAATTAGCACACAAGCTGTCAATGGAGTCACTGGTGTAGGATTTGTAATGAACAAGAAAGTAGGGAAACGGGTGAGTTATTATGAACAGTTTAGTGACAGGATTATTTTGATGAGGTTAGAAACTAAGCCCGTCCCAACCACATTAGTACAAGTATATATGCCAACGTCACATGAAGATGACGAAGAAATAGAAAAATATACGCTGAAATTGAAGAATTAATCCAATATATGAAAGGGGAGGAAAATCTAATAATCATGGGTGATTGGAATGCAATAGTGGGAGAAGGAAAAGAGGGGAATACTGTAGGAAGTTTTGGTCTAGGAGAGAAGAAATGAGCGAGGGAAGCAGGTTGCTAGAATTATGTGAAAGATATAAGCTAGTAGTGGCGAACACACTGTTTAAGAACCATGCAAGAAGAATATACACCTGGAAACGTCCTGGGGATACAGGCAGATATCAGCTAGATTATATCATGGTCAAACAGAGAATCAGGAATCAAGTTTCTAGACTGTAAAGCGTACCCAGGAGCAGACATAGACTCAACCATAATTTGATTAGTAATGAAGTGTCAGGCTGAAATTCAAGCGAATAAGGAAGCAGCATAAGCAGAACAGACTGGAAGTGAATAAACTGAAACAATCTAGCACAAGAGAAAAATTTGCAGAAATGGTAGACTTAGGTCTAAGAAGTAACTGTGAAAGGAGCTCAACCGAGGACGAATGGAATGCATTAAAGACCGAAATAATGAAAGCTGGCAAAGAAACATTAGGCTTTAGGGAACAAGCTGCCCGAAAACCTTGGATCACAGAAGAAATTTTGCAGCTGATGGATCAGAGGAGAAGGTACAAAAATGCTCAGGATGAAGCAGGAAGAGAGCAGTACAGGCAATTTAGAAATCAAATAAATAGGAAATGCAAAATAGCAAAAGAAAAATGGCTACAAGAAAAGTGTGAAGAAGTAGAAAAGGAAATGGTCGTAGGAAAAGTAGATGTTGCATATAGAAAGATCAAACAGAATTTTGGAGAAATGAAGAAAAGAGGTATGAACATTAAAGCTGCCGATGGGAAACCTCTTTTAAGCTCAGAAGATAGAGCTAACCGATGGAAGGAATACATTGAGAAACTGTATGATGGGGACGACTTGAACAATAGTGTATTGGAAAAGGAAGGCGATGTCGACATTGATGACTTAGGAGATCCTGTTTTGAGACAGAATTTAATAAAGCTCTGAATGACTTGAAAGCAAATAAGGCAGTTGGAATTGATGAGATCCCTGCAGAACTTCTTAAATCTCTAGGAGAGGAAGGAATCGAAAGATTATTCAAGCTGATATCAAAAAGTTATGAAACAGGAGAAATTCCAACTGATTTTAATAAAAATATCATCTTCACACTTCCAAAGAAAGCACAAGCCGACAAATGTGAGAATTATCGCACCATTAGTCTAACATCACATGCTTCAAAATTACTGACCAGAATAATATACAGAAGGATGGAAAGGGTAGTAGAAGAGATAGTAGGTGAAGATCAGTTTGGGTTTAGGAAAAATCGCGGTACAAGGGAAGCAATTCTGTCTTTAAGATTAATACTTGAAGGGCGGATCAAGAAAAACAAAGATACTTTTATGGCATTTGTTGATTTAGAAAAAGCTTTGATAATGTTAGGTGGGACAAGATGTTCAAAATTTTAAAGAAGTCAGGTCTAAAGTATCGAGATAGAAGAATACTCTATAAACTATATAAGAATCAAGTGGCTGTAATAAAGTAGAGAATCACGAGAGACATGCATCGGTTAAAAAGGGTGTGAGACAAGGTTGTAGTCTATCCCCGTTAATATTCAACTTGTATGTAGAAGAAGCAATGAAGAAAGTCAAAGAAAAATTTCCATGCGGCATAAGTTTTCAGGGAGAAAAAATCAGTATGCTACGATTTGCTGATGACATTGTCTTGTTAGCAGAGAGGGCTGAGGATATTGAGAAGTTATTGAATGGCATGAACAAAATACTGAAGGAAGATTTGGACTGAATATAAATCAAAGTAAGACAAAAGTGATGAAATGTAGCAGAAATGATACCAATATAGCAGATTAAATATAAAAATAGGATCGGATGCTATAGGAGAAGTGAGTGAGTTCTTTACTTGGGAAGCAAAATTACAACCGATGGCCGAAGCAGGAATGATGTTAAAAGCAGAATAGCACTAGCAAAAAGAGCCTTCATGAAAAAGAGAAACCTTTTAGTTTCAAATATTGATCTAGGAATTAGAAAGAACTTTTTAAAACTCTATGTGTGGAGCACAGCACTTTACGGTAGCGAAACATGGACTTTAGGAATACCGGAAAGAAAGAAACTTGAAGCATTTGAAATGTGGTGTTACAGAAGAATGCTAAAAATTAGGTGGACGGACAAAGTAAGAAATGAAACGAAGTTTTGGAAATGATGGGTGAGAAAAGAAGTTATGGAAGAAGCTTACAGGAAGAAGAGACAGGCTTAGGTCATATTTTGAGACATGCTGGATTGGTTAATTTGTTAGTGGAGGGAACAGTCGAAGGTAAGAACTGTAGAGGTAGACAGAGATTAGAATATAGGAAGCAGATAATTGAGGACGTGGGTTGTAAGGGGTATGTAGAAACGAAAAGGTTAGCACAGGATAGGAAGGGATGGAGGATTGCATCAAACCAGTCGAAAGACTGACGACAGCAAAAAAAAAAAAAAAAGAGACAAATTTATCTGCATCGTACCTTAAATGTTGTGTTCACCTTGCACTTTCCCACCCACCCGTGTGCGCACGCGGATTAAGGTTTCAAGAAGGACCGAGCGATATTTTCTATCAGTGATATCATTTCATTATTTCCACCTTGATTTACGCACTTAGACATATACAGCTTGATATCTTGAAAATTTTCTGTTAAAAATTGGATGAACAGATAGCTTGAACAAAAATAAAGAGTAAACATCACCGTAACTGACTACAAATCGGTGGATGTAGGATGGTTTTAACGTCGCAGTCCTCGCTGTTCATGCCATGTTTCAAGTTAGATGTACTTAACAAAATAACCAGAAAAAATTCGAAAACTATTGCCTTGTTTAGAAAACATCTTTTATAAGAACTTCACATCCTGAAAGTATGAGTTCATATCTGTTTTCCTTAGCAATATTAATTCACTAATTTTTTTATGTGTAACTCATTGTGAATAGCCACTTATTGACTAAATTGTGTTTACTATAACACTAAAAGACAGTCTCCGGTTTTGGGGTCAGCTTAATTTGCATAAAACGGAGGAGGAAGCTCTTGTTGCTTGTTAACATTGTGCTGTGGGAAAAAAAGGCTTCTTTGTTGATGAATGACCCTGGTATTTTTACGCCTTGAAATATCCAGCTGTTGCATTGCTAGGTACGAACTAACCGTTGGTAAGCCTACATATCTACTGTCAAAAAAAATTAAGTGACATCTATGATATCTCATCGAGGTGCTTAACCGATCGTGTAATCAGGCATTATCATCGAATGCAACTAGTCGGTGATTCCACACTGGAACGTGCTACTGAATGCCTACGAGCAACCTACTTATTAACTGGAACTTCCAGTACGTGTAGCAGGTTGTTGATTTTCATCTTGCAATATGTCTCGTGCTGTCTAAAAGGGCTATCGGTTGCGAAGCGGCTCCAACTTCCATCTCAACCCTTTTCAACAGTCGTTAATTCTCGAACCTAATGTTTAAGTCGTAAGGGACCAACAGAAAAAAAGACCTGCGTTAAATCACACATCGCTCTTCTCACTGAACATTACGCACAGGAGTATATGTGATGACCAATATTCCTTCTCATCGCCACATTCCTGATGTAGTTTATATCATTAGGGTCACACTAATAATCTATTTTGTGTAAATATAGTCTAACGTAGATTCTGCAGTCTCTTATTTTCGAGAATGTTGCAAAATCTTCTGACAAAAAGAGAACATTTGGTTTTTGTCCCGACACTAGTTTTCAGCAACCTGGCTGCTTATAGGGAGGCGAAAGGGATTGCTCAGTAACTGTCTGTTTCTAGTCGTTATGAAACTAGCAACGTTTCTGGCAATAACCGGTCAGCGCGAGGTTTGGCGGAAACACTTTACGTGGCGTGCAGAAATAACACGAACTCTCTGTTTAGTAAGGCGTAGCTGTAATTGGCCACGACTGTCAAATTAAGGATTATTACAGCCTTAAAAGAAACGACGAACTATCGACACAAACACAAAGATTAAATTAACTATCGGCTACAAGATGCTGATTCCTGACACTGAAAAACTCTTGAAGATAGTTCTGACTACTATTTTTATGGATTAAATTTGTACAAATAATATACAGGTGATATTCGGACTGGGGTTCTTTCTTTTTTATAAATCTTAAATTTCTTAAGCTACTGTTCAGGATATATCACATATATGATACAGGCAAGAAATACGTCAATGAATTTTTGCCTTTATATACGTATTAATTTGAGGTTATTGGATTACAACCACACAAGCCTAATTGTAAGTGCCAAGCAAGTAGTTGTCATAGCTACTTCGTTGAGTTTTAAACGTAAGTTGAAAAATATCATTTCGTTAAGAAAAATCGTGTTGTGGTTTGGCTCGTCAACTTTGTTTCTTCTCTTTTTATCAAAATGAAGAGAAAATTGAAATTAGAAGTTTTTTTATATAACATTTAAACATGGAACTGTTATCCAGACATCAATTCACAGCAAACAGTTTACAGTATTTACTTATGGCACTTCAGCACCTTTTTATTTTCTTCAAGGCGTCGGTGCAGGGAAGGTATTGTCACTGAATGTCCTTTTTGTTTTTTGCACCAGCTGGAATTATAATGCCCACGGTTTGCAACTCTCTGCTCCCCCCCCCCTCGATCTGCCTGAGGACCACCAGACATGGGCCACCTGTTACACAGGCGTGAGGGGGGAGAGCGTGTGTCCTAGCCGCGACTTGGAAACCGGATTTGTGAGATCAAAAGCATTAAACCTATTGGAGGTTGCGAAACGCGTAACTTGTGTTCTACGTGTATTTTTTGTTTGTAAAATGAGTAGTTTATGAGACGGAGTTTGGGCCCGTGTTTCTCAACGTGTGGTCCGCGGAGATGGTTCAGGTGGTTCGCAGGCAGAATATTATAAATTTAGATACCGTATTCGTACTGATAAGGCTTAAGCGAGTATAAACTATAACCACAACTTTTTAGAACCCATAATATTTTAATGACCAGGCAAAAAATCTGACATTTCCAGGATATTATGATATGACAGCATTATTTTACAACAGCCTCTTCACAAAATAGGTTTCATTGACATCAAAAAGAACTTCGTTCGTGTAAGGATTATGTTAATGATCTTTTTTTGAGGGCTTGTCGTGGGTAAGGGGACGCGGAACGTGGCAGGATTAGTAATGAGTGGGGAAGCAAACAATGAAATTGTCGGGACCCGTTTATTTTATTTTGGCATTTAGGTCGGTGGTATAGTATACAGTAACGTATTATTGATTTGAACACTAAATATTAAGAGTCTGGTCAAGATTTCATTACTTTAAAGAGTTGACTTACAGTTTCATAATTGTTTCCGTAGGAATTCAAAACAACCTTTTTACATTTATTATGTTAAAAATGGTACAATACAAAAAATATATCGCAGATATTAATAACATACAAATAGTAAAAAATTAGGCCCACTAAGTTACTTGTCCGTAGCATTATTTTTGTCAATTTACTGGCCCTCGGGTTGAAAAAAGTTGAGAAACGCTGGCCTAGATGGTTTTGGAAAACCGCCTATAAACCAGGACCCGTAGCAAATATGAAGAAGAGGGCCTGGTTTTTCGCCGTCCGGAGGAATTGAAGAGACTAAAAAAAACGGGAGGTCTAGATTCCTAGGAGTGGGGCCCCTCGGATAGCGCGAGGCTCCCCCCCCCCAGAAGGCGCGAGGCCCGTAACATTTGCTGCCAACTTCGTGCTACGTGGTTAATCCGGTACTGCTATAAACTGCAATCATCACTCTTTATTTATTCAGTATACGCAGTCAAGGTTTTTTTTTTTTCGAATAATTTGCGGGATAAAATACAATGGTGCTGGTATTTTACCAGTTGTATAAGACCAATATGTTTTTCTTAACAATGATCTAAAAAGAAGTTATGGCATACAGAATAAAAGCTGTATTAGGAACTTAACGGGCAGGAGGGCATTCAGGATTATAGATAACGATGAAGAAGAGATATCGAGGATATGAAAAAAAAACCCAGATATGTTGTGCAACTGGTTTGGAAAGACTTATAGATATATACCACTTAGGGAAAATGACAGACAGATTTTTCACATAAATGGAGATGCTATGGAGGATAATATGGAATTCTAAACAGATCCCGAGGAGTTCGTTTAGTTTAAATTCAGTGGTGGGGAAGACGAGGGAAAACTGGAGCAGGAACTGTGGGTGCAAGCCAAAAATGTAAGTATGTGTGCGCGTTTTATAATAAGCTCAGTAGAACAGGAACATCAGCGAGGTGTAGAAAATTGTTTCATAACCCTCCATCTATAAAAAAGATTGATGAACGGCTATTCTAGATCACGTGATAGGCAGTATTAAGCCAGGTATAGAAAGAGTGATAACAGTAATTGGAAAAGTAAGCACCATTAAATCGCCAACACATCAGTTACGAACTGGGCTACGGAAACCTTGCTTGAGAGTGCAGTCGATGGGGTTTAGTGAAAATTATGGGTATAAAATAAAGTAGTTGAAATGGGTGCATAGAAGAGCAGCTAGATTTATAAATGGAAATTTAGAAGATCTAAAAATACTCTGTCTAATTTTTACAAAGGAGACATTTATGCCCTTTCTGGAGTCAGAAAAAACATTGATAATATTAGATGCTACACGATGTTCAAATTTATAAGGAAAGCAGGTCTAAAGTATTGAGATGAAAGTATAATTATAATAAATGTAAGAATCAAGTGTCTATTACAAGAGAATAAGGGAGACACATAGCAGTTGAAACCGGTGTGAGACAAGATCTTTACTATATAAGAGTGGAGGCTTTCTCGGCGTTGTATATAGATGAAATGTTCTCGGGAAATCAGCCGAGTGAGAACGTTTGTAACGCAGGACGTTTCGGCGGTTAATGGCGGCAATCATATGACCGCCGATACGTCGTGCTTTACAACGTTCTCACTCGGTTAATTTCCCGAGAACATTTCATCCAAGATCTTTACTGATATGGGAGCGTCCGTAAACTACGTGGTTCGGTCTAGTGGGGAGGGGAGGTGTTGGCTGGAAAGCTGAGCTGCGCTACGTGAGGGGAAAAAGGGGGGGAGTTCCGAGCCAGGTCATGTAGCTTTCTATTGATATTATTTTTCACATTTAAAATGACGTGCAGAACACACAACAGCATGTGAATATTTCCTTCATTTAATTATCTCCGTGTGCAATTTACAATAGTAAGACAAGAGAAAACAGTACAAAATGTCTTCTGGAATCAACAGAAAAAAAACTACGTGCAACGTGGGAAGGGGGGGGTGTTGTAGCGACAAAAGCCACGTCGGGATACGTGTGGAGAGGGGAGATTACCAGGAAGCCAAAATGCAGTTACGTGGTTTATGGACACTCCCTTTTCAACTTTTATGTAAAGGAAACAATCATTGAATGTGGGATAAGGGTTCGTGACACTTTTTTGGTAAGGGATTCAAGTAAACTGGTTGTCGGTTGTGCATATGATACCTCGTATAATAATTTCATGAAATTTGTCTACCTCGATACTGAGACCTGATTATATTTTCGATTCTTAACAAACATACTAAAAACTGTTGTAAACTAGGACTTCTCCCACCATATATTTGAAAGTTTTGTCTAGAAACTCTGCTATAATTAGTGGCTGTTAAGAAGATAAATAAAGATTTCAGTAATATGTTGATGACCTTCAGATTTATATTTTCCTGTATAAGAAGACACGAAATTTGTTTCTCACAAATATGTTTTACTTAGTTGCACGTCGTTCACTGCTAATTATATAAAATTATTAGAAGTAATTACATAATTCTTCAAGAATTATGCCACAGATTTTAGACTTTACACCAAACATTACTATTATTATTACAAGGAAGAGAAATGCTTCAAAGATTGTGGTAAATACCTGACGATTGTCGAGTGTACTGGAAATTGGAAAAGTCAGCTTATGACTAGACAGGTGTGCTAGTAATTAATTATGTTTGAAATTAGTTTTATTACATTTTAATTCTCCAACCACGTCACTGCAACATTTGATTTCCATTAACGACAAGTACTTTGACATTGACTAATCAATTAATTCGTGTTTGATAATTGATGTTGATAACTGATAAAATTGCGATGGAGTGCCTGCTCCGGTGGCAATCTCCCTGCACACCCCTCTTTCTCCTTTCCCCTACCTACCTACTTTTGCCTTCTACTAATTTTTTATTTAAATTCGTTCAGTGTTCCAGTAAATTATTCATCACTTCTTGGCAATTTATTCCAATCGCAACCCTTATTCCTGAAATCAAGTGCCATCTTGTGGTCGTAGTCTACTTTACCCTTCCAAACACCTCTCTTAATTTTCCCACCAACATATTTCCATGCTTCATCACCTGTATAGGCCTTGTTACCCTCCCATGAGACTTTTCACCCTCCTTCTATCCTCCAATGAATCCCACTCCAGCTCCTTTATCATATTAGTTACCGATTGTGTTCTGCAGTAATTTTCAAAGACAAATCTGGCTGCCTCCTCTGCACCCTCTCCAACTCCTGTATTTGATACCCGAGATGTGGATCCCAAACTACACCACCATATTCCAGCAGTGGTCTGACCAAAGTTTTGTACCCCAATTCCCTTACTTCCCTAGTGCATCCCCTCATCACTCTTTCCAAGGTGAAGGATTTGAACCCTGTCCAATGTGTCCTAGATAAGTTGCTATCAAATGTTAGCCAAGGTATTTAAATTTCGAGTCTTCAGTAAGTAGCTCCTTCCCCACTTTATAATCATAATCAGCCTTTAGCTATTTATCTGTGTACCTAAAGACTAGCTCTTCTTTGTATTTATCTTCATCCATGCTGTCTCACCCAGCTAGTTATCCTATCAAGATCACTCTGCTGCTATTTCAGTCTTCTATTGTTTTGATCCTTTTGTATAACATTATGTCATCTCAAACAATCTAACTTATGACAGTAAACCATTAACACAATCATTCATTAGAATAACAATGGTCCCAATACACTACCTTGTGGGACTCCATGTTCACTGCTACAACGTTTGATATTGCATTTCCTACCCAACCTTTTGCTTTCTACCTTTTAGGAATTCTTGTACCAGCAAATCACCTTTTTATCAACCAATAGTTTTTACCTAGTGCTACATTATCAAATTGACCTCCCTGTCCATTTCAACAGAAATATCTTGCATATAGCCTACTAACTGAGATTCACACTGAATATCCTTGTCTAAAGCCATGTTG
>CM061921.1:179539046-179675319 GCA_031002005.1 Vandiemenella viatica | reverse complement strand
TTGTGAGTAATCCAATGGATTGTTAAGAGTACCGAGAATGTGGCGGTCAGATGACGTAGATCCTGCACGAATTTATTGAATGACGTGGGAACAACTTCTGTTATTATTATACTTCTCCCACCAACGTACTCGGTCGTAATGATAGGGTAGATAAAATCAGGAATATCAGATGCTGTACTGATGAATTATTTCTTCATTCGTGCCGTCAGGGATTGCGATGTACATAATCGAGACTAGTATCCGAGCAAAGCAATCACTGCCACTCACACTTTTCTGTGAATTAGTCTTGTGTAGTTCGCGAAAGAAATACTTCGGAATAGCGCTCTCGCAGACGAACTACGCGACTAGTTTCTAGATCCCTGGCTCCTTAGCTCGATAGTTCGCTCGATCCCTTTCGGAAGAGCGACTTGTAATAGCGAGAGCCACTCACCCCACACGTGCAGTGTATTAACCAGGGCTAGTGGCAAGACTGTCAAGGCGCGGCACGGCGAACGTTGGTTTATAATAATAATACACTGTTAACATGTAATTACCTTCTATTTGTAATATAAAATGACTATCAAAATATTCTCTGACTTCTACAATGCGATGAAGTACTGTGATGTATATCAGTTTTATTATAGCGTTAATATGGTTTGTTTTAGGTTATTTATTACGATGTCATCAAAAAGGAACCACAGTTCCCTGTGCACAAATTTCACTCTAAAAACAGATAAAAAATTGTTGAACATAAAATTTAACCAGGAATATCAAAATAAATCACGCTTTTATCCCATTAACAATTAAAAGACAACCACGGATAACCACAACTACCATAATAAACAAAAGAGCGCGTGCATTAGCGGTAGCAAAGCGAGTGAACGATCTGTCTTTCTGGAATTCGAGATGGGAGCTAACCAACTAAAAGAGCGACCTAGTTCGGTAAGGAGCTGTACGCTCCCAGTCGCGAACTATCATGCACAAGTCTAAGGCCATCGAGTGACTTTTGTTGTACAGGGTAAAACGTGAAATACAACACAGACCTCGCGGGTAACGTGACTAACCCGGTGAGTCGACAGATACACATTTTTTAACATAAATCTTATTGCTCGGCAGACAATATATATATATATATATATCGAGCTCTAAGTTTCGTCGACTTCGAGATCATTAGAGGCGACGGCAGACGGTAAGATACGTTTTAAAAATTATGAAGTTACATATTTCACTTTATCCTCCCATAATTACAAGAAAAATATTAGCTAGGTAGTTAAATAATCGACAATTTTCAAGTAAAAACGTGCTAAGAGCCTAAAAACTATGTTCTGGCCTCGCATTCGGGAGGACGCGGGTTCGAATCCCCGTCCGGGCATCCAGGCGAATGCCGGGATGCTTACTTCAAAAAGGCCATGGCCGGATTCCTTCCCGATCCTTGTACCCAGTCCCTTCCCCCATCCCGCCTCTAATGACCTTAGCCGTCGACGAGGCGTAAAAAAAAAAAAAAAAACAAAAAAAAAAAAACAAAAAAAAAAAAAAAAAAAAAAAAACCCTTAAGTATTACAAAAATGTCGTTTTAAATGAAAATATAATGAAAATATTTTATCACAATATTTGTACGACCACAACCGACCAACTAATGTAAAAATTATTCGTAGCGCATTGTCCTTAATAACCCAGTCATTGGCAACACTGATCATTGTATATAAAAACCTACCATAACAAACAAAACAGCGCGTGCAGTAGCGGTGGCAAACACGATGCGGAATTAGTTCATAATTCCTCGTTGCTTCCAAGGAGAAACAAACAGACGCAATAAAGCATGTATTGTCAACAAATCACTTGTAAATAGGAAATGCCACCTCAACTGGTGATGTATCCACTACAGGAACACCATTACAGGAAATATAGCAACTTTAGTATATGATGAACATTCAGGTGGAGTAAAAATCTAAAAAATAAAAATAAAAAAAGCCGTAACAGTATGTCAGAGTTTGAAATTAAACTATAAAGCAAAATGAGCTTGAAATGACCCATAGAACACATAGGATCTGAAAGTGAAGACTCGAAAAAGGATTCTGTAGAAAATGGAGAAAAACAGTACCACAGACATAAAATTTCCAAATGAAACATTTAACAATCCAAAGCAAGGCAATTAGTTATTCGAAGTTACTGAGTTTTTGTAGATGGGGGATTTCAAAAACCAAAGGAATGAGAAACGCAGTCAACTTCAAATGCTTCTGCACTGCCAAAAATAACACTTAAAGAAATGCAATGAAATGATTAATGGGAGCATAAAATTAAAATCCGATTAGAAAAAAAAATAACACTCACAAGAGGTTTCAGTGACCGAAGGAGAAATACCAACAGAAGATCGAGAAACGAAAATTAACAAAATAAAAAAGCCATTAAAGCGGAAAAAATACTATGAGCGAAGAACAATCACAAAAGTGAGATGCTTCGCTATTCATTTTTGGTAATCGTTCTATCGTAGTTGAAAATGAACTATATATAAGTTGTACTGATCATAAATTTTTGTGTAATAGAAAATACAATGAAGTGGAAGATTTTAGAAAAATTTTTAAAACAAAATAATGCTGATATGATCTTCTTGAAAGACGTCACTAGAACTGACATACCGTTTGATTCTGGCTATAACATATACAGCAACGTTGGAATAAATGGAAGAAGAACATCAATTTTAACAAAGGCGGGTAAAGAACTGAGTCTGATACTGTCGGTAGAGTAATATCTGGCTGCATAAACAGTAAAAATGTAGTAAATATTTATGCCTCATTAGAATCACAAAACAGAGTCGAATCAGTATTCTTGTTTTTAGCAGACGATCTGTACTCTTGTCGCAAAAATTGGCAGTTATATCATAGGGAAGGACTTCAACTGTATCATAAATGCATCAGATGTCACAGGAGAAACATCTGCTTGCCATAAATTAAAATAGTTGATTACTGCCTAAAAGCTGGCTGACGCCGTAACAAAAATAGGATGCAATGATATGCATCATATTTTTGTAACCTCCACATCTTCATCGCAAATTGAACGCTTATACGTATCCGAGAACGTAAATGTTATGAAACGTGAAAAGATTCCACTTTCAGTAACCGACCATCATGCAGTTATTATAATATTTATAAGTCAACCAACTCCAATTTGAAAAGGATACTCGAAATTAGACGTGCATATCATAAAACAACAGTGGGTAAATGATGAACTTACACGAAGCTGGAAAAAGTTGTTACACAGACAAAATAAATTTCAAAATAGTGTAATTTTATCAGAACAAATGGTAAACCTGGAATAAAAAGAATCTACAGACAAGCACAAAAATCTCACAACAGAATTTTACTATACAGATACGACGCAGGAGAAAATGATGATAGCAAAAATAAAACAAATAAAGAGAAAATGTTGGAATTACAGACTCACATACTACAGAAAGAGATCATTAAATTAAAAGATCAATATTATACAACAGACGAAGAAGCCGATCTATATCAAGTAGCGCAGGAAAGGAAACGGGAATGCTGAAAGATAAATGATTTTTTTTTCTTAAACTCAACATACCCTTTACATCCCAAGTCCTCAATTATCTGATTCATATATTTTAATATCTGTCTTCTTCTGTAGTCCTTACCTTCGACTGCTCGCTCCACTAACAAATTAACCAATTCTGCATGTCTGAGAAAATAACCTACCATCCTGTCTTTTCTTTCTGAAAGACTCTTACAGGGAGCGTCCATAAACCACGTAGCTCCATTTTGGCATCTTGTGAACCACTCTCCCCCCATTTAGCCCGACCTGGCTTTTGTCTTTACCCCCTCCCCCCCCCCCCGCCGGTCCCACGTGCCAATTAGCTTTTTCCCCTATTGATTCCAGAAGAAATATTATACAGTTTTCTCTTGTCAGACTATCGTAAATTACATACGGAGATAATTAATTGACAGAAATAAATATTTACATCCTGTTTAGTGTTGTGTACCTCATTTTAACTGTGACAAATAATATGAATGAAAAGCTACGTGGCCTGACTCTAAACCGCCCCTCCCCCCCCCCCCACGTAGCTCAGCGTAGCTTTTTATCCAACCCCTCACCCCCCCCTTTTTTTAGACAGAACCTCGTAGTTTATTGACGCTTCCTCACAGACTTCTTTCCTCGCCCATCATTTCCAAAACTCGTTCAATTCGTATTTTATCTGTCCACTTACTTTTTAGTATCCTTCTATAGCACTACATTTCAAATGCTTCAATTTTCCTTCTTTCTGGTATTCCTAAACTCCATGCTTCACTGCCATATAGTGCTATGATCCGCACATAGAGTTTTAAAAGTTCTTTCTGAGTCCTGGATTGATATTTGATCTTTTTCATGAAAGTGCCGTTCTGCTTTTAAAATCATTCCTGCTTCGGCCATCGGTTTTAATTTTATACTTCCTAAGTAGCAAAATTCACTAACTTCTTCTACTGCATCCGACCCTATTTTTATATTTAATCTACTATTATTAGTATCATTTCCGATACATTTCATCACTTTTGTCTTTCTTTGGTTTATATTTAGTCCAAAATCTTCTTTCAGAATTTTGTTTATGACAGTCAGTAACTCCTCAATATCCTCAACCTCTTCTGCTAATAAGACAATGTCGTCAGCAAATCGTAGCATACTGATTTTATCTCCTTGAATACTTACGCCACATTGACAGCTTTCTTTCACTTTCTTTATTGCTTCTTCTACAAACAAGTTGAATATTAATGGGGATAGACTGCAACCTTCTCTCACACCCTTTTTAACCGATGTTTGTTTCTTCCGATTCTCTGGTTTCATTACAGCCACTCAATTCTTATATATTGTATTCTTCTATATCTATACTTTACACCTGATTTCTTTAAAATTTTGACCATATTGTTCCAACTTACATTATCAAAAGCTGTTTTTAAATCGACAAACGCCATAAAAGTATCTTCGTTTTTCTTGATCCTCCCTTCAAGTATTAATCTTAAAGCCAGAATTACTTCCCTTGTACCGCGTTTGTTTCCTAAACCCAAACTGATCTTCAGCTACTATATCTGTGGGTCAGCCGACCAGTGCAGATGTCTCCACACCTGAAGAAGATGGCGGAGCTAGCCGTTGAATTACGTTATCGTGTTTCCACAACACAATCCGGAGGTACACCCGTGAAGACTACATTGCAAAATGTAAATAGTTACTGTATACACCGTTACACAATGCTGAAAACTTTTGCTGTGCAGTACAAAATTAATTATCTCGCACACAGTGCACTGTAAGTAGGTTTGTACAGAGGCCATTGAAATGAAGAAGAAGATTGTAAAACAGAAGAAGTGTACAGAATAATCAATGCTGTAGATAGAGTGTATCTGTGCTGAGCGCACATCCGAAAAAAAGAAATTTATAAAATGGAATAAATTTACGGAAAATTAATGCCGTACATAGACTGCAAGTCTGCTTAATGCAATGCTCATTTGTTTTGTATAAAGTTCATTGACAAAAAAGAACACTCACTGTAAAATATAATAAGGTAAAATTTGGCTGCTGGACATATGTTGCTGTATAAATGTGACATTGGCTGCTGCAGATAGACTGTAAGTTTGCAGAGTGTAATGATTCTTTGTGTTCATTAAGGTAAAAAATAAATAGAAGAGAAAAAATATGCAAATATACAATTGCAAGCTGTAAAATAAACTCTAATTTGGCTGAGTGCTGTGGATATTTGTTTTGTGAAAAGTTCGTTGAAGAAGAAGGAAATAAACCATTGTAAACAGGTCAAGGAAAAAATACACTTTTTTACATTATTTTTGAATAAATGTTTGTTATAGATCCGTGCGTTATGTGATTTATCAAAACTCAGATATTTGACCAAGATCATATTTTTCCTTCTCTTTATCACTCGTTCAACCAAAAACGTACTTGTAAGTTTTGTTAGTTGTAATTCTTGCTGGTAAATTGCTTCTGCCGTATCTATACCTTGATTATCTTTAATTTTACTTTACTGATGGTAAACACTTCATTTCAGCAAGCAGCTTTTCTTATACTGTTCTTTCTAACACGATACACTATATTATAATATCACTCACTTCGACATAGTGACTTCAAGAACTCATTGATCAAGTCAGAAGAAGAAGACGGCTGATGTCGCTGAGGTAAGAATACGTTTTTCCAAGTATCCGTCACAGGTCTTAACGAATCTTTCAAAAAAATTTCAGAGTCGAATTGGATTTCTTGCCTTTATGATGCCATGTTTAGTGGTTGTCGCATAAATGTTTATGAAACATACGGAAGTTAACTGTACTATTTTACACCTGATAATTATATGCACTACAATTGATAACCATCTATAATTGTTAAGTTAAAAGAATATTTATCACATTGTTTCACATAGAATGGTCAATTCACTCTTACATCTTTTCGAGTGCTTATTGAGATGAGTTTATAGTAATCTAAAACATATGGCAATTTTTTTAATCTTAAGAGCTACGACCTTAGTAACTTTTGCTGATTTTAATTCCTTCAGAAGAATAGCTGCATTGGCACTGTATCACTTATCACCGATGTGGTATAAGTATTCTACACTACTATCCAAACATCATTCATTTGTACGAAATATGTATTGAGGCGGGGTACACTTTCTCGTTCTGTAAATGTGCTGGCTAAGAGTTTATGAGTACAAGTTCATCTTGGTACACGAGTGTCAAAAAAAAAAAAAAAATGTTCCATGCACCTGTGGCAGCAAGTACATTAAGTTTATTAGTGCGGTACTGTAACATCCCCCACCACATTACCAATAGTGGATTAATTGAGATTAAGATTTTACACACTAATCTCTTCTTTTATTTTGCAACATCTTAAGCACGTTGGTACCTGTAACTCAATACAAAATTATTTGGTGGGGGACTTTGACCAGGATGTTTCTATTATCTGACCACGCGACTATAATCATAATAAATTTCTTCCACGAAAGACGTAGTCTGTTTCAGCTAGTAGGGCAGGCTAAAAAAAACTGCAGAGCCACGACACAGATACAACACAACCATCATGATGGATCAGTTAGAGAGCGTGAACTGGTTGACAACGACACTTGTTTCATTAGACAGTATGTTAACAGAACCCACCCGCCATTCAATATACACAAACTACAGTTATCAAGCCTTCAAGACTTGTGTGATGAAAACAGAGATTTTATAGATCAAGAACTCCAAGGCGACACTAAACCCAACTCATTAAATACAGCCATCTTATAACTCAATCAGACACCATCAAGGTGTGTCATCGAGGCGGATTGGGACATAGTCAAGTATATTAGTCATCTTTATATATAAAGATGAATGTATGTATGTTTGTTTGTTTGTTAGTTTGTTTGTTCTTCATACAAATCCACAGTTTTCATCCGAACTCGATGAAACTTTGCACACTTATCCTTTGAAACAAGGAGAAAAATACTGTCTACATTTGGTTGAAAAATTATCTGTATAAATAATACATGTTGTCTAATAATTTCGAAATACTACTGAACGGTGATAGACAGACGCGTTGGATATGGAGGTCTCTCTACTGTTTTTCCGTGTAGCGGTCATGTAGCTCAGTGGCTAAAGTGCTGGCTTACTAATGTTTGGGTCGTGGTCTCCGGCTCAAATCTCGGTGGAGGCTAAGATTTCTAAAAATTGTTTTTGATCGTAAGAGTCACGCCTGAGCCGTCGGCTATTCGGATTGAATGTTAAACTGTAGATATTACAAAGTTAGGGGTGCAATGCGAGGCAATGCTGTAGGCGTACATATTTTTACGTTATAATGATACATCAGGGGTTGTTCGCAGTCAGTGTGTGTGTGTGTGTGTGTGTGTGTGTGTGTGTGTGTGTGAACCGCAGTAATAATACTATAAATACGGAAGTATTTTTGTTACGTTTTGACGACTAAATGGCTATATCGATACTGATGGAATTTGACGAGAAAATCTGTATGAAGGGCACAGGACATTTTTTCCAGTATGATTAACAGTTGTAGTCACGAAATTTTGAGACCTTATCGAATGGTGACAGAAATATGTTGGAAATTGATTCTCTTCAAGAGACAAGGTTCGACGGTAGAATAATGTAGTGATAGCTTTCCTGTCATATTATGCCGACTCGGTGTTGTTTGGGACCAATCCTTCGTTACCTACAACTTTCTATATTCAATTCTGCAAAAACATTCTTAATCCAAGCGTACGCAGTCGCGGGTACGAGCTAGTTAACTATAAAACATCAACGAAGCAGGTCAAGATGAAACTGATTGACTATGGAACAAAGTGTTACAGTCTAGGGTAGTCCGTACACACACATAACGTTACCATCATGATAGACTGGTTGGAGGACGCGCTTAGGATTTCTGCATTGCAGAGCATGTTGCTAACGATCAAATGTGCTGATAGAACGTATACAGACATTAGCACGAAAGGATGGCTGAGTTTGAGGATGGGTCACACACAAGTGGACAGGAGGAAAGAAATGCACAATTTCGGTAAGGAAACATAAAAATTCTTACCAAAAAATGCAAAGTGTTATACTGAAAAAGTATGTTAAGTCTTCACCAGTTGACATGTTTAGATGGATGTGCAAAGAATGACAATTACAGTTGCCCGCATCACAGAGCACAGTACACAGTGTATTCATCAACACATCGGAATAAAGTGCAATATGAAACAAATTCTCTGTCATCGTAATATTGCGTTAAGTTTCCAATAAGACATCTAACAACTCGAGTAGTGTCACACCCATTTAATGAAGCTGAAATTAACATTATCATGTACAGTACCTGCATCATCTATATCTACGTCTACATCTATATCCTTCAATTCACAAATATTGTGGGTGGCAGAGGCTGCAAAACACTAATCCCAATTCTGCTCATTCAAATCCCGAATACCACGAGGAAACAAAGAATACATAGTATGGGATCCTATTTCTCTAATCTTATCCCTCCTGTAATTGTGACCTAAATAGGTTGGCGAAAGACGTATTCCATTGCACTAGTAAATCAAAGAATTTAGCATATTCTCCAATAAATTCAAACGAACACGACGTCGTCTGTCTGCAAATATTCTCAGTTCAACCTTCGTATATATTCTCGGACGCTTTCATAACGACTACAGCAAGCAGTCACGAATCTCCTCTGTACTTTCTCTAACGTGTCAATCAATCCCATATGATACGTATCCAAAATTCCACATCAGTAAGCGAAATGTGGAAGCATTAGAGCTTTGTACACTATTTCCTTTGTATGAGCATTAAAATTCCTCAAAATACGGCAAATTAATCGCAATCTAGTATTAGCATTACCAATGACGGAAGTTATGTGTAAGTCCCATTTCATGTTGCTTTGTACTATTACGCCAAGATACTTCAGGGAATCAACCGTGTCAATAACTGAATTATTTACTTTGTACTCGTAAACAAAAAGATTATTTTTGTTACGTATTCGCATTGCCCTGCACTTTTTGCAGTGTAATTGTAAGTGTAAGCTGCCACTTATTGCACTATTTCGAAATAACATCCAGATCGCGCTGAATTTCTAAGCAATCGGAAGAGCACCTTATTTCACTATACATAAGTGCATCATATCAAACAATAACAACCTGAAATTAATGTTAACACCGAGATCGTTTATAAAAATTAGGAAAAGAAGTGGTCCTATGACACTTCCTTGAGGAACGCTCCAAGTAATATCTAGCTTGAAGCTTCCCGATCAACAACGAAATACTGTGACCGACCAGTTAGAAAACTGCGTATCCATTCACAAATCTGATCCCATATTCGTTGAAAGTCGTTTTGGTGGTACAGAGTCAGAAGCTTCCTTAAACTACAAGAAAAATGCATCAACTTGTGAACATGCATCGATAACTTTCATTACGTCGTGTAGTAGTGTTTCTTGAAAACATGAATTACCTGGGCTACTTTCCAGTCACAAGGTACTTTTTTCTCTTCTAAAAATTTACGGAATATATCTGATAGAAATGGTTTTATTTCCCCGCGTATTCTGAAAATACTCTTACTGGTATACCATCGGGACCCGGCGCTTTCGTCCAGTGCTGGAGTTTTAATTGCTTTAGAATACTTACACAATTAATTTGTACCGTATCCATCTCTAATTCTCGGTGAGGATCTTAGAAAGGGAATTGAAACGATAGTCATTAGAGGCTTCGTGCATCGCATTCTTAACATTCCTCTTATCTCATCTGAATTTTCTAAATCACTCCGATCATCGTCCTTCTTAAGCGTGCATGTATCCTGCTTTCCTTTTGGGGTAACCTTTTAACTTCACGTGTATACCACGGGGGATCATTCCCTTCCCTGATTGTCCATTTCGGAATGTGTAAGTCCCTTCCCTGACTATGAGAATGAATCGATGCAACATCTCTTCAACGCTGCCTCTTGGTACTATTAAGGTAAGGTAACTATCCATCAAATACGTTGTAAAACACTCTTTGGAGCCTTTTCGAATCTGTAAATAATCCTTTCTTTTTTCTTTTTGCGAGCGGTTGATAATTTTACTGTATAAATTACAGCTTTAAGATCACTTATTCCCGTGGTGGTACAAATGTCTGCGAATAACTTAGCCCGGTTTGTAACGAGAATATCTAAAATGTTTTCGCTACCGTTGTGGCATTGCATAGGTTCAGTGACGAGCTGCTCAAGATTATGATCTGAGAAAAGGTCTGGAATGATTTATCAAGCTTCTTTATCCCTGCCAGCAGGAGCGTTAAGATAATTATTCCAGTCGATATATGGCAAGTTGAAGTAACCACCTACTATTATTGTATGATCCGGAAATTGACAAATTGTATTGCTTATACTATTCTTTAAGGCCTCGACAAACGTTACGGCTACATCTGGTGGACGATAGAAGGAGCCTATCAGGAGTTTTGTCCTAGCTATATTGAGTTTAATCTAAGATTTCGCAGACCATATCGAAATTTACTTCGTTACATGAGAGGTACTTACTAACAGCTACAAATTCACCACCTTCGTGGGAATGCAACCTATCCTTAATGAAAATGTTCATGCTGCTGTTAAAGATTTCTGCGGAACTTGTATCCGGTTTAACCAGCTTTCTGTGCCTATTACGATATAACTTCTATACTACGAATAACATTTTCGAGTTCAGGCTGTTTGTTACAAACACTTCCCTAGTTAACTAAGAAAATTTTAAACAGTCTAGATTCCCTTGAGCTACTCCTAACAAGCGGTGTTGAATTTATCTGGGCTGCCCGTGACTGTATTTCCTTTTCCGGGTCATCCTACCTCAGCCTAAGAAAACATAGAAAAGCACCCGAGACGGCCCCTGCCACCCGTGTAGCCGATTCACGTATTTAGTGGACACCTGATTTATTCAAGGGATCCCTATACGACTCAACCCAAGGGCGAAGGTCGAGGAATCTGCAGCCAAGACTATCACAGAAATACCTAGTTTTATGTTCAGTCCCTCAACATGGCTCTGAACCGGAGGGGCCATAGTCAGTTCTATCAACAATGCTGCAGACAGTTAGCTCAGATGAAATATTGTGGCCTATGACAAAAGCGTTCACCGTTTCAGCAAGTCACCCAAAGGAAGAGAGAATAAACTCCAACCCAAGGCATCAAAAATTATTGGTGCTAACATGAGCCACAATCCGCAGTTGGCTACACCCCGTTCGTTCAATGGCATCCGGGATAGCCTATTCCACATCTCGGATCAGACCCCCAAGAATACACAATGAATGGATGCTGGATTTCATCCCTGACCTATTCACCATTTCTCTAAGGGGCTCTAAAAATCGCCTAACGGTTGGAACTACCGACCACTAGTATCCCCTTCTGTGGTCGCCCAGTCCTAGTGGCTTGAAGGGCTTTCAACTCCAGGATGACGATTGCGAGACTAAATCAGTCCTAGACTGTACGTTAAACCGGTGGTACAAGCTCACCTTCCTGGGACTCAGACTTGTACACTTCGACGTCCAGAAACCACACGCCAGTCACCGTGAGACGATTGCCGCACAGATTCTGATATCTCTGCCTGGACTTGGTGCTGGTTGGGGAGAACCTGCGAGAGGTCTATCTTCAACAGGGTCACCAATACCACATCCACTGCCCTTATTTGCGGCAGCTTGTAGCTATGTAACTTTCGTAAAAACAAAGCCGTAAGCTGGGTGCGCAGAGCAGCCACCTCAGCCTACACCTGTCTTCATGTGGGAGTAATGAACCTTCAGTAGATTATTCGATATGGAATTAGTTACGAGGAAAGGCTCCATGGTTCAAGAAATTGCTACACTACAAGAACTCAAGAAAAAGAATTGGATAAAGGACATTTTGTTATGCGTGGCGGGTGAAATAAAAAAATGAATCAAATACAATGTGTTTTAACCTTTTCAAATATTAGAAATACAACAAACATAATATCTAGATTCAAAATCATTAACTATTATACTATTAAGTGTGCCGGTTGAATTCTGTCTATGGAACACCACCTGTCCAACAATTCGTCAGTCTGTCAATGACAAGTGCTATGGCAATAGCCAGTGAACACCTGCTAGCGGTAAATCAACGGTGCCTTTTGTTAGGTTAAGGAAGCAATTAATTCTTTCATCGGATTCTTTTGTTATCATAGGGGAGCCAAAACTGATGATGGCAGTTGCAAGGAGGGGGAAGGCGAACTGGTTGTTCGGCGGGGAGGTAGAGGAGGGGAGGGGATGACACGTGCAATTCCACGGGAATCCCATTGTTATCTGGAATACGCATAAAACTCCACCTAATTTGCATATTCTTTGTTGGGATGACAACTCGTAAATCGTATCTACTTTTTCTGGAAAAATATAGGAGAGTTGTTGTAGTTTATTTAATGACTATATTACTAGTAGACGATGCACACTTACCGTGGCAGCGAGTTATATGGTTGTTCCCTTCGGAGAACTTGATGGTGGGTGCCATCGCCTCCTGCAACAAAACAACAAAGAGTAACGAATAATGTCTTTGTCAGAGCTTAATCCTAATCCCGTAATTGCCATATATGCATATCAGTCTCACTGCTCAAATCCATAAATGCTTCAGGGATGATTACAGTATTTTCGGTCTAATTATATAGCATTTAAAACTATTAAACACTTTACTCCAAATTCTCATTTGTTACACAATACGTATTAAACTATTAAGTTTATAATCTTGATAGTTCAGAATGAAACGCATTCGCTGGCATGTGGTAGGTACTACAAGGGACATACTTTTCAGTTCGCCGTAGGTATTTGTTCTGTGTTTTATGATTTGAATGTTGCAAAACAAAAGTAATTAAAAAAACCGAAGTTTTATTGTAAACATACGCATCTTGAAGCGCATGTTATGTTTTACGTTCATGGGCCACAAAGGTAAAGGAAAATTGTTAAAAGTTTCCAACGTCTTTTATTCATAACGTTAAAAGACCAAACATAAAAATGTTTGTTCTGCAACCCTTCATGTTTGCCTACGATGCCCTTGGGAAACTGCATACAATTTTATGGTAAAAAGAAGATAAAATGGCATTCCAAAGTGGGAAATATTCAGATGCAACGACGCTTCCATACGCAAAATTCACTAAAAGAGACTGTAAAAATAATATTTAAAAATCTATAAAGAGTGTTTTTTTTTTAGTTCATTTTGCAGTTTGCGAAATTGTCTTTAAAATGGTATATATAAATCAAACACAAAGGAAAATCAGTCTAAAAACATTTTTGAGGGTCTTTTGAAAATTTACAGAGTTACTATCCGTTTCATGAAATTCTCCAACTATGGATACATATCATATTTTGTCAATAAAAATTATCCGTTAAAGTTGTTTGAATCAGTTACAATGACACCTTCGGAAATGTACTGCCGGATTGTGTTGTTAAAACCCTACATTTTGACAGCTAGTTCTGCTGTCTTCTTTAGGTTTAAACCCATCTGTACCTTGCAATGAAACGTCAATTGTCTATCCGTGGACAAGTGCAGAAGAGTTTGCTCCTGACGAAGGTGGGTCTAGCCGTCGAAATATTGTGTTTTGAAAACACAGTCTGGCGGTAGACCAATGAAGATTTCATTATAACAATACGCGGGGAAGATGTCTGTTCTTACATAACTCAGATATTTTTCAACGAAATCTTTTGCTGTAAACTTTGGCAAACTATATACCACTGTAAAATTTTAAAAGAATTTTGGATCAGTACTTTCGGATATAAAGGGAGGAAAAGCAATTTTTAATGATTTTCTCAAATCGCGGAATAGAAATGAAAATCTAATCATTTTGAGTTTCGGCGTGTTGCCAGCTTCCATTTGATATTCATGAAGATTATTTAAGGTAACCGTTAAGATATCGATTTTGAGGTCAGTAGCTAATTTACTATAGTTTACACATTTACCCTTAGTTAGTCCTTTTGTATTTATTTGGAGAATGTATGTGATGGATAAAAGACAGCATACTGGGTTAGCGCGCTTGACTTTGTACTGAGATTAACCCTACGAGCTTTATTTGTAAAATGTCTCTCAGAAGACACAAAAGTAGTATCTATGGGGAAAAATACCTGCTGAGATCACTGATAGGGTTACAAGTGGTGGAATATGCATGCTTTCCGAGATTAATGTATAGCGCTCGTATTCACAGTAATGTGTGAGGCAGAGAGTATTTGGCACTAATACAATACCTTTCCCATGCTATGGCATAATGCAATTATTGTCAAGTTACAATAGTTTGCAAAAAAATATATGGAAATGTGCATAACTGACAAAAATAATCCGTTTTAGTAAAATCTGAACGTTCAAATGCGAGTATAGTTCACGAAATCACGACAAAACAGCTGCTCAGAGAATCTAATCGTCTGTATCTGACTTTTTATTCAATTACAAAAAATCAAGCTAGTTTTATAACTTCTTGGCGTGGAAGTAAAAATTTTGATTTTCGTTTGAAAATACGTAACGTTGACGAGTTATTTTGATACATGAAGTGTTTCCAGCGGTGTGTCTTAAACAAGTGCATACATAACGGCACGCCAGGAATAACCCGCAACGTTACTTGAGTACATGTTTCGCAACGTCTAATGGAGCTGGCTAAGAGCAACCGTAGTTAATAGTATCGCATACCAGAGCGTATTGTCGCATGCACGTCATGTAGAAACTTGTCTGAGGCCCGCATTCCAGGAATAACCTATCGCGCCCGGAACGATGCTAGCTTTCTCTCTTGGGGGGGAGTGGACTGTCTGTGCACAAAGAAATTAAGCGCTAGGGGGGTGCTGCCATCTCGTGACAATTATGCGGCAGGTGAGTAAGCGTGTCCACACCTGTGCAAACACGTATACAGAAATAGCCCTAGCCTCAGGGGGTGGAATTCCCAATGTTAGACAAGGATAGAAGAACTAGCTTTCTCTCTCATGGTGAAGTGGAATGGCTCTGGGCTCTCTTTGACCGGCGCATGCGCAGACTGAGGTTTCCGTCGCTTGGGCCAGCGTGTGCTGCAAACGCGCGGTGTGACGTCAAACGACCTTTGCCGCCATTGGTCCACTCGATCGCCCGCCAGGCCTCCATTGGTCTATTTTGAATCGCTCGCCAAACGGAAGTGACGTCACGGAGGGGAATAACGGGAAGGGAGACGCCATTTTGTATCACGTGACCGGAAGTTCTGATTATACAGCCTCCCTAAATCCCATCTACTATGTCTCCTTGCTCTGCGTTTTTCTTGCACTATATGATAAATTGAAGCATCATCAGAGGATAAGGTGTTATGTATAGAGATGGGTCGTTCGCGAGTGAATCAGTTCTTAGAGCAATTCTTTTAAAAGAACGAGTGAGCAGTCACTCACTAAAAGTGAACGGTAGTTCTTCTAGGCGAGTCGGTCATAAGTCGGCTAATTCCGAAGATCGAGAAGAGCTTGTTCACGTGGGTTTTGTGGACTGTAGAGCTAAAAAAAAAAGTCTACTAATTGCATCAAAGTCGATTTAAGGGGGGTATTTCATCGAAAAGTGGGGGTGTAACCGGATTCTGAGGGGTGAGACCTAAAAAAAAGGTCTCAAATAAAACTTAGCTAGAGAACGGTTCAAAAGAACTAGTTCTTTTCGTGGAGCGATCAAATGAACACCGCTCTTTTTAGTGAGTCATTTTGTCCACCGGTAGTTATGTACTCTACTTCTGATTTTGATTGCTTCGAGTTGTCTCCTCTTCATAGCTATTATTTTTGCCTTGATCTTCTTAATCTAGAGGTGATACTTCCTTTCTGTTTACACCTTTCAAATAAATCTCGTAGACAAAGA
Organism: Vandiemenella viatica; assembly: GCA_031002005.1. Lineage (NCBI taxonomy): Eukaryota > Metazoa > Arthropoda > Insecta > Orthoptera > Morabidae > Vandiemenella > Vandiemenella viatica. The sequence continues at coordinate 179,659,060 of CM061921.1, read as the reverse complement.
TAGTAAAATTCTTATTTTTGTCACTTTTTTAATTTGGTGTTATAGGTCATAAACATCTGTTGGATCTTGGGTTTCGCCAATTTTATCCACCATTCTATAGTTGCCTGAATTCTCCGTGTTTGGTTACAGTATTGTTGCTGCGAAGTTCTGTTGATGCTCTAGAATAGTTATATTTAATTTCCAGTATCCTCTCCTCGTTTATATATTTTGTTTAGCTAGGTTTATTTTGCACTAGTAGGCAACATTTTCTGAAAACACAACCGGTCACCGTTCTGTTGCTTGTACTTCACTCTTCAGGTCGTGACTAATGTGTATACGATCTAATCGTGATGCAGATTTCCCAGTTGTGTATGTGAACCCTCTAGCATCTCTGTTTATTACTTCCCATGTGTCTAGTAATTTGAAATTGTTGATGATATATTCCATTTCGGGGTTCTTTTTGAAGTTGGGTGTCTGATCTTTCTGATGTAACACACATTTGAAGTCTCCTCTTAAAATAGTTTGTCGGGTGTTCGTTCTCATGTGTAAAGCTAAACAGTTTTTGAAATTAGGTTGATAATTGAAAACAGCGACCAGTCACAGTTTATGGTATTGCTTTATTTTATTTTACCATTACCGGTTTCAAGCATACATTGCTCATCATCAGATGGTTTTAAAAATACAGATGCGAATTGCAGGCGTGTTTTTGTGTCCTAGAATAACAAAAATATGATGATTGACGAAAGAATTTAAATCCGAAGTGATGATAGTAAAATTTGGTATATAACTTACATAAGGCATCTGCTTATATCCAAGAACAAAGATTTGTATGGAACACAGTTGAGGAGGCACATTTTTGTGTAATACTATGCACTATCACCATTATATTGCGCAAATATATGTGGAATAAACACGCTGCACACTTGCTACTGTATTTACAAACAAACAAGACAGAGATGTTTATATACAAAGAAGTATTTACAAAGAGGTTTATACAAAGGGGTTTATACAAAGAGGTTTATACAGACAGTAATGTGTAATTTATAAAGAGTTAGACATGATAACAAAACTGAACTTAAATCTATAACTATATTGGTGAAAAATGGAATAATGGATGACAATAAAAATTATAAATAGTTTTTGAAATTTTAATATGCATATAGTAATATGTATATGGGCATATGGGAGACATGTATTATTTAATCTGTTATTTATTAGCGAATAGGTCTATAAAATTGTACAGGAATGCTTTATTAGGAAGATCTTTTTGTTCATTTAAAAGGTGGTATGGCAATAGCTTATCGTGAATGTATATTTCAAGTTCCTCAAGGATATCCATTTTCTTCCCTTTGTCTGCAATATGAATGATCTGTAAGTTTTCTTCTATAGTGGGTGGGGAGTGTTTTTCATTTAAAATGTGGGCAGCAAAAGTGGACTTATCTGTGTTGCATAGTCTAATGGCATCAAGGTGTTCTTTGAAACGTACAGAAAATTTTCTACCTGTTTGACCCACATAGGTCTGCGAGCATGTTGTGCATGTTATTTTATAAATGCCAGACTTATTACAGTGTGAATTAGATATTTGAGTGTTGTGAATAAGTTTGTTTTGCAGCTTGTTATCTGTGTTAAAGCTAATTTTAACATTATTTTTTCGAAATAGGTTTGCAATCTTGTAAGATATTTTTCCTAGCTGTTCCGAGGCTGATATCTCCACCTACATTGCTTATAAAATTGTAGCCAGTGATCCTGTATAAGTTTACGTTTATAACTTCTTGCAGGAGTAGAATGTCAAGCAATATTTGCGGCTCTAACATAGAGTTGTAGCATTTTCACTTTAAGAGGATTGTAATAGAGTTTATGCATAGTGTTGCCACAGTATAAATTTGTATCGTGCTATAGGCGCACATCTCCCTGCTCCCTTACTGGTAGTTTCATCAAATAAACTGTTTACACATCATAATTATATCGCATTAACCTGTTGTTTCATTCTATATACATATCCTCTGTCTGGTTTTCTTGCGGCTGGTCTTCTTGTTTTCTCTGTATCTCCAACCGTTATCTTATGATGATCAGGAGGAGATATTAGCACAGGAGATACCAGGTCCTTGTCACTTACATACATCTTTAATTTATTACCCATAGTTCTCCCTTTTTCTGATATTTCCGTCTGGGTGAAACTGTCTATCGTTTGTTTGACATTTGTCTAAGGTCGCTTCCTCCCTTGAAGTTTTTTGTGGATCTTGACTGATGCCCGGTCACAGAACAAGGAAATTAACTCTGCGACTGTTGACACTAGACTTAGGAGGACCAGCAAAGCTGGCATGCTGCACCTCCTTCGCCAGCTTCCTCAGGCCACTCTCTTTCCTGTAACTAGCGTTCCGAATAATACTATTCCCGGCATATCCCATTATCACTGGTCTATCGTCCTTAGTGAAACTCCGACAAAGTGCACCTTTATCCTCTATTATCTGACCAAATGTTGCACTTGATTTGAAAAACTTGTGATCTGGTATCCTGTGCGTAACTGATCGTGCAGAAGAGGCCTACACCTTTCCCTTGGCTAATACCTAGCAGCAGAACCCTTTTCTTCCCATTCTTTCCTTTCATACCCATTTTCCTAAACACCTGCTGCACCTTACCTACTTCTACAACTATATGAGGTTAAACAGTAAAATGCTGCGATATCTTGTTCTGAGCCAAGTCTACACTAAATATTAAATATTTAAATTTTTTCTGAAATAGAATGGTTTCTCTAGGTGTTATGATCCATTGATTTTTTTTTATTAAAGTAGATGACTTTGCAATTACTCTTGTCATATTTTTCACTAAACTGAAATAGTATAATGTATATGATAAGACTTGTCAACCTCCAAAGAGATGCGTAGGTTTGTCACCGAGTGGAGACAGAATTCTTCTCTTTCATATACTGGTATACGTTGATAAAGCTACACAAAGGAATATTACTTTACCTCTCTATAGTTTCAGGGTCGTTTTGAAGCTGTAGGTATTTATTAAAGGAAAAGAGTATATCTGGTGAAAGCAAAATTTTCTGGAGTTGGCTAGCCATGAGTCTGACATGGCTTGCTGAGACGAACTCAGCAGGAATGTGCTTGTCCTCTATATAGAATGCTTATTTGCTGACAGCGGTCACCTCCAAGTGAACTGATCTGGATATTTTTTTCTTTTTCCTGTCATCAGTCTCTCAACTGGTTTGATGCAACCCTCCAGCCCTTCCTATCTTGTACTAGCCTTTTCATCCCAGTATACCCCTTACAACCCACGTCCTCAATTATCTGCTTCATATATTCTGATCTCTGTCTTCCTCTGCAGTTCTTACCCTCGACTGTTCCCTCCACTGACAAATTAACAAATCCTGCATGTCTCAAAATATGACCTACCATACTCTCTCTTCTTGCTAAAAGACTCTTCCACAAACTTCTTTCCTCGCCCATCATTTCCAAAACTCGTTCGTTTCGTACTTTATCCGTCCATTTAATTTTCAACATCCTTCTATAGCATCACATTTCAAATGCTTTAATGTTCCTTCTTTCTGGTATTCTTAAAGTCCACGCTTCGCTGCCATAAAGTGCGGTGTTCGACACATAGAGTTTTAAAAAGTCCTTTCTGAGTCTTAGATCAATATTGGAAGCTAAAAGACTTCTCTTTATCATGAAGGCTCTATTCGCAACTGCTTTTCTGCTTTTACATCTTTCCTGCTTCGGCCATAGGTTGTAATTTTACTTCTTAAGTAATAAAATTAACTAACTTCTGCTATCACATCTGACCCTATTTTTATATTTAATCTACAATTATTCCTATCATTTCATTTACACTTTTGTCTTGCTTTGATTTGTATTTATTACAGAATCCTCCGTCAGTATTTTGTTCATGTCATTCAGTAGCTCCTCTGTCTGTCAACAAGACAATGTCATCAGCAAATCGTAGCATACTGATTTTTTCTCCTTCAACATTTATGCCACATTCAAATCTTTCTTTCACTTCCTTTATTGCTCCTTCTTCATACAAGTTGAATATGAATGGGGATACACTACAATCTTGTCTCACACACTTTTTAGCTGATTCTCTACTTTTGTTATAGCTATTTGATTCTTATAAAGATTGTAAAGTATTCACATATCTCGGTAATTCAGACCCGACTTCTTTAAAATTTTGAACATCTTATCCCCCCTAACATTATCAAAAGCTTTTTCTAAATCAACAAACGCCATAAAAGTATCATTGTTTTTTTTTGATCCGCCCTTCAAGTATTAATCTTAACGCCAGAGCAGCTTCTCTTGTACCGCGGTTTTTTCTGAACCCAAACTGATCTTCACCTTCTATCCCTTCTACTACACTTTCCATCCTTCTGTATATTATTCTGGTCAGCAATTTTGAAGCATGTGATGTTAAACTTTTAGTGCGATAATTTACTCCTCGTTGACATCGAGGTCATTAGAGGTGAGATGGGCCTGGGGACAAGAAACGGGAAGGAATTCGACCATGGCCTTTATGAAGGAAGCATCCCGGCATTCGCCTGGAGTGATTTCGGGAAATCATGGAAAACCCAAATCTGGATGCCCGGACGGAGATTTGAACTGGCGTCCTCGCGAATGCGAAGCCAGAGCGTTAACCGCTCACCCACCAACCATGGTTTTCTTGAAAACAAGGTCGAGTTGTTATTATGAACACATTTTTATTGTAATAATATCTCTATTTGACAATAAAACGTCCTCGTTTATTGCTACATTTAATCGTTTTCAATTCTACAGTTTATGATAGGCGGTACACCGTTAGTTATGGTCTGAAAATAAGTTGCTATTGACCTTTGTTTGAACGTGGAAATATATTCGGCGCTTAAGTCTGTTTCGACCTTCATACGTGTATTGCTTAACCCTGAATCGTGTCACTAACGCCGAATAACACTGTCATGTGATGTTTTCAGTACCTAAGTTATCACGTTGTCTCATTATCAATCAAACAGGGTTGGAACACTTTTGACTATCTTTTTCATACACAACTCAACCTAATCACTTTATGAAATATATTTTTCAAGAATTTTAGTGGTCAGACCACTGCATTAGTAGACAGAGATGAAAAACAGGTTGGTCGGGACATAAGAAACTGCAGGAGCCCATGGGGAGGTGATCAACGACATCATTCCGAGGTTTTGACAGGCTGATTCATTGCTTCCCAAACTTCAAGATCCTCTCGGCTCAGAATAGGACAAAGAGATTGCGAACACCTGCAACCTGAAGGCGTTGATATCTCCAAGGAATATATTACTGCGGAAAACCCTCCCCTCCCCCCGCCCCCGCCATCACCTAACCCCTGCTCTTGGAATTGACAGGTTGTGTGATTACTTCCGTAACCTCAACTTCCTCATCTGCCTTCAAAGGAAGCCAAAGAAACACGCCTTCTCCCCTCTTCTCAAACGCCAACGCATTAGTTTGTTTGAAAACTGGCTGAATAATATCACAGATTACAGGTTTTCTGCATTAATGACCCTTAGTTTTATTGTTTACTGCATGTATTTGTAATCATTCATCATGATAGAGTGAAAAAATCTTTGGGCTATTTCTTGTTAAGACTGTAAATAAAAACAAAATGTTAGTATATGATTATAATGTTAATTGTATAGTTTATAAATTTTTTTAAACCTGGATTAAATTATTATTGTAAAAGGTACATCATGTTGAAAACAAATGGAGCTCTAGGTATTAACTACTTGTATATCTACAGTTCTGTGAACCTGAAGGCACAGCGGACGTTGAAGCAGCTGATTTATTTGAAAGAAAGAGCTAACCCAAAATCCTAAACCACAAATTTTCGTGTTGTTATAGGAACGGGACTTTTTATTACTTACAGGATTTTTTTGTTTGTTTTTGATTAAAACTCGTAAATTCAGTCAATTAACGAAGAGGTGTTAGTAGCACTGGAACATGAAACTTCGAAATAATATGTCAGTCGAGCTTGGTTCACCTTGTCTAACAGTATGTTGTTGCCGATGAGGAAATGTAAACGTTTATTTCTATACAAGACACACTGAATAGCTTAAACTGGACGGTTTATATATCCAATTAGATTCTCCGTTGTTCCAAGAACCAACAAATGAAACTTCTACGAATGGAAGATAACGATAAATTCTGAAAATGCCAAGAGTACCTTACAACCAGAAACGCAAATCTTAATTTGCTTCAGATGGGATTAACTTTAGCCGAAAGACCTGGCTTACTTCAGTAAGCATTCGGGAGGACGTGGGTTTGAATCCTCCTCCTAGCATCCAGATTTGGATTTTCCATGGCTTCCTTCAAATCCAGGAACGCCAGGATGTTTCCTTACTTTCTGTTCCTTTCCCGCCTCTAATGACCTTCACGTCGACGTGGCGTAAAGCCATAAGAAAAAAAAAACTTCAGTAAACGCAAACGTTTAATTAGTACCGAGTAAACCATCGTATGCGCATTAAGTTTGCGGAAAACTCACTGTAAGACAAATGTGAATTATTTAGTTTGCAAGACTGTTAGGATGATATCGATAATCGAATGGTACATTCCCGAGTACTGGCACATCATTTGTAAGCAGAAATTTGCTAGCATCAGCTGTTATATGTTGATTTTTTTGCAGAGGAAATACTGAATATCAGAAAATGTTGCCTATGGAGCCCTAATTGCAAGCCCAGAAAGTGTATTGGCTAACGAGCGATTCCACATTGAATGGATCGATGATTCGAATCTGACTTCGTGCCAAGATGGTTTTAATGGTGCTTATATCGGGTTTTCATTTACACTTTACTCAAAAATTACATGTATGCAATGATATTATGGTTGTGACGGGGTGAACTCTTAAACCTGACAGAATGATTGTAACCGAAGAATGCTATTATTAACTTACACAGTCCTTGTTAGATTCAACAACTACATGCTAAGAAAAAACACAAACGTTGTACAATACTAGTTAGTTTCTAATTTAGTAAATTATCCAAGTTGGCTGTCTGTATATTGTAATCATATACCTGTTTTTTTTTCCAAATAAACCTAATCATCCATCCCTTCCTATCTTGTACTAACCTCTTGATTTCTACATATCTCTTACAACCCACATCCTCAATTAACTGCTTCACATATTCTAATCTGTGTCTTCCTCTACAGTTCTTACCTTCGACTGTTGCCTCCACCAGCAAATTAACCAAGCCAGCATGTCTCAAAATATAACCTATCAGTCTGTCTCTTCTTTCTGTAAGCTTCTTCCACAAACTTCTTTCGTCACCCATCATTTCCAAACCTCGTTCATTTCTTACTTTGTCTGTCCAGAGTGTCCTATAATTACATCAATCTTCTGGGCGCATACCGGAGTGTGTAACATTCTCATAACCCCCCCCCCCCCCTTACAACAATCATGTTTTGTTATTAATTTTACTACTACTATTACTACTACCACTACTGCTACTACTATAGAATTATTTACTTCGATTAATTACAAGTATCCTAACTAATTGTATTAATCCTTGTAACCTGATTCGTATTACTATCGCGTTTCCACAGACTATAGTTTGTTTAGCTGGGGTAGCATAGTAATATTACTATCTTTAATTTGTAGTGTAACAATCTTTGGCGTTGGCCGACATAGCTGGGCGGGCTGCGAGTAAATGTTGCTTAGAGCGCCGAACTGTAAGCACTTTCTGGGCGCGATCTGTAGTATTGACGTGAAACTTGTATTTTGATATGAAGTATATGGAAGCCTATTTCAGTGTATCGCGGACGTGTAAAGATTTATGCAAATAATTGTGAATAAAATCTAGTGATATTTCGTCGGAACCACGTTTATCCTTTCTTTTATCGACAATAATAGCTCTCAATCGTTTGATGACTATGAGTCATTAATTATCTTCAGTCAACGTATAATGAGCGTGCAGGTTACATGTGTTAAGAGAGAAGCAAAGTGCGCCGTTTCCGTCCAAAAACAAGCCGTTGCTACAATTAGTGCGGAATAAGTTACGTGTTCCGTCAGCGCCTGTCTGTTGATTATCGACAGCTTATTATTCCACACTAATTGGGTGGTTAGCTCACCATTCGAGACTCCGCCACGATATGTGATGATAACTGTAAGATAACATATCACCTCACAAGGACTTGGAACTTGTGAGGCAGCAGTAGCTGATCTACATTCTTCAGGGTTACCGAAGCAGTTGGCATGTAATGATTCCAATGATTTCCTTGGGGCTGCAAGTTCAACGTTCAAGTCAACAGGAAGAAGAAATAGCATTTGTTGTGGAAAGTTAATAATAGTTGTCCCTAGACACCGACTTTCTACAATCTCCTCTTCACATCACGTGAGACAAAATGGCGGCCTCGCTTCCCCTTTTCCCCTCCCTCCGTGACGTCACATCCGGTTGGCGGGTGATTCAAAATGGACCAATGGCGGCCGACGTTACAGACGCGGGAGATTCAAATGAGCCCTTAGCGGCCAAGGACGTATGACGTCACTGCCGCTAGGTAGAAGCGCCGTCCGACGCTGAGGGCACGTCCACTCACTTCACAGCCGCTAGGTGGCAGCACCGTCCGGCGCATATGCCGGCCAAAGATACTTTCATCCGCCACGCTATAGCCCAAAGCATCTGGGAATTCCAATGAAGTCTGGCTCAACTTGTTTCGATATGCTCGGTGGAAGGTATTTTGTTGCTCGCCATGTGTAAATCTACAAATACTTTCCGGTGTCTCAACACGAGCGTGACTTCAGCAGTCTACAATGCGGTCCGAGGGCGCACTCGGTGAAAGTTTGGGAAATTAATCCATTAAGTGCTAGCCTTGTGTAAATCTACAAATACTTTCCTGTTTCTCAATGTGACAAGTATTTACCCAGCTATTAATCATGCAGAAATATTTGTGTATTTCCACCTGGTGTCTATTTGCTATTATCGAAATGCAATAGCTATGCACAAATACTTTCCGCTGTCTCAACATTATGGAATGCAGCCGCTATTTGGCTACAAGTATTTGCCCACCCATTAAGTGTTTCTAAACTGTGGGGGTATTTAGAGTTCAGCTGTGGAAAGCGGAACTCACCACGCTGTCCGCTGACTTGACAGCACTGCCGCTGGGTATGAAAGGAGCCTGGTGAGTTCGCACAGGTCTCTGTGCCAGTTTGTCACTCGCGGTGTTGGTTTCTCGCAGTGTAGGATTGTTACAGTAAAATTTTTCTCGCTCGGTTAGTACACTGTCTCAGTCATAATCTGATGCAGGTAATGTTTAATAACTTTATAGAATATATATCGTGTAAATATTTTATTGTTACCACTGACTTAATTTTATTAAGTCTTCCTCTGCTATATGCCTCTGAGGTTGAAGAGTTTTTTAATAACCGTAAGTTAATTTTTCTTTTCTTAAATGTGCTTATATATATTAAGAATGATTTTTTCCTTTCCCACAGTTTGTCCTCAGGAGCGTAGTCATGAATCTTTGGCTGCCTTGGATGGAAAGTGTTTTTTATCATTTTCTCTTTGGTGTAGATTTTTTCATGTGTGTTTGAAAATACAGATTCAATTTTTTTGTTTTAGATCTTCCTATCACTTCCAATAACTAGAAAGAGGGGGCAGTCGATACTGATACTACTAGTGGAAAATGTTTGACTTTATAAGACGATATATATTTTCTTTTCCTGTGTATGTGTTTGAAAGTATAGATTCAATTATTTTTGTTGTAGTTCTTCCTGTACTCCTGTAGGAGCTTTTGAATAACTACAGGGAGGGGCCAGTAGATATTACTACTAGTAGTGGTAAGTGCTTGTCTCTATACATCGTGTGTATGTTTGAAACTACAGATTCAATTTTTTTTTCAGCTCTTACTATGATTTCCAATAACTGGAATGAGGGAGCAGTCATTACTGCTACTACTAGTGGTAAGTGTTTGTTTGTATAATACTGTATATTTTTTTTCGTGTGTATGTGTTTGAAACTACAGATTTGATATTGTTTTTGTAGATCTTCCTGTAACCACATCTTCTGAGATATCGAACTATTTTCCGAACTGTGAGTTAAAATTCTTCTTTTAATTCTAAATAGTTTGTCCTCATGATGCTGGTCATCATTGTGAGGAGACAGTGGATGCAACATGTGGTACGTTTTGCCTGTCAAAAACTTTTTTTTTGTAGTAGATATTTCTTTATGAAACTATAGATTTAATTATTATTGGAGACCTTCCTGTACTCCTCGAAGAGCTTTTGAATAGCTAGAGGAAGGGGTCAGTGGGTACTATTAGTGGTAAATGTTTGTCTGTATAAAAACATTTTGAACTAATATATAAGTTTCTTTGTTTGTAACTATTTATTTGTAACAGATATGCTTCGGAAAGGCAACAAAAGGAGGAAGCATTCTGATGATATCCCATCCAAAAGGCGGAAAGTTACAGGTAACATATTTTTTTTCCTTTCATTGATGGCTGTCTTGCACTTGTAAGCATATATAATCTTATTTTTGTTGTTTATGTGTGTTTGCAGATGACTATCAACCATTTTCACCGCCGGACCTGGAAGCTTTGTTGGGCATACCAACAGCTGTGACAGACCTAGTGGATATGTCTCAAGCGGAAAGGACAGCGTGAGCAGTCCCACTGGACGACGATCTGCTGATGAATCTGTCACCCATTGAGGCTCTCTGGGCCACAAATGAGCCCTCGTCCCATTGACTGTCCAACACACCAGCAACCGGGTGCGACGTTAATGCTAATGTGGGACAAACAGGTGAGCCGAATGCTGCGCGTCTAAAGCCAACTGTCAGGACGAGTACTTACGGGAAAAAGATTATTGCACATCATTGCTCAAAATTATGAAAAATTTTAAGACCCACTAAGTTTTAACAGGGCATTTTTTTCCATTTTTCGAAGAGCAGATGCCGCGATTATTTCAAATCCTTCAACACCAGCTGTAAAATGCCAGGTGGGGTTGGATTATCTTTTCAGAATTCAGAAGAAAGATGACATTAACTTCACCCAAATTTGTTTTATGCCCAAGATGCGCGAGCTCACATTAAGCCCTACCCTGGCAGAGTGGTATGAAGTAAACGTGTTTCAAGATATCAAGAAGAGATTTAGTGGTAAATACCTCGATCAAATCAACTTCCTTGACATCCATGTAGCTAAATTCGAACCGCTGTATCAGGGCTCTTCATTTATAGTACTGCTATCCGATATCCAAGCAGAGAAAGCAGTTCTCAATGTTAAAAACAGTGATGAATGTTGTTTTCTTTGGATGATCCTGGAATTTTTATGAACAGCTGCACCGGAACGCGAATTAAGTTAGTGATTATATTAAAGCACGTTCCAAGTACGTCTTAGATTTTGCAAGCAGTCATTTCTAAATTTGAGAGGCAAAATCTTAAATATTCGATCAATGTCTATGGGTTAGAACATTTGGTAGAAAACACAGAGTTGTAGGCCCCCTCCATCGTACTGTAGTCAATTGTAGTTTCCATATTAACATGTTGTTGATTATAGAGGGTGACGATAAGTTTAACTACTGCTGGATCAAGACCTTGATGCGGTTAGTTAACTCTTCAGCATGTAATTATCAACATAAGGCACACATTTTTGATAGACGTCTGCAACATTTTGGGCGAAAAGGTCATTTGGATCGTTATGAGATTGATTGCGCAAGGGTTAAAGCTGTAAGAGTCGACCTACCCGGCAACGAAGATAAAACCTTAAAATTTGAGGATTTTTTGCACCAACAGCCACCATCATTCGTCGTTTACGCGGTCTTCTTGCACCGAGGGCAGTTACGGTTCGCGATTATTGCCACATCACAGGTAAATTCAGAGGTGCTGCACACAATAACTGTAACTTACAGTACGAAAATCAGTGGTACATACCAACATTTTTCCATAACTTGTCTGGGTATGATGCGGACTTCATTGTTAGGGCCTAAGAACACCTCTATAACGATGGAATGGATGTCCTGCCCATCAACACTGACCCACTACAGTACCTACCTATGGACGCACTGGCAAATACAACGTTATATTTTGTTTTCTAAATAGATTAATCATACACCCATGACATTGCGGTTCCTGGACTCATACCGTTTTATGCAGTCCCCATATGATAAGCTGGTTGGAACCATTGAGGGGCGTGACATGCGCGTTACCAGTGCGCATTTCACGAACCTCGGGAAGTTCCAACTAGTTAAGTGAAAAGGAGTCTTCCCTTACAAATACATGGATACGATTAGGAAGCTCAAAGAGGCCACGATCCGTCCAAAGTCTAAAGTTTTTAGTTAGTTGTCAGTGACTGAGATTTCGGTTGATGACTACTAATGCGCGACATAAGTTTGGTAGATTTTCCAGATCGAAAACTTGGGTGAATATGCAAGTCTGTATATGGGGACAGATGTAAGGCTACTTGCGGATCTGTTTGAAAAATTTAGGGTTGTATGTTTGGAGAAGTACACCCTGGACCCCACCCACCATTTCACAGCTCCAGGCATTTCGTGGCAGGCCATGTTGAAGAGAACGTATGTCAACCGGGATCTTCTGCCGTGGACATGCTTCTCTTTTTCGAACGTGGAATTCGTGGTTGTATTTGCCAGTGCGTCCATAGGTACGCCAAGGCAAATAACCGGTACATGCCGGAGTACAACCACGGCGAACTGAAAATTTTATCATGTGTTTTGATGTAAACAATCTGTATGGCTGGGCCATGTCAGTGTATCTACCCTCCTGAGAGTTTCTATGGTTAACATCCAATCTACTTAAAACAAAGTTCATAATCGTAAATGATAATCTACCTGTAGAAGTGAGATGATTTCCAAAACAATCTCTAAAATCAGAAACGCAGTACAAATTTAATTTTCTCTATCTCTCTCTTCTTCATATCCCTCTCCATTTTTTCTATTTTTAGCAGCTCTCAAGTAAAACTATAATGGGTATGCTGGATGATTAATATCCTGTTACGCTCACAAAATTCATATTTTACTAATCTGATAGATATAGCAAGTTTATCATGCGCTGCTGTGGTATGAGATGGATTCAGCTAATTCAGTGGAAACCAAACAGCAGGTGACGGAGGTGAAAGGTTGATTTTTACATGCTATACTTCTATAGTCATCTTCTTCGGCACATGATGGTGGGCGGTGCCTGATATGATGTTACCCCAATTTGAGCTCCGGTGGTTGAAGAACTTTTTAGAACTAGGACACGTGTCGGTGGTGGTGTATTAATATTTATTACCAGATGGTGAAAAAACTACTGGGTTAAATCCCAAACCTCTCTGTGGCGCGTATGGAGTAAATGCACACCACACTTTTGACAATGATACGTCCGCCGGATGTGGAAGTTAAGCTGGCGGCCCCACCGATGTGTTTCGGGTGAATAGGTCTGGGCCGGCACCGTGTTTCACCCTCTAGCTTGTTTCATCTTTTATTTTGCTGTCATCAGTCTCTCAACTGGTTTGATACAATCCTCCATCCCTTCTCATTTTGCACTACCGCCTTTATCTCAAAATACCCCTCTCAATACACGTCCTCCGTTACTTGCTTCTTACATAACCAACCCGCAAGTCTTTTTTTTTATTTTATTTTTTTTTTTAAATCACCCACCATCCCGTTTTTTCTTTTTGTAATGCTCTTCCACAAACTTCTTTCGTCAGCCATCATTTCCAAAACATTTTAATTTCGTAGTTTAATTGTCCACTTAATTTTCAGCATCCTTCTAGAGCACCACATTTCGAATGCTTCAATTTTCCTTCTTTCTGGCATGCTTCGCTACCATAAAGTGCTGTGTTCCATACAAGGGTTTTGAAAAGTTCTTTCTGAGTCCTAGATCAATATTTGAACCTAAAAGATTTCTCTCTTTCATTAACGCTTTATTTGCTAGTGCTATTCTGCTTTTAACGCCATTCCTGCTCCTGCCATCAGTTGTATTTTTACTTCCGAATAACAGAACTTATTTAATTCTACTTTTTCATCCGATCCAATTTTTATACTTAATCTACTTTTATTCCCATCGTTTCATTCACACTTTTGTCTTGCTTTTATTTTTTTATTTTTTTTATTTTTAATGGCTTTTGGCAGCTGAGGCCATACAGCCAGCTCAATGTGTTATATTAAAGCTTCCAGTGAATCAGTTAAATCCAGTGTTATATAGTCTTGAAAGTGCGGATGCCAAAGGACGGACAGGACACACACACAAACACACAACACTTAACATCCATGCCCGCGGCCGGATTCGAACCGGCGACCTTCGGCACGTGGAGCTAGCACTCTAGCCCCTACGCTACCGAGGCCGGCTCTTTTATTTGGTTTTATTACAGAATCCTCCGACAGTATTTTGTTCATGTCATTCAGTAGCTCTTCTAGATACTCAGTCCGTTCTGCTAACAGAACATTTTTTTTTTTTTTTTTTTTTTTTTTTACGGCCTTACGCCTCGTCGACGGGTAAGGTCATTAGAGGCGGGATGCGACTGGGGAACAAGGAACAGGAAGGAATTCGGCCATGGCCTTTTTGAAGGAAGCATCCCGGCATTCGCTTGGAGTGATTTGGGGAAACCATGGAAAATCCAAATCTGGGTGCACGGACGGGGATTCGAACACGCGTCCTCCTGAATGCGAGGCCAGAACGTTAACCGTTCACCCACCACACTCGGTTTGAAATTTCATATTTTACTACATTTTATTGAGACAGCAAATTTCTGTAATCTAGCAACCGATTTGAGCTCTTTGTTCAAGTAGAATGTTCAGTAGGATCATTATTTTAATATCTCTTCAAAAAGATTGAAATGTTACCCGTTTCGTTACTAGGAAACTGATTAATTTTGCTCCTCATTTTTGATTTAATGCAACTTCATTAAATTTATTGTTGCTGTTGATGTTGCTTTAGGACGCGTCGATAGCGATGTCATTAGCGCTCACTAAACAACGGGATTAATATAACAATATCTCGAGATAAGAGGGGGGCTTTGTATCTGATGCCTGCTAAAAGTAGAAAAAAGGGAGGGAGGGACAAAAAGGAGATAGAGAGAAAATTGAATTTAAATTGCGTTTCTGATTTCAGAGATTGTTTTGAAACCCACTCTCTCACCAGATTATCTCACTTCTACACATATATTTTCATTTACGATTTGTAACTTTGTTTTAAGTAGATTTTTAAATAATTTTATGGATGCCATCATATACCAAATACGAAAAGTAATGAAAAAGTGAATCTAATGGGTAAGTGGTAACTCTATGGCTTCGCATACGGGAGGACGTGGTTTTGAATCCCCATCCAGCCATCCAGATTTGAGTTTTCCATGGTTTCTCCAAGTCACTCAGGGTGAATGGCGGGATTACTTCTTCGAAAGTCCTTGGCCCGAATTCCTTCCCGTTCCTTCCCTCTAGTCCCTCCCCGCCTTTAAGGACTTTGATGCCGACGAGGCGTAAAACAAGAGGCATAAAAAGAATTTGCTACAGTAATATTATTTAGTTTTTCTTATCGTTGGCGACATTGTGAACTCGTTATAGTCCACCTAACGTCGCCAGACGATGCGATTGAAGCCTCAGTAGTTTTCTTTCGGTGTTACCTCCTTGAAAGCTTTCATAGTTATGTGTGCAGCTCGTTGAAAAGCACTCAGTTATGAGTCTTTCCTTCAGTATGTTATTACCTGACGCAAATAGGTAAGAGTCGTTCTTATCTTTTACGCATAATCTATCTGTACATCGACTTGTTTAAAATCAATGCAAAAGAAAAGAAATTGGATTGTCTAGATTCGAAACGAGGACAGCGCGTTTACAACACTATAGCTTTAGCTACAGGCCCACGGAGCACGTGTTAACAGGTAACTCGTGCAGTGTGTATACAACCATTTGTTGCCTCGGAAGTCAGTTTCATTCAATTCGACTTAGACAATTTTCCGAAATAATCTCTTTATAATCGTTTCTATAGTTTTCTAGAACTAAAAATTCAAGATCTGGGAACATTTCCAACTACTTGGCTCACACACGTCATTATGTGTATTATTACTAGGGTCCGACCGAATGTTCGGCTTCGGCTTCGGCCACCTTCGGCCAAAAAAAGCACCTTCGGCCGCACATTCGGCTTCGGCCAAATTCAGCCGAATGTTTGGCCGAAGCCGAAGTTTTACATCCAGCCCCTGAAAATGAACCAACTTTTACGAAAACCGTCAACGTAGCGCACCAACAGACGATAGCAAAAAATAAAGAACCATTTGGAAAACATCATAAAAATCAGTGGGAAGTATATTGTGAAACCAGTGTTAAATACCAGAGCTTGATTAATTAAAAAAATCAGAGATCTTGTATGCGCCCAAAGATTTTACAAAAGAAGTCTACTTTACGCGATATTGTAGAAAAAAAGTAGCTCCACCTTGGCCCGATAATCATCCGATTTCTTTGCGGATTAATGTATTAGGTATGGACCCTGTCATTGTAAACATGTTTCCGTACAACCTCGTTGAAGGAGAAGGACTTCGAAGACTTAATTTTACTGATCCTCAAACTCGACCCTAGCGAGAGAAATATTTTAGAAAGTCTTTAATGCCAGCTATGTACGAAAAAGTAAAGAGTGAAGTTGCATTGATTTTAGAAAAAGGCTGAATGGATCAGTTTTACCACGAAGATATGAAGTGATCAAGCAAACACGTTTTTGAGTGTCACGGCACATGGCAATTCCAAAGGATCCAAAATAAAAAATAAAAAAATAAAAATTGGCTGTTAGTGTGTTGGAAGATCATACAAGGCAATATATTGCACAAAAAATCACTGAAACTGTTACCAAATCCAATTCAAAAGAAAATATCCATACGGGTATATGTAATAATACTTCAAATATGAATGCAACCATGCGCTACGGAAACTTCGTTTTTATTGGTTGTGTTGCTCACACTCTACAGCTCATGATTCACAAAGTAATTTTTAAAGATATTGCTATAATAGAAATAGTGCAAAAGTGTTGTAAAACGTAAGAAGAGTGAACAAGCCACTCGATGTTTTAATTAATAGAACAGAAAAATGCAGTAAATCTGTATATGTTAGAACGTGGTGTAATAAAAATTCCAACTGCAGAAGAATGGATACAAATGAAAAATTTTATAACTGTGCTGAAGTGTCTTTAGGAAGCAACAACTAATATTTCTAGCGATTTATCAACAGTATCTTTAATTATATCAATCATTGACATCTTAAACACAAAACTTGCTCAGAAGGATGAAGGCTGATCATATAATACTGTTCAAAAGCCACTTGTTTGGGTCTGTTAACAGGAGATCTGCTTTCGCAAGAAAAACCTTACGGTTGTTGATTGCCGCTCTAATCGATCCACGGTTTAAAATTAAGTATTTGACTAGCGACGAAATTGTAAATACGAAGACTGATATTTTGTCATTTCTACGTCAAAACAGTGCACTGACAATAACAAATAAAACGGGTTATTTGGAGCGATTAAATCTTATTTTATTAGTGCCGATGTACCTTTTGTTTTGGTTATATTTAGTACATTTTTAATTAATCTGTATACGTGAAACTACTTTAAAAGTATTGGTATTGATTCGGTTTTAACTGAAAATTTAATATGTGATAATAATTTAGACAGCAGAATATCGTATTTTAAAAGCTAGAATAATTTATGCAACGTAAGAAGGTTGAAATTTATTTTTATTGTTGTTAAAAAACCATGGTATTACTATACATAAACTGCCATGTATTTGATTTAACAAAGCTAAAACTCCAAAACTTATTAATTTAATCCACGGGACAAATTATTCTGATTTGATTCGGGCTGTTACTGTTAAATTTTATAGTTTCTTTTTATTATTGCTAAATAAAAATAATTGCATTTATTTTTGCTAAATTGCATTGCTCAGAACCTGGTTTGGTACTATTTTATTGTTTTATTTTATTCTAATAAATAAATATTAAAAACTTTGTTTATAATTATTGTAAAGGTGCAATTTATATAAAAAATACCACATATAAAACAAAATAACAGTTCATTTTTTGCATGTCATATATACTTCATGTTAGTGTTCTAAGATATATAATTATTTTTGAACCTTCGGCTTCGGCTTTGGCTTCGGCCGAAGGTTATCCCAAGAGCCGAACATTCGGCTTCGGCTTCGGCTTCGGCCAAAAAATGACCTTCGGTCGGACACTAATTATTACTGGAAGGAATTAGTGAAATCGCTATATAAATATCGTTATAGTTTTACGCTAATTATTTGGAATAAAATATAGCACTGAGCCTTTTTTTTTTTTTTTTTGGCCGATCTTTATTGTAATTACTAGTTTAGCGTAGTCGGCCGTATATAGCAGCATATGACAACCAATCCTGGCACAGGATTGGTCAGTAGCCTTTTACTGAAATGTAGGGTATGACTGATGAAATACCCTGCCAACAAGAATCGCCAGTGGGTGGTGTTCCTGTTTTGGTACAAGCATTGACTTAAGGAAATGAATTACAGATGGCGCTGAATTGAATAACCGCCAATGGAATCGCACATTTGGTGGAGCTAACAGGAGTGCTTCAGGTTCCTCAGAAGACATACTGCCCGATGTTGGCAACCTGGACAAAATTAGCTTGTTAGACTCTGACGCCCATTGCATGTTTTTTAGCCAAAGAGTTTACATGTATCCCAGTTAACCGAAGGTCTATTAAAATAGCCTCCCATGGTCAATGTATTTCCCTGAAATCTTTGAGAAATACTATTAAATGTCTGACTAAAATACTCCATAACCACAAAATCCGGCCGACGAGTAAATTTTACGAACTTCATTTGGACTTAGCCTCATGTCGCCAGTTAGAATCCCCGTCGGGGCATCCAGATTTGGGTTTTCCGTGGTTTCACCAAATCACTCCAGGCTAATGCCAGGATGCTACCTTCAAAAGGCCATGGCCGAATTCCTTACTGTAGTCCCATCCCTCCTTTAATGACATTCACGTCGACGAGGCGTAAAGCTATAAGTAAAAAAAATCAACTCCGTGGGGGGCTGGTGTGGTTCCCGGTAGTTGGCAGCGTGTCACTGCAGCTTGGGCAGTGCGATAGCAGTGGCGACAGGGGGCTGCGCGATGGTTTGAACCGTGTGAGGTGCATTCGCGTTACACAGAGTACAAAGCTAATCGGGTGTATCAAGTTGACTATGCTAGTGTATGGGTAAGATGATTATGATGTAATGTGTTCTTGTAAGTGATATCCATTGTCTACATTAAAATTGTTACGTTATGTTCAATTGTTGGTGTTGATTGCGGTTACCTCCGTCGCTTGTCACATATTATTTTAAGTGGGCTTTGGCCCATAGAGCTATTGTTATGAATATCAATACATTTTGAGTCCATGAAAGCAGCGCTCACAGAAATACCTTTGATACCTGGGTCAGTGTGAAATAAAATTGACAGATTATTCACCCAGGGAGTATCTATCACGTGAGAATAGGCAGAAACTCTTGGTAATAAGTTTGAAGGGATTGTATATTCGAGATACAACGCTGCCGTTTGTTTCCACGTTTCCACTCACATGTAGGAAAGAACATATCATATCAAGATGCAACCATCTTTCACTTTATTGTATACACAGACAACGTCAGTCCTACAGACATCCACACACTCTGTTTCACTAACATCGACGCACACACTAACGCGTGCACCACATAACACACACCATCATTGGTCAAAGAATATTCTTCTTTCGAAATCCGCTGCTTTCATTTAATTTGCCTATATTTTTCTCTTATTCTATTTTTTACATAGTGCCTCGTGGCTCAAAGGTTAACTCATCTGAGGCTGCACATCTGTTGAGAAACACTATCTATAAGAAATTTCAATAAACTACTGATTTTCATGATCCATATATTCTCTTAACGTTAACTATTCAGCTAATAGGACAATGCCTTGGTCAAATACGTAACCACAGACCATCACTCATAAAACACATATTCTGGCACTAATACACCCACACAGAGACCTAGTTCCCTCACCATCGCCCACACAAACCATCCAATTCATTGAACTAAACACATTCAAAAATGTGTGTGACCTTACAATCAATCACATACATTCCAGCATCCACAGAATGCGTCAACACTTACACACCCAGATACTATCTCACTCAATCACCCACCATGGACTCTATCTCACTCAACATCCAAATCTCATGGATCTATACACAACATACACGCATCACAATAGTTTAAACCCAGCAAAAACACACTGAACCACACCAGCTGTTATGCAATGACGCAGAGCAAAGGGCAAATCCATCACAAGGCTTCACCAACAACCCACAAAACAGGACAGAGAGAAGACTCTTAAAAAGACACAGAAAAAGTACATGATTGACGTTAGGATGTCATTGGTAAGAGAAAGTGATAGCCGAATGCCACCGACAAAAATTAGCGACGTCTGTGTTAGGGTTCAGATGTTGGAGAGAGACAAATGCACAAATGCAGCGGGGTAATATGTGACCTTGACCTGTGATCCCAACACGTGCCAAGATGATTGGTGTGACCTTGACCTGTAACTCCAACACGTGCGAGATGATTGGTGTAAATACAAAACTCAAGTATTCAAATTACTAGTATTCATTACAAAACTTCCTCCATACCCACCAGAAGCTAATCTCAGAGTAACATAATTATGAAAAGTGTAGTTTATTCTGTGTAAATTATTGCAACGATTTACCAGGGAATTATTTGTTACAGATCATAACAGTAACGTGAATTATCTTAAAAGATCATCTACAGTTGTCGCAATAATGATGAAGAAAGAAGGGAAAACAAAATCCACTGCTATATTTGCATTAATGAAAGAATTATCACGCTAAGATACAAATCCGCAAGAGGTTTCATAATAGTATAAGAATCTACGCTCCAGAACGAAGTCGAAGTCAAGAGTCTATGCAATTATATGATGAGTTACAAAATCATATGAAAAGCATTTACAAAAATTTAACTGTCATAATATTAGCAGATTTTAATGCAAGTACTGAGAAAACAGCCGTTAGAGATGTGTTGGATATAAATGGAGGGACAGAACTGAATGTAAATGGAAAATACTTAATAGATTTTCCAACATTCAACTCTTTTAAAATTACCAATAATTTCTTCAGACGTGGAGATATATAAAATTGAATTGACCCAAATCATCATCCCTTTATACTTCGTAGGGAAAGCGAAAGCAAGCGCAGCCAGACTAACAGCCAGTTGAGCTGCAACCACAGTCGATGAGACAAACAGGCACAGTGAATATTGTTAACCAATCTGAAGCATTCAGCAAGCAACAAGTACAGCCTCTTAAACTTCAAACGCGGCGCATGGAATTGCTAAAGCCTAGGGAGACAACAAAAGTCTTCTAGGTGAGGTGGCAGCCAAATATCTTGGTGACGACTTTGCGGGAATGATGGGGCTGCGGGCGACGAGTACTTCACCAACCAAATAGAAAAATTCGACAAACTCGACGGTTCACCACAGACAGCAGACGACCAGGACATTCCAGCCAACTCTTCAGAAGAAGAAGCAACCAACACCGAAGACCATCACCATGTCAATAAAAAAACCATAATCGGGAAGCATCCGTCTTACATCTTACAGTAAAGCCTGAGGAAGGCTGGTACAACCTCGTTATACGACTGACACCAATGACTACAGTCCCATTCACGTAGTGGCCGTTAAAAGAAGGGGAACGTCTGGAGCTGCCTTGCCCTATCAAGAGAGGAACGTGGAGATATTCCTCCGAGACTAAGAAACCACCTTCAAGATCGACAAGCCAAGAAGACCGAAGTGGTTCGTTGTCCGGGGCCTACCACTGACCACCGAAGAGATTGCTAAGTGCGAGTAAGCGGTGTTCTCCAGATGGGGAGAACGGACACGGAAGACAAGATACCGCTCTTTACTTTGGTTTCAAACTGCAGACGTCGTAATGCACCTTGTGTCAGGGTGCCCAGCACTCCTCGACATGCCGTACAGAACTAAATCATCCAGATGCATACAACGTCCGCAACGGCAGGCTAAATCGACCCAGCAACGCAGTAGGAAACTTTGGAAGTTAGACAATTCTTAAAAAAACATCTAAACCAATCACACCACTGCAAGGCCCCCAAGGCCTCGTGTTAAACCCACCTGGGAAGGCAGAGATTCTTACGGACTCATTAGAAGCACAGTTCATGCCAAAAGCGATCGAAAATGATGGAAGTGCAGAATATGCACAGGACATACAAAAAGTATTCGATCGCGTCATTAACAGTGACCGGTATGATATGGTGCAAGAAACAACGGAAGGAGAGATTATTGACATTATCCGCAGACTCCAAACTAAAAAGGCCTCCGCATATGATAATATCTCCCCTATCCAAATAAAAAACGTGCCTCCACTAGCCATTAGATTCCTGACAGAAATATTTAAAGCATGTCTGAACCGGTGCTACTTTCCCACGGTCTGGAAAGTGGCTAAGGTAGTCACACTACCCAAAACCAAGAAAGACAACACCAAACCACAAAATTTTGGGCCAATCTCTTTGCTCCCGATCCTGGCAAAAGTATTCGATCGTGTAGTACTCAACCGTCTAAATAGATTCTTACATGACAATAATAATATTATAGGGCAACAATCTGGATTTAGGAAAGAACACAGCACTGTGTACCAATGTACCAGGCTAGTGGAACATATCTGCAGAGAAAAGCAGGCAGAAAATGGCACTATTACAGGTTTTCTCGATATAGAGAAAGCTTTTGATTGTGTTTGGCACCAGGAACTCATCTACTAGCTACACCTATATGGTGTCCCAAGCTACCTGATATTATTAATACATTCCTATCTAACAGAGAAAAAATTCTTCGTTAAATACGAAAATGCCCATAGCACGATTATAAAAATACATGATGGCGTACTGCAACGGAGTGTCCTTGGGCCAGTATTATTCAATGTCTATGTAAATGAAATACCACACCATATCCTAAGCAAAATTTCCCTATACGCGGGCGATACAGCTGTATACGCCAGTGACAGGAATGTCAAGTATGCAATAAAGAAAGTACAGCCTCACTTGGAAATACTAACACAGTGGTGCAACCTCTGGCGCATTAAAATCAGTAAAAACAAATGTCAACCCATAGTGTTCTCTAATACACCCGAACTACATCTCAAAATCGAAGACGTAGACATTGTCTGGCAGGACTACGTAAAATAGCTTGGACTGCTACTAGAGAAGTGGCTGAAGTGGAAAAAGCGCATAGGTGATGTTAAAACAAAAGTCGCGCCAAGCTTGCCGGCCTCTACCCTGTCCTAAGAGGCGACGGCCTACACACGGATACAAAAATGCTCCTGTGCCGTGCTGTAGTCCAACCGACATTTATATAATGTTCAGAAGTTTGGAGCATGGCAGCCGATTTTCACATTAAAAAACTGCAGGAACTCGAAAACAGGACACTTATCTTGGATGCATCGCGTTACATCCCTAATACGGAAGTGCGTGAAATACTCAGTTGCCTATCCTTAACTGAGCAGATAATAGTTTTCTATCAGAAATGTTCTCAATCATCCCACCGGCTCCTCTCTGAAATTGGCCAAGAAACTGCAGAAATGCATCCCCGTAAAAGACCAAAACTCACGCTGACTCGAGAATTTAGTTTTTAAGCCCCCCACAAGATTCCCAAAAATCCTCCATCCCTCCAGCAGTATTAGTGGTAGGCCCCTCACCAGTTATGAGTAGGTCCCCAGAATGATTATTACCTCCCATAGCATCTTAAGTAGCCCCTTCAATGTATATATACCCACCAATAGTATTTATTATGTATCCAAATTAGATAGGCCCCATGTAAATATGATTTTTCTCTTCCAATAGTTATTAGACTAAAACCAAACTTTAGACATTAAAATTAAAACCCCGACATTACAACAAGATAGTTTTAATATTTCTTAATTCAGACATGTGTAACGGGAATGTCCTTGCACACTATTAACAGGATGGGCTACATCCATACATATGACGTCTATCTGTCAGTCTGACCATTCTGCAGTCAACAGCTGAGGCGAGAAAGTCGAGCAGGAACTTCATTCCAGCAGTGCCTGGGGCCCCGCTAGCCCGTCTAGTGGAATCAGTGACCGAAACTGCACACGCAGATGATCAAGTGGTTCTACATCTACATCCACGCTCTGCAATTCACAAATGTTGTGGACGGCAGAAGGTGCTTTGTACCAAAACTGATCTCTACTCTGTGGATTCCAATCCCGAATAGTGCGAGGAAAAAAAAATGAATTCTTATAAGCATCACTGTGGCATCTTATTTCTCTACTCAGATTTCTCTTGTCATTGCGACCTAAATAGGTTGATTGACGAAGTATTACTTCGTACTTGATTATATTCGCATATTCATCAATAAATTCAAAGGAAGTATACGTCGTCTGTCTACCAGACAGTCTCAGCCCAAACTATGTATCAATTCTGTGACTCTCTCGTAAGGATTGTGGCAAGCAATCACATATCGAGTGGTTCGTCTCTGCACTTTCTGTCAATCAATACCGTGTGATACGCATCCCAAAATCCACAACGGTAAACCAACGTGGACGCTCGACAGTTTTTTACGCTCTCTCCTTTGAATGAGGGATACATTTCTTCAAAATATGGCGTATAAATCGCAATTTAGAATTAGATTTACCTAGGATGGCAGTCAGGTATAGGTCCAATTTTATGTTGCTTTGTACTATTACGCCCAAATACTTCACGGAATTGACCAATTCAACAGCTGCGTTGTTTACCTTGTTCTTGTGAACAAACAGATTCATTCCGAAATAACTTCCAGATCACTCTGAATTTCTAAGCAATTATCAGGACATTGTATCATAAACTGCTAATAACGTTGTCTCCGAGATCATTTATAAAAATTAAGAAAAGAATTTGTCCTTGAGGAATACCAGAAGTAATGTCTAAATTAGAACAGGCTTCCCCGTCAACGACGACAAGCTGCGACCGAACAGTATCCATTCACAAATATGATCCAATAAGTAGTGCTCGGATCTCCGCAGAATGGCGAAAGCTTTCTGAAAATCCAAGAAAACTGCTTCAACTTGTGAACCTGCGTCAATAACTTTCATTATGTCATGCGAAAATAAGGCCAACTGGGTTTCACAAAACCTATTGTTCCGAAATCCGTGTTGGTTCAGTATAAGCAATTCATTTTCGTGTAAACCTTCATAATACTAGAACGTATAATATTCTCTAGAACAACAGGTGTTATAGATATGGATTGATAATTTCTTGGATTACTCCCATTTCCTTTCTCGAAAATGGGAATTACCTGAGCAATTTTTCGCTTCTAAGGCGCGTTTACACGATGCGAGTTGAGTAGAACGACAGTTGGCCGGACCATCGGTGGTGGGGGTAACAGAGTGAACTAGCATGCTAGTAATAATTAGAAGACAGTGCACTGTCCACTGTGAGGACAGTTCTCTACTCCTACATTGTGATCTTATTGAAAATAGTATGTCCATATTACAGAAAGGAATTAACATCGTAGCTAATTTGTTGATTATAATGTTGAATGATATGAAGACTAATAAAATGTAGAAAAACGATAAAAGAGTGGATATTAAAAAGAAATGCTTTAAATGCCTAAGCTACTTTTAAAAAAATAAAGTTGCAAGTGAAAATATAGAGTTGCATCATTTAAGACTAACTGTATCTCAATTTGAAGAGCAATTGTGAAATATTTTTTCCGATACAAAAAAATGACACCACTATGAAACAATTTTTTTGATAGCAGACAGAGTCTCTAAAATCCTTGTTCTTATAATTTTTATCCTTAAAATTCCACGGAGTTTCCTCAGTTTCATGCAGTTTTAAAGATTTTAATGCCTCTGCTTCACTTCGCTTACGCGACTTGTTAGTTGTCGCCATCTTGATTGTTGAACTCGCACGCCAAAAGTTGGTCGTGAACCGAGTCCACTATCCTCAGTCAACTGTCTGTCTTGTACCTGTTGACACGAGTAGAGTGGACTATCCAGTGCTGCGCGCACAGCAAGACAGTACACTCGTTCCAGTCAACTCGCATCGTGTAAACGGAGCATAAGGATTTACAGTATATACCAGACAATAACGGTTCTATTTTCGTTACGTAGTCTGAAAATATCATAGATACCTGGCGCTTTCTCCCCCTTCACATGTTTTAATTGTTTTACAATATTTGTACTATCTATAAGTAACGAATCCATCTCTCCACATTTTATTCAGTAAATGAATTTTTAAATTCGATAATAAATACGGTATCCATGTCGCGGCTGTCGTTAGCTTCACGTCCGTCTTGTATTAGTACTGGCTTATTGTTGTAGCTACAATTGACGTTTCATATGTACGACTAAAATTTCTTTGAGTTTTCGTTGAGGCCCTTGGAAAGTGATTTGCTACGGTAGAAATTGAAAGCCCCGTGCATCGCATTTTCAACACGTCCTTTTATCTCAGTCACTATGGTACCTCCTCCTTCGTGAGAGTGCTCCTTTGCTTTTAACTTCACATGTACACCACGGGGAATCATTCCCTTCCTTGATTGTCCACTTCGGTATATGTATTTCCATATCATCCCAGACTATTAGTATAAATCGATGACACATCTCTTCAACGGTGCCTCTTGCAACTTTTAAAGTATGGTAATTATTCTTTAGGTACGTTCTAGAAAAACCTTTGAAGACCTTTCGACTCTGTAATCGATACCATCTGTTTTTTTTTCTTTTCTTTTTGTGTTTAGCTATTGACTTTATTGTACCAACTACCGCTTTTTGACTACTTATTCTTGTGGTCGTTAAAATTTCCGTGAATAATTCAGGTCTGTTTGTAACGAGAAAATCTAAAACGTTTTCAATACCGTCACATTACCGCGTCGGTGCAGTAATGAACTGCTCAACATGATGATCAGAAAACAAAATGAGAAAGATTTCACATGGTGTTTTAGCTCTGTCGACTATAATGTGGGCGTAATTAGTGCTAATCGGGATTGGAATGCGCAGAATTAAGATTGGTGCATAGCACCCTCTGCCATCCACAATGTTTGTGAATTGCAGAGTATGGATGTAGATGTAGAAGTAACCTCCTAGAACAGACAAGCTATATTATACAAACTGTTTCTTAACTCCTTGGCAATGATAACGTCTGCATCTGGTGGACGGCAGAAGGTGCCTGTCACAAATCTGGTCCTATCTACGTTGAGCTTAATTCATATGATTTTGAATAACGTATCGACGTCTATTTCATTACATGGGAGGTATTTTCTAACAGCTATAAATGCACCATCACTATAGCCTTATTGAAAACGTTTATGCTGTTATTAAAAATATCTGCGTAACTTATACCTTGTTTTAACCAGCTTTTAGTACCTATTACGATATCTGCTTCTGTTATATTAATAGCGCTTTCTAGCTCAGGCTGCTTGCTACAAATACTTCTACAGTTAACTACCAGAACTTTTAGCTGTCGATATTTTCTTGAGCTACTCCTATTATTAGTTGGTGTTTTTATTTGAGTTGCCCCTAACTCTATTTCAAGTTATCCTCCATCAGCGTAAAAAATCTCCCAATGTACTCCACACGCCCCCTAGTGGGTATCGCGATACAACTTCAACAAAATTCCGGCACGCAAAGTATTTACGTCATAATACTATGATAGTCAATCGCAAGGCTTATTATTTTCAAGCATTAATAGGTTTGATACACCTTGGACCATGCGTCCTGCGACTGACTACAGAGTACGAGGAGGTACCCCCCCCCCCAAAAAAGGAATTATTTTGTAAATATATGTATATATATATATTTACAAAACAACCTTATCCCCTTCAAATCCTCTCCATTACAACTAATACATTTGTCCCACCGGTGCTTCCACTGTTCGAAATATTTTCTGTAGTCATCTTTAGAAATGGCTGACAGCTCTCCCTCGTTTTTTTCTTAACTTCTTCAATGATGTCAAATCCGTGTGCTTTTATGACCCTTTTCATAAGTGGAAATAAGAAAAAGTCGCAAGGAGCAAGGTCAGGCGAGTAAGATGCGTGGGACAGTGGAACCATGCCATTTTTAGCCAAAAACTGCCTAACAGAGAAAGCTGTGTGTGCAGGTGCATTGTCGTGGTGGAAGAACCAGTCTCCTGTTTGCCACAAATCGGATCTTTTTTGACGAACACTGTTGCTTAAAACTTCAAAAAAAAAAAAAGTTTGATTAGCGGTCTGATGTGGCGGAGCAAACTCTGATTGAACTGTGCCCTTGCTATCAAAATAGCAAATGAGCATTATTTTGATGTGTGATTTGACTTGACGACATTTTTTTGAAAGAGGTGACAATGACGTCTTCCATTGGCTTGACTGCTGCTTTGTTTCTGGGTCGTAGCCATAGCACCATGACTCATCACCAGTGATGACCTCTGACAGAAAATCTGGATCAATTTCAAACTGTTGTTTCAAAGCACGACATGTTTCAATTCGACTTTTTTATTATTATTAACAGTTAGAGCCCAAGGAACAAACTTGGCAGCAACCCTTTTCATTCCCAAATCTACGGTTAAAATTCACCACAGCGAGCTTCAAGATAACCCACTAATCTCTGACAGTTGATCAATTGTCTGTCGACGGTCTGAGAGCACCAACTCTCGAATTTTTCCAACATTTTAATCGATTCGGGTATTTGATGGACGTCCAGAATTAGGTTTGTCATCAATCGACATGTCGCTATGTTTAAACCTAGCGAACCATTCGTACACTTGAGTTTTTCCCATAGCGTCATCTTTGTAAGCTATTTTCAACATTAAAACAGTTTCAGCAGCATTTTTATTGAGTAGAAAACAAAATTTCACGGCTGCACGTTATTCACTTAAATTTGCTGTCATCAAAAACGAAACAATAACAAAACAGCGCTTGCAAAAACAATCACTGCAGATTAACAGAACAAGCCATGTCGACAACACAGGCGGCACTGAATGATAATGAGTTGCGCTATAAACGCCTAGCGGCAGAAACGCGTTCTACACAAGCTCCCCCCACGCAATGCTATTCCGTTTATTTTTGTGTACCCCCTCCTATTTTTGTGGTATTACCTTGCTTGGCGGAATGTTGTAGCGGTATCACGATCATCACTAATCCTCATCAAGTAACACTAACCGAGACAGAAGATGATCTACAAAGACCAATTCACAAACTTTACATCTATCGAAAACCTGTAACCTAAAAGTATCAGAAAAAACAACCAAAATACTAGCTTTTACAGGAAAACGTTTAACAAGAGGGAAGAGATTAAAACCACACATTCTTATAGAGAAGGTTTACGCAATTTAAATACCTTAGGTGCATTTTGAGTCTAAATAATATTAAGGATATAGACTTTAAAACAACATAAATAAATATATTTACCATACTATTAAAAAAAAACTATACAGGGAAACAAAATTGTTGACACTACTATTAAATTTTGCAAATTATGGCGATTCCCATATTGATTTATGGAGCAGACAAAAAATTAATACTAACAATTCAGATGGCAGAAATAAAGTATCTAGGATTAATATCAAGATTTAAAAGGACAGGCAGGATCAGGCAAAGATTATGACTAAAATTCCAATTGGATGAATTACACTACTGTCATGCTAGGCAGGTTAACTATATCCAAGGAATGGTCAAAAACAGAATGTTAAACGTTTTGCTTTGGCAGAAGGCCGGTGGGAAAAAGGACAAGACATGCCAATAGAAAGGACGGAATTCCATATTCTCCCTTTAAACTTTGAAGATGGAACTCTCTTATGAATACTAATACTTGGAGCTTAAGTTTTCCGGTTGTTAGGATTAGACAGAAATACTGGTTGCGTAAGTTTGTTCCCTGAGAGAGCTGTCGCCTCCAGACCCCTTCATTAACACGCATCTGGCCAGAGACCTTAGCTACATACAAATAACACACTTCAAGTGTTTACACCTTCATTCCCAAGTTCTATTTCAAATTCTACAAATTTTTTAACTAAGTACTTATGAGCTCTGACAATTGCTTAATTGGTAAACTCTACGGTACGTTAGTTTCCCAAGAATTACTGCAACTACAAATTACAATGAAAACTGAGGGTAGATACTGTAATACAGGAAATCCAATCAGACTAGATCTAACAGAGATGCGCGAGGATTTCCTACAATTTTATTTGCACAATTGTGATATTATTAAATAATTAACTGCGGTAGATCACACTACCCTAAGCACTAATATTTGCAAAACTCAAATTTTTAAGTTTTTTCGTGAGGTACCTTGTTCAGCACATCAAATTTATTCCATTCTTTGACTCTCTTACCTACGAATGAAAATTTTCCCCCTCCCTCCTGCTTGGGCAAGCGCGAGTTTAATGTTATATTCATTTTTCTCTCAGTACCCATCCAGCTCTCATCGAACGTAAAGACTCTCAGAAGTCTGTCTTCCAGCTCCTTTATAACATTTTTTGACTGTGCTCTACCCGTAATCTTCACATACAAATCTTGCTGCTCTCCTTTGCCACTCTTACCTCCAGAACCTATAATGAATGACCAAATATCCCCAAATTTTGCTACAATTTGCGTTCCACAGCAATTTTTGTCAGCCGGTTTGAAAATGTACAACTTTCTTTTTTGTTTATTGGTTTGATCCATTTTTTGATATTTCGCGAATCTCCACCACACGATATCTGCAGAACTGAGAAATCCACATAGTTTCCAAACTTCTGGACGCAGCAGTATCGAAGTAAAAACCGGTGCTATGCAATGGAATTTGTGCTCCTCCAATGCTTTATAATATAATTCGCTGCCTGGGCCAGAAGATAAAGCCGATATGGTCTTAGTAAGTAACAAGATAATCGGCTACGTAAAATGAGGAAATAAAGATTTTAAAAACCCATTGGGAGTCATTGGGGACTGCTGCCAACAGAAGTGAAAACTTAAAACTACGAATATCATTCACGCAACACGTCAATCTCAGAGCTGCAGATATACCAATTAATAATAATTCCGTGTGGTCGTAATGATCTGGTAACAGGGTTTCTGTTGGCTGCGTATTCCGCCCCTCTCTTAGCCGCATTAACGTAACTCGGTAGTGCTACCAGGCACAGGGGACCTACAGTTTAACGTGGAATCCGAACCACGGAAGCGTTCTGGCGTACTTCACATTAAACAGCAAGCTGTGCCAGAGGTGTAGGTCGGTATAAGGGTCTATGAAAATCCCCACCAAGACAGGAATTCGAACCGGGTACCTATCGTTCCCCAGTCAGACTCTTTAACCACTGAGCCCCCAAACCGCCGTAGGTGTTCTCTTATCATTAGCATGTCGGTGACGCGAACTCATAAGATTTTACCTATCCAAAAATCACCCAACGCACCTAAAGAAGTTTTCACTTCAAAAACTAAAAATCCAACTTAGTTCACAACCCGAAGGTATGTCGAATCTTCCCGAAGGAGATGAACAGTACCAAGCTATTGCGTCAGAGGCATGGAGGCCAATCCCTTTCCTCAGAGGCTTACAGTTTAACACGAAATCAGAACCACGGAACGTTCCGGTGTAGTATATATAATCAAATAAAACTCGTAAAATTCCTGATCACCACGAGATTTGAACCCGCTATAGGAGAGAGAAACCTTCGGAAGTAAACACATGAACTACTAAGCTACCAGACCGCCTTGTATACGCGTGGTAAGTACTATCTAAATCGGATAAAAACTGTGGATTTTTATGATCAACGTTAACAGAAATTAAGGTGAGGGTGGAAAGGACTAGAGGGTTTAGATTTCTGTAAATCCAACGTAAACAGTATTTTTCTATCTGTTTTAAACTATACATAAGCAAAGTTCCATCAAACTCGGATAAAAACTGTTTGTTTGTATGAAGACTATTGGCAATTAAAATTGTTTATATATTAGATACAAGTATAATCTGCACTTTCACTGCTGTCCAAGTGCAACATACCTACCGATACAGTGGCGTATCCAGGGGGGGCTAGGGGGTTGAAGCCCCCCCCCACTGTACTATTAACTTACCATGTTGGTGACGTGAACCCATCCAAATGCCCAACGCTCCTATAGAACATTTGTTAAAAACGTTTGGAAAATGCATACAGTTTATCAACCGAGATCAACAGAAGAAATGCACAAATAAATGAAAATCTTCCTTAGTTCCATGGACTGTACATACCCCATAATCATCAGTAGTAGTGACTCAAAAACCAATTCTTCAACCGAACGCCACAGGCCCAACAGAAGTGTTAGAAACAGGCTTTTCTGATTGAAATGAGTACAATCATATATGTATGTTGTTAACTACACTGCAACACATCTCCAACAACTTATTTAGGTGTGGTTTGGGGAGGTAATAATTAAGGTGTAAAGCATCATCTATGACACTAAAAACAAAATTGTGAATAGTTAAATAACAATGTAATTGTAGATTCAAAGAACAAAGCGAAATAATTGGACTACTCACGAATAAAATAAAAAAATAAAAACATTTATGAGACAGATGTGAGTTGCAACTTGCAGCTCTGATACAGTATACCATGCGTATAAAAATTAGCAGTCCAACTATGAGAGGGAATAACACCAACTGAAATAGCATTACATATCAAAACAAGGACTGATAAAATCCCGAAAGATCCTGCCATGAAGAAACAGGGAGAGATAGAGATGATTGATATGGATAATAACCTTCACAAAAACCCTACTCTTTCTAATCTATTCTGTCACGGAGAGGTTGAGAAGGCCATCAAAATGTTAAAAATGAGGAAGGCTGCAGTTTTAGATGGCATCTTACCAGAGTATATAAAGTATCTTGCGAAGCAGGGAACAACATGGCTCAAGAAATTCTTCAGTGATATCCTAAACACTGGTATCATTCCCCCTGTATTGAAGAATACTCACACCATGGTGATTCAGCTGACTCTTCAAACTATCGACCCATTGTTCCACTCAGCGTTTGCTATAAGCTTCTAGAGCGACTTATCCTCAAGAGTATTCAGGGAATAATAAGTAACATAACACCAACATACCAGGAAGTCGGCCCTGGCAGTGTAGTGGCTAGCGCGCTGGCTTCGCATTGCAAGGGCCGCCGGTTCGAGTCCGGCCTCGGGCATGGGTGGTTTTAATTAAGTGTTGTGTTCGTCTTGTGCTGTCCTCACTGTAGTGTCCACAATATCATGATTAGAGCCTGATACAATACTCTGTACAAAAACAAATTGGAGCTGGCTAAATAGTCGCAATGACCGAAGGCCAATTAAAAAAAAAAAAAAGTAAAACATACCAGGAAGGGAACGGAACTGTTGTTGTTCTTATTTGGGCTTTAGGGCGCGTCAACGTCGGGGTTATTAGCGCCCTAGGAACGGAACTGTTGTGGGCAAGTATTAGCACTGACATCATACACTGAAGCAGGATTTCAGAAGAGGTTAAATACATCAGTAGCTTTTGTCGCTATAACAGTGGCATTTGATACAGTTTGTCTGGATGGACTTGTACTTAAACTTAAAAAGCATATACCCAGCTGGACTCTTACATCACTCCTGAAGAACATACTGACAAACAATACACTGTGCAAAAGACAAGTAAGTCATTTACAGTAAAAAATGGACTACCTCAACGGTCAGTACTAGCCCCATTGGTTCGCAACTTGAACACCACTGACATGTCTGACCTAATAGCAACTAATTTTGCTACTCTGAAGACAGCTGCCTCGGTCAAAACTGCCACACTACAAGAAGGGGGAAAGAATTCTCTCAAACGATTTAGAAACCTTGAATGCAAACTATGTGAAGTGGAGACTTTTTCTGAATCCAATGTGCATTCCGTTTGAGTAGCCGAATAGAACATCAGTACCTCAAAATGAACTTCTGCTAACAAATATTTAAATACAATTTCTACCAAAAGTATGTTGGCATCACCTTAGACCGTTCCTTACCGTTAAAAAAATAAAACCTGGAAAACACAAGTCAGAAACATAAAACACAGAACAACATCAAGAGAAAGCTAGCTGGTACTTCGTGGGTAGCTGATGTGAACTCATTACGAACAATTACCCTCACCATGATTTACACTGTAGCCGAGTACTGTGCTCACACTGAACGATTGAATGAGAGTAATAACCGGCACATTGAAATTCACTTCAGTATCCTGGCTACATATCATCAGTAATATATCACTTCCAGAGATAAAACGTCAAGAAGCAACGGCACATCCACAGGATCTCCCAATCCAAGCGGTTCTTAGTGATTGACCCCCCACTTGTCTTAAATCCTTCATGCCATGACGTATCTGACTTCAATATCAACGAAAAATTGCGACAAAAGCTGGAACTCTGTACCTTCGAAACATCAACATATTTTTTATTTTTATTTTATTTATTGGCCTTTGGTCTGCGACCATTTAGCCATCTTGCAACTACAACAGTTTACATTAACTATGTTACAATAACAATTTTACAATGGCAACATGGTAATAAGACCTTTATAATAACATTGCAATAAAAACATTGTAACAATAGTGCGATAACATTATAATAGCAACATTACAAAGGTAACTTTACAGGACATCATTGAGGTAACAAATTTCTTATACATTACATTTTATGGGCTTTAGATCTTTATGTTTGTGTCTTGCAAGAAGCGGATGATTGCATTGTAGACCTGTATATTTTTTGATTGTAGAATGGTAATTAGGTTCGCTGGGAAACTAACCGATAGCTGTTGTAATTGTTTGTATAGTCGCTTACGTTGAGTTTGATATTGCGAACATGAAAGTATGATGTGGTTAAGATCTGAGGCCTCTTGATCAAAAGTGCATGTCGGGGAGTTAATTATTCGGAGGCGGCATAAATGTTGTGGATAGCACCCGTGTCCTAATCTCATTCTAATGATTATTGTTATGTGTCTTCTTGCTATATTGAATTTTTTAAACCACGGTGTCCTTGGTATTGTTGGTTGAACTGCTGCATAATGTTCCCCTTTTAGTAGCTGTGTCTGGGCCCAGTCTTCATTCCACTTACTGTATGCCTTCCTGGTAACGAGTTGTATAAAATCGGTCCAAGGTAACTGAATGCCTAAGAAGTTCCCCTCATTAATACTCTGTTTCGCCAGCTGATCGACGGCTTCGTTGTACAGTATTCCTGTGTGACCTTTGATCCAAGGAAATGGACTTGTATACTTGTTGAATATGCTTCTGAGACGAGTTTGATAATTTCATATAGGTCTGGTGCATCTTCGTATTGCGTACTGGGTTTTGTAATTTTGGAGCACACTCTTGGCGTCAGTGAGTATTAGGATTCTAGCAAATTGTTTGTCTAACCCATACTTGATTGCTGCGCAGATTGCTAGGGTTTCTGCTGTGAATATTGACGTCTCTGCAGGTAATGCTGTTTGTCCGTAGTCATTGGTGGAAGGACAATAATAGCCGTATCCAACTCCTTCCATGGTTTTAGATCCATCAGTGTATATGTGGGTGTAATTAGGCCAGGTTACTTTTAGGAAGTGTGAAAGTGCTGTATTAATGTTTTTATTCCGGATGATATATTCTGGCAAGTAATATATATGAAGTTTATAAACATAAACTCGTATGGATTTAGGAAGCCTGGGATGATGCGGCTTTTTAGTATCAGTGGTCTGATCTTTTCATATTCCTTATGTCCTTCTGCTAATAGGGCATTCTCCTCACTAAAGATGGACCATTATCTTTATTTCCGCTGTACACTTGTGACAGCTTCTTTTGTACTGGATGTTCCTTTAGAGCACTTGTACGGATAAGGTATTTGCTTGTAAGGAATTCTCGACGAAGGTGGAGGGGCATTTCTTTTGCTTCTACCAGAAGTGCGTTTGTCGGGCTTGACATCATTGTTCCTAGACACAATCTTATAGCTCTGAATTGTACTCTATTCAGTTTTTCTAGAACATATTTTGGTGCATTCCCAAATAAATACTTCCATAGTCTAGTACTGGGCGTATTAGGGAGCGATATAAGGTCAGGTAAAGTTGTGGGATCTGCTCCCCACCACGTTCGAGTGATAGATCGCATTATGTTTAGTGCTTTCCCCACTTTCATTAGAATGTAATTTATCGTGACGGATCCATGTTAATTTGCTGTCCAAATAAAGACCGAGTATTTTGGCTGAAGCTTCAATGTGGAAGGTATACGGTCCCAGGCGAATGACTGGTTCCTCGGGAGCATACCGTTTCTTTGTGAATACCACCACTGACGATTTGCTAGTGAGAGTTTAAGTCCGTGTTCGGATATCCAGTTAGATACGCTGTTGCCGCCTCATTTAACCAACGAAACGTTAATTGCAGCGAAGGCGACATGGTGTAAATGCATATATCGTCGGCGTATTGCACTATTTTAATGTGAATGCCAAAGATTTTTTCAAGATAAGCGGTGTATATGGCGTATAACAGCGGGCTGAGAATAGATCCTTGAGGTATTCCTTTAGTTTGTTTCCTAGGCCCGAAAAGGGTATTATCTTGTTTTCGTATAAATATCGTGCGTTGACGGAGCATGTTGTAGATACTTTGACAGTATAATGTGGGAATTCCCAATTCCTGCAGCTTTTTGAGCAGTATTGTTGGGGTTACATTATCGTACGCACCTGATATATCTAGGAATATAGCTGTTAAATATCCTTTTCCTGTGAAAGCCTTTTCTATGTCTGTGGTTAGGAGGGTAAGGTTATCTAATGTGCAATATCCCTTACGGAAACCAAATTGAGTCTTAGGTAGCAGATTATTGTGTTCCAGCCACCATTCTAGTCGTTGTTTTACTATGCGTTCAAACGTTTTGGCGACACAGGATGTTAGAGTTATAGGACGATATGACGTAGCCTCATTGGGTTTTTCCCCGGCTTTAAAATGGGTACAATAATATGCGTAGTCCAATCTTCGGGAATATTTCCTGACATCCCAATTGTGTTAAAGAGCTGGAGGAGCAGTTGTTTCGCATTACATGGCAAATTTGCAATCATACTATAGTGGATTCCGTCGTACCCTGGTGCTGTATTTGTTGATTTTTTGAGGGCAATTTCTAATTCGTTTGCTTTGAAGGGTAGCAGGAAGCATGGAGGAAGCGCTCCAGTGAAAGGCTCTTGTAGTGGCGCTGGAGGCGATGCTACCGAAGGTGGAGCAATAATATCTGCAAATTCTTCGGTCCAGCAATATAGGGAGTGTGTCGGAATTTGTTTCTTTTTAAATTTGTTTATGGTTGCCCATACTTTTGATAGTGGCGTTTCTTTTGAGATTTTGGAACAGTAATTTTTCCAACTTTCCTTTTTCTGGTGTTTTAATGTCCGTTTTACAGCAGCGTCGACCTTTTTGTAACCAATAAAATTTTCCCAGGTTGGAGACTGCTTATAATATTTCAACGCAGTTTTCGCTTTGCTATCATCCTTTCCACATTCAGGGTTCCACCATGGAACTATTATTCCTCTTGGGTGATTTACAGCTTTCTTTTGCGGGATGGCGAGATGGCAGCTTTATTGATGCAATTAATGAAAGTGTTATATTTCTCTATTTCTGGGAGAGAGCTTGGAATATTCATTAGTTTCCTTTTCCATGATTTCCTTGTATCTGCTCCAATCCGCTTTATTTAAGTTCCATTTGGAGCAAGGTTTGTATGGCGGAAGGTTAGTTGGGTTTATGGCAGATATCTCTATGGGAAAATAGTTGGAACCCAATGTGCATGAAAGAACTCGCCAGCTGAACTCCGAGGAAAGTGAAGATGAACAGAGGTAAGGTCTATAGCAGACTTACGTTGTCCTGGCAGCGGGAGTACCGTTGCCGATCCGTCGTTTAGGATAAATAGCTCTTGTTCTTCTATTAGGTCCAATAGAATCCTTCCTTTGGTATCTGTTATCTCGCAGCCCCATACTGTATTGTGCGCATTAAAATCGCCGCAGATTATTAGCGGGTGCTCCAGCTGTTGCATAAGGTTGCGCCATTCGTGCTCTGGAATGTTGTTCCTTGGTGGACAGTACAGTGAGACTATGGTAATTTCCTGCCGGTTTATCTTCACTCTGGCTGCTATTGCTTGAAAGGCTTCTATTTGGGTGTGATCTATGCTGATCGCTGTATGAGGTATTGAGTTCCCGATTAGGATCGCGACACCTCCCCAGCCATCTTCGCGGTCATTGCGGTATAAGGTGTATGATGGGAAGGAAATATTCCTGTCCATCTTCAGCCAAGTCTCTGATAAAGTTGCAACCGATATGTTTCGTGTACTCAGTGTTCTCATAAATGATTCTTGATTTGCAGTGAGGGAGCGTGAATTCCACTGTAATATAGTATTCGCTATCTTCCTTAATTAAAGTTGGGTTTAAAGTTAGGAAGATTAGGCTCTACTAATGTCTCAATAGATTTTCTAATTTCATCTAATTGTAAGTCCTCAGTTCCATTGTCTTTCATGTATCTCGCCACTGTTAGTATTAGATTGAAAATTTCTTCTACTATCCTGTTTTTCCCATTTACCATAAGGGTAGGGTTCACTAGGTTTTGTGCTTTAGGAGTATAGGGGTTGTGGCCAATTGGTGTTGCCGACATTTGTGTTGGATGATACCAATGTTGTCGATAGTCGTTTGCCCTACTACGTTGCTGAGTTACGCTGCGTTTCTGCCTGTTCACCGTTATCCCACGGTTGTTGTTGTGTATCGCAGTGACCGCGATGTTCTGTGTTGGATGAGGTGGTTGCTCTCTGTTATTTGACAGTATTTCGGTCGGACCTTCCTGTATCTCTTCCTGGAATGCTTTTGCAGAATTGTGATTTAGAGAGTGGCTATGTTGTTGATCTACATTTTCGTCTACTGGCGTATTCCTTTTATACAGTGGTGGGAATTCCATTCTACTTTGTAGTAATGGTATATAGGGTGGCTGTCGGGGATGACTGGGGGAAACTTTCGATACACAGTTTGCATAAGACATTTTCTTTAGTTGGCCTTCGGATTCTTTAAGGGACATGTTGTGAAATGTAGCCATTTCGTGTACCTTTCTTCTAAATAAATATTCTGGGCAGGTCCGATCTGTGGTCTCGTATTGACCCTTACAGTTAACACATACTATTTCATTGGATTCACACTGTTGCACGGAATGTGGACCTCCGCATCTACCGCAGCGTTGCCCGCTTCTACACTGGGTACTTATGTGATTGAATCTTAAGCATTTATAACATTGTTTGACCGCTGGGATGTATGGGCTTACTTCACATCTCGTGCCGTATAGGTATACGTATTGCGGTATTTTTTGACTATCAAATGTTAATATGCATGTCTGTAATTTCACAATTGATAATGAGTCGTTTCGTACAACGCGCTTTGTTATTCTTTTAACACTGGTTACTTTTACTGGGGATTCAATGTCTGCCATAATCTCTGCTTCGTTTAGAGTCATGTCTACTCCTCGGATAACACCCTGCTTTTTGACTAGAAATGTGGGGATATATGCTTCTAGGTTTCTATTTTTAAATACTGCCGACTGAACTAACTTATTGGCTACTGAGTAGTTATCTAGTCATTTAATTCTATTCTTCCCTGACGGGGTAATGTTTACAACATGCCCCTTTTGCTTCCGGCATGTTGGTATGCACCAGCTTTCCAATACTCATTGGGTGTAGCTTGCCTAAATTACGATCTTTACTTTCGACATACAGGTCATAAGGACCCGGATCGGAAGGCTTGAAATAATTTACTGATTTAGAAATAACTGGAGGCTTACTCGTGTCATGTGTTGATTCCGTCTGGCTGGTTGATGCTTGATGGGAGGCTGCATTGATCAGGGGAGGTGCTGTCATCTCCATATCTACGACGGTCCGGTTGGCCTCTTCTTCTACTGTAAATCTTTTCTCTGCTGCTTCGGACGTGGATTCGCAAGCTCGCTTCCTGGAGTTCTTGTAGCGTCATCCTCTTCAAATCTGCCATCTTCTGCGATGGTCCATGACTACCGTTTCATCCATCAGCTGATTTGTTTTAACTACAGTTGCTTCGGCTCTACCTGTCGTCTGGTGGGTGTTTATACCGGGAGTCGTTGTAGGGTCGAGCGGCGAATTACTACACGGCCCCTCGCCCGTCTCCGGTATCTGATGTTGCTGGTGTTGCTGCTGCTGCGTTTGTTCTTGATGTTGTTGTTGCAGATGCTGTATGTATTGCTGTTGTATGTGCTGTTGCTGGGGTTGCTGTTGTTGCTCCTTCGCTATGGTGACTGGGGTATGTATTGGCTCCCCCATGCTGTTGGCTGCCTGAAACTGTGTTACTTCGTTGGTAGTAAGATTCACCGGTTGCGTTTGCAAGGTTACGTTACTGGAATATATTGTCTCTAAGGCTGTCTTAATTGTCTGCCCCGTGTCTAGCGGGACAGACATTTTCGGTTGCACCACTGATTTGTCTATTTGTTTTCTGTTAGGTTTCTCGTTAGATTCTAAAATATAACTGTTTCACTCCGGGATTCACACTCCTCGTAGACTCACAATGTAAACAACTCGACTAGCAATCGCACTCGCGGGCCGCTGTTTGAGGAAGTTACTTCCTCGGTTGCTCTGGAGGAACTGTGCATCAACATATTGAAGATCCTACAACTGGACATCCGGGATTCCATCTGAAGAGAGACCACTGGTTTATACTAAGCTGCCTGAGAACTGGCCATGCCAAATGCAACGACGTGCTCTATAAATGGGGACTTCGGGATTCTCCTGTCCGTGGCTGTGAAGCTCCTTCACACATTGTGGAGTACATCATTAAGAAATACTCTCTCAGCAATTAGGACGGCCAATCCCAAGATGTATCAGTGCTACACCTTCCTTCTTAGCTTGGCTGCAACAAATGGACCAGTTTGTGAATGATACCAGCATTCATGTCCTTGTATGTATTGTATATATTTACACTGATCAGCCACAACATTATGACCACCTACCTAATAGCCGGTACGTCCGCCCTTGGCACGGATAACAACCGCGACGCATCTTGGGATGGAAGAAATGAGGCCTTTGTGTTTTGCTGGAGGGAGTTGGCACCACATCTGCACATATAAGTCACCTAATTCCCGTAAATTCATGGGAGGGGTGCGATGAGCTCTGGCGCTACGTTCAATCACATCGCAGATGTGTTCTATCGGGTTCAGATCTGGCGAGTTAGAAGGCCAGCACATCAATGGCAACTCTTCGTGTTCCTGGAACCACTCTATCACACTCCTGGCCTTCTTACAGGGCGCATTATCTTGTTGGAAAATGCCACTGCCGTTGGGAAACTTAGTCGTCATGAAAGGGTGTACGTAGTCTGCAACCAATGTACGATACTTATTGGCCGTCATGGTGATTCGCACGAGCTCCACTGGACCCATGGATGCCCACATGAATGTTCCCCCAGAGCATAATTGAGCCACCGCCAACTTGTCTACGTCCCGCAATACAGGTGTGAAGAAGCTGTTCCCCCGGAAAACGACGGATTTGCACCCTTCCATTGGCATGATGAAGAATGTATCGGGATTCACCATACCATGCAACGCTCTGCCATTGCGCCAACGTCCAGTGACGATGGTCACGTGCCCATTTCAGTCGTAGTTGGCGATGTCGCGGCGTTAACATTAACACATGCATGGGTCGTCGGCTCCGGAGGCTCATCGTTAGGAGTGTTCGGTGCACTGTTTGTTCAGACACACTTGTACTCTGCCCAGCATTAAAGTCTGATGTTAGTTCCGCCGTAGCTCGCCGTCTGTCGTGTTTTACCAGTCTTCCCAGCCTACGACGTCCGACATCTGTAATTAGGGGTGGCCGCCCAAACCATCGACGTTTGGACGTGGTTTGACCTTGGTTTCGCCACTTGTTGAAGACACTCACCACAGCACTACTCGAACACCCGTCATGTCGTGCAGTTTCCGAAATGCTCATTCCGAGCCTCCGGGCCATCATAATCTGCCCTCTGTCAAACTCACATAGATCTAGCGCCTTCCCCATTCTAAACACGGATAGCGTGCTCACTGATACTACATGCGTGTGTCTGACTAGCAGTCATTCTTCGTCATGTGACGCTGCTATCACCTCGACGGGTTTTTATCGATAGTAGGTAGGTGGTCATAATGTTTTGGCTGATTAGTGTACCTATATATATCGCATTAGTTGCTTAGCCGCACGATAAATAAGTAGAGGGTTATCTATTTAGACCCACAGCAAATAAGGAATCTGAATTATCAATGTCTTAACGAAATTGAAAATAAATTATGCCCATCGGAAATTTTCATCCAACTTACTAACGAAATTGTGTTTGAGGAAGTAACACGGGTAACCATAATTATGTTAGCAGAGAATGTACATCATAGTTCAATGTAGAAGGGAAACGCAAATTTAACAGGATAAAAAGGCAGTAAACTTCTCTTTAGAAGACATTTGACTTGTCTCGTTTGTAAGATCACACCTGCTAAAACTATATTACAGAATTCGGTTAGCTCATAGTTTGTTTCCCGATTCCGGTATACCACACTACTACTACATTTTTTAGCAAACGGAGATTTTTGCTCTATACTTTTTTTCATTCTTGTAAATAAGACCTTTGAATTGTGATTTCCAAAAAGTGAAAGATAACTTCATTATAGTTAATAGCTCTGGACAATACACCGAAGTGCCAGAAATCATGGGAAAGAAAGATACAAACATCCATATGGTGGTAGCATCGCGAAAAAATCGTATAAATGTGCGTGAAGTATCGGGGCTTTCAATTGCACTGTCCTCAGTAGTGAAAAGATTCTCTATGGTAAAGAAATTACGCCAGCACATCATGAATTAACAGACTTTGAACGTGGAACAGTAGTTGGAGCAAGACGCTTCAGACATTCCATTCCGGATACCGGTCGCGAATTCAACATTCCTTGATCTACAGTGTCAAAAATATGTAATTTCCGGCATTACCTCCCACCATGCACAACCACGTATTGGTATACTTAATGACCGAGATCAACGACGTCTGCGTCGAGGTGTCAGTGTTGACAGACACGCAACACTGCGTCAAAGAATAGCAACACTCATTGAGGGACCCACGACAGACGTATCCGTGTGGACAGTGCTGCGAAATTTGGCGCTGATGGGATATGGCAGCAGAAGACCGATGCGAGTGCCTCTGCTAACAATATGCCATCGGCTGTAGTTCTCTACTCGGCTCGTTAACATATCGTTTGGACCCCAGATGACAGGAAATAGGTTGCGTCGTCAGATAAGTCACTATTCAAATTGGTAATAGGAGAAGGTTGGGTTCGAATATGGCGCAGACCAGAAGAGCCCATGGACCCAGGTGGTCAGGAAGCCAGTGTGCCAGCTAGTGGTGGCCCCATCCTGGTGTGGGCTGTGTTACATGGCATAGACTGGGACCTCAGGTTAAACTGAACCGTCGACTGACTTTAAATTTTTATTTTCGGCTTCTTGGAGACATTTTGCATCCATTCATGTCCTTCGTGTTCGCAAATAACAATGGATTTGTCCAGGACTACAAAGCGTCATGTTACCGGGCCAAAATCGATCACGATTGGTTTGAGGAACATTCTGGACAATCCCAGCGAATGATTTGGCGAGCTAGATGGACAGACACGAATCCAATCGGACATACCTGGCACGTGATCGAAAGGTCAGTTCGTGCACAACGTGCTGCACCGGGAACTCTTATAGCTGACTACTTCTTCAGGGAAGTTCCTCCGACTTGTTGGGTCATTGCTGCAGTTTGCCTGGGTAAACAGATCCCACACGATATTAGGAGGTATCGCATGACTTTTGGCACTTCAGTGTATTGTACCTATATAATTACATGTATTTACACATTCCAGTACAGATATGACGCAGTGATGTCACACCACGTTGTGGCAGAATACCTCTCTCGAATTCATTCATTCACTGTAAAGCCAGCTAGCAAAACTAGTTTATAAAGCTTAAAATGAACAAAATTGTCCCTCTGTGTCTGTACATTTATATAACACATTCATAAATTTCTCTCAATACTACATTCAGATTTATCTGGCGATTGTAGTCTACTGTGCACAGTACTTTCTGAAATTAAGAACCGTAGTATCAAACTGATTTTCCTTTTTCAACATCTGCCTAAAACTATCACTTCCATGTCCAATTTTACATCGAAAGAATGAAATATTTGATTGATTTGTACACGTGGCAATTACTGCTCCCTACAGCGCAGGGATTATGCTCCACTAATAGCGTACGCTGGTTAATTTGTAATGCCGAACTGAAAGTGGCGGCGCTTTGTGTCTATCGAGTCTACATCAATTCATCTTCTCAGGCAACCATTCGATAAGTTGGCTGTCAATGGCGGAACCAGTAATGGCAGTCAATCCAGTAACAGGATCGCCAACAAGGGGTCTCGCGGACATTATATCACGTAGAAGATTTTTTTTCTCATCTTGTTTATTTTGGTAAGAGTATGCAGAAACCAAGTTTTCGACGTCCGACCCCCTCAGTTTACCATAATTTTCTGTGGTCAAATATTTGAAATTTTGGCACTTTTTATAGTTTTTCGGC
Organism: Vandiemenella viatica; assembly: GCA_031002005.1. Taxonomy (NCBI): domain Eukaryota; kingdom Metazoa; phylum Arthropoda; class Insecta; order Orthoptera; family Morabidae; genus Vandiemenella; species Vandiemenella viatica. The sequence continues at coordinate 179,614,630 of CM061921.1, read as the reverse complement.
TATAACTCCTTCCTGATGAATCCTAGCAAGAAATACTTTATCTCAATTTTGAAAGAGGACAAAATTCTTACAACTTTTGAAATACATAGGTTTTTTTTAAAAAAAAAAAAAAAAAAAAAACCTCATAACGAAGCGAGGTGTAGTTCTTCGAAAATTAGCAGAATTTCATATTTTTCCTATAAAAGTTGGTTTTCCTTCTAGCCTACTTTGTCGGTCTAAATGGCCTGGAATCCCTATATAACCAGTTGATATATATATGTATGACATAGTATGTTGTTGTGCATTGATTAACAGAACCACCGAAGCGTTCAGTAGTTTTTCATGTTACATACACAGGAAGAGAAAGTTCGGGTTAAGGTCCTCGATATAAGGATTCGAACCGGGGATCGTTCGATCCCTAGTCACACACCTTAACCACTGAGTGATCAGAGCACTCTATCACTGATGGTATTTGAAATAGTACAAAATTAACTATAGCTTTTGTAGAAACAAATTTCTCATGACTCAACACTACGAGAACCGCAGTTCTTCAAACATCAGGAAAGTCTCACATTTTTCTTAAAAGTTTGGTTTCCTCTTATTTTTTCGCCATAAATGAGCTATAAACGTGGTAGTTTGAATATAATTGATATATATGTATTGCTATATGTGCATATACATATAGTACATTTATATAATGTTCTTGTATCACCTGTACGTGTATTGATTGCAATAATATATAAATGATATAGATGTATATATAATAATGATCATATTACATGGTAATACATATATTAAGATTACTACATAATTATATTCCCACTATTGGGTAGATCAAAGTCCTTAGAAGGAATATAATTTAAAATAGGACGACTAAAATATTTTTACTTTATAGACATTCGAGTTACTCAGTAATAAAACCGGTCTGGCACTACCCCTGTCTTATCAAAACCCCAGGGCATGTGTTTTCAAATTCTGTGGACTGTAGGAATGCAAGTCTGCAGAATTTTTGTCAAAAGATTGATGATTACTGTGATATATCATTTGGCAGCAGCAATATGTGGCTCTGAGACTTGACGTATAGATCGAGACACTGCAGACAGTGAAAAACTGATTAACTAGCTGTCGCAACACCCCGTCTTCCCACAATGTGATGTTATCATGTAAGCAGTAGAATAATTTCCATTTGTCAGTAGGTGTTGGAGGTACTGTGGTTGCTAGAATTTCGAACAATACTTTCAGAACGTATCGTTCAAACGCAAAGCTAAGGTTATTTCACACGTATCCTGCATTGTTCTGAAGATAGGGAACAAGAAAGTAGCTACTATCAGTACGTTAACACTGTTTCATGAATGTGTATTGTGAAACACTCTGAAGAAGATTTTAAACAGTGTTTCCATTTGAAATCGCTCCATACCCTACGTCTTTGTTTACTGAAGGTCTCCGCAAGGGAACAAAATTGTCTATATTCGAAGCATTCACTCCTCTTCAAGATGCAACATCCAATATAAAAAGCTTTGTTGTGAATAGAGGATACCTCCTACATATCGTTGTGCGGCATCGTAATGAAAACTTTGGTTCCATTTGTGGAAAACATGAAGCCCACTTGAGAACCCACAACAAATCAAACATCACAGTTGTATTTGACCGATACCCAAAGAGGATACACAAAGAGGAACAAAGTCGTCGGAAAGGTTTGGTCGTTTCAAGACATTATGTATTACATCAGACATAATATTCAGTGACACAGGAAAAGTCTCTTGCAAATGAGAGCAACAAAAACCATTAAATTATGATACTAATGCAAAAACTGAAAAAGGAGGCATCCAAGTTCAATAGGCAAAAGAAGATGCAGATTCATTCAACACTAACCACATCTGAAAGTGCATGCAGTTAAATTCTCAGAACCCCTACCCTCTGGAGACTCAATAGAACAGACAGGAGAACAGCTCATCCTGGTACGGTACGGACAAATTGGTTGTGGGATACTGGACGTGCTTACGAAATGTTTACGAAATCCATTTAAAAAAAATACATTCAACCTACCAGTGTTGTCATCAACATTAGATGCGGCAACGTTTCACTTAATGCACACGTATCACCACGTGCAAGCATGACTGAATCGAGAAACGTACCCATTGTCATGGGGATTGAAGAAAGACTACTATAGTATAATTTAAGCCACAATGATGAAAGATGAAGTATCTGTGTTTATACTGAAATTTATGCCATGTTCCTGCAGGAAAAATTACAATGCACCATGCAGCTATCCCAAATATGCACTGTACTGTTCATCTGCTTGCAAAACTTGCTCTGGCTTATCATGTGAAAACATTCTTTAGACTAAGTAGATGAAGGAGAGGAAGCGTTCTTCGACCTTAAGGAAAATGCTCCTGCTGCAGTGGATGAATGAGAATCAATTCTAGATGAGGACATTAATCAGTCCGGGCCATTCAAACGTTGTAAATTTTGATATATGACCAACTTTTGACTATTATGACTTTATTGTGTCCATCAGTCATAGAGTGGTCTGGTAGCTCAGTAGTTACGGCGTCTGACTAGAGATCGAAAGGTCCCCGGTTCGAATTCCTGTCTCGGCGAGGATTTTCATTGGACCTTAACTCAACCTCCACTTCTGACACAGCTTGCTGTGTAATATAAATTACGCCATAACGCATTCCACGTTAAACTGTAGGTTCCCTATACCCGGTAGGTTTACCGAGTCAAGTTAGATAGTCACAAGTGGTGCATTGCGCGACGAATCGAAAATAGTCACCTGGTAGCCGATCAATTTTTGGGGATCTCCCGTCCAACAATGGCATACAATGGTTTGTTTTGATCATCAGTAATCAAGGCACAACGTATATATTTACCATTGCATACAGATATACTTATATATCAATTTTATTTACAGGGGTTCCAGGTCATTTAGAGCGACAAAGTAGAAGAAAACCCAACTTTTCGGAAAAAAATGAAACTTTGCTTATTTTCGAAGAACTGCAGCTCGCTTCATTATGAGTTTAGAAAAAGCTTTGTATCTCAAAAGCTGTAGGAATTTAGTCCTCTTCGAAAATTGAGATAAAGTATTTCTTGCTAGGAGTCATCAGGAAAAAGTTTTAACCGAAAAAACTGAAGGAAGTGCCAAAATCTTGAGGTTTTTTGCCACAGAAAATTGTGCCGAGGGTGTCAGAGGTCGAAAACTTGGTTTTTGTATTCTCTCACCAAAGTATACAAGATGAGAAAAAAATTACACGTGAAATATTGCAAGGTAAAACTACCCCATTACTGGACTAAGAATGATGTAACAAAATTTGAAATTAGAGGCCGTGCGGAGTGCATAATGGTGGTTTAGGCTGTAGAAGGAAGACCTGATCTACAAGGAATACCCAAACAAAGTGACCATTCCGTCGACAGTTTAAAGTTCTAATTAATTGTCTGCATGTAGAAAGCGTTATTACAACTATAAAAGCGGATATTGTAATTAATGCATACACTTTGTTAAAACCAAATACGAATTCCGATGAAATTTTTAATATTAGCATGAACGTTATCCGAAAGGATAGATTGCAGTTTCTCTTGTGTAACCGTTAGTAAAAACCTACTATTTAATGATGCAGAAGTCGATTCGGTTTTCGAAATCGTATGGAATAAATGGGTGATACGGTCCTTCTATCGTCTACCAGATTCCAATATAAATGTTGCCGAGGCGTTAGAAACAATTTAAATGATATAGCCGGACTATTTCGGAACGTTCACAAAAGTTGTAGCAGGGGAAAAACAGTTTGCAAAATTATTGTCGATATTCTCTGCGATTATCATGTTGAACCGCTGGTAGCCAAAACATTCCAGGTCTTACAGCTATAAACAGGCCCAGCTTATTCAAAGATATTTCAACGACTAAAGGATTGGTGATCATGAAGCCGTAATTGCGACAATAAAATCAATAGCTGAGCGCAGAACTAGAAAATTTAGAAAATCAGATTTTAAAGCTTCGAAGGAACCTTTTTGAAAGTACCAGAATAAGAGGGACAGTTGAAGACTTTTACGTATGACTTTACGCCTCGTCGATGTCGAGGTCATTAGAGGCAGAATGAGACTGGGGACAAGGTACGGAAAGGAACTAGGCCATGGCCTTTTTGAAGGAAGAATCCCGGCATTCGCCTGGAGTGATTTGGGGAAACCAAGTCTGGAGCACCCGGACCAGGATTCGAACCGTCGTCCTCCCGAATGCGAGGCTAGAGGGTTAACCGCTCACCCACCACGCTCGGGACAGTCGAGGAGATGTGTCCACGTTTCATACGAATAATTAGAGACATACACCGACGTGGGCAATCATATATTAGAAGGGAAAGTCCGCAGTGATTGCTCAGTAAATAGAGGGGGTCGGAAAAGAGTTAAGAGGTGTGTATAAAAATGCGATGGGTGTGAGATTTTACGACTTTCCTCGCAATTTACTTGCAAAAAGCCTATCAGAAAACCAAAGAAAGATTTGGTTGCACGTTGTAATTCGAAGTGATTCAAAATGAATGCGCAGTCTAGCTTGAGCGTTCGTAGCGACAACTTCCTCGTTCCAGAGAGCAGGCGTGTGAAAGTAAACTTCCTAGTACCGTACTTGACTGGTAGTGTGTAATTTGTGATTAAAACAGTGATTATTACGTGATGTTTTAATAGTGTGACAGCCAGATGTATGGTGGCCACTACGGCGAGGGGGGCGGAATGCTCCCACCACCAGGACCACCGGACCTCACCGATCATCCGATGGAGCATCAACACTGGCAGCAGTGGGTGAAACTATTACGGAAGCAGTAGGTACTGTAAACAACTATTTGACGGCAGCTGAAGTGGATGTAGTAATGGAAGAAGAGACAAATGTAAACCATAGAAAACGTCCAGGTGACTTAGGTGTGAATTTGGTAGTGGATAAACGGGTAGCGTTAGCTCCAGGTTTCCCCAGACAGGTCAGCAGCATGGTAGCCACTGTAGAACTAGTAAACGATAACAGAGAGGCGGGTAGAACAGAGATGCCCGAACAGATGAACCAAAACAATCAGCAGAGCATAACCTCAAATGATAATAATAAAGACAAAATCAAGTATAGAATGGCGGACACGGGCCCGTATGTAGTAATAATAGAAGGGAAGAGCGGAAATGTAGGACGATTACATCCTATGTCGATTGGAAAATTACTACACCAAAGTATAGGCCTACCGGAAATTCGTGGACAGGTCATGAACATAGTTACTACAGGAAAGAACAGATTAAAAGTAGAAACACTCTCGCCAAGAGCGGCGAACAGTATTGTGACGTGCAGATCGTTGGCGGCAAGGAACTTGGATGCATACATACCCGCATACATACCCGCCCACTTAGTCTGTAAACAAGGCGTAATACGCGGAGTGGACACCGAGTTAGAAATGCAGGAAATACTTGCGGAAATAGTGACACCAGTAAAAGTAATAGCAGCAAGCAGATTAACTAAATCCAGTATCCAAAACAACATCAGAACGGAAGTGAAACTTCAAACATGTGTGTTAACTTTCGATGGACAGGCACTACCTCAGTTTGTATATATTCATGGGACGCGGTGCGAGGTATCACCTTACACCCTAGCCATACGCATTTGTTATAACAGTTTACATTATGGACACATAGGAAGACAATGCCGCGGAAAGCCCCGCTGTGACATATGTGGTGAAGCAAACGGTACGGCCGAATGCAACTCGGATGTGGTACGTTGCGCAAATTGTAGCGGCCCACATAACGCGACAAACAGGGCATGCCCGATGTATATAAGACGTAAGCAAGCACATGAACTAGCAGCTAGGAATAACATGTCAATTAGAGAAGCAGAAGACTATCTAAAAAATAGACCATATGCGCGGGCAGTACAGTGGCAGCAGCGCTACCCAGAAGACACTTCAGATGGACTACAGCACCCGAACATATTGCCAGACATTACTAGCCATGGTGACTTCCCGCCACTGTTACCAAACAACACGTTGGGACTGTGCAAGCCACACGGGGAGAAACCAGTGCCAGATGAGCTGTCGCTCCATAAGCAACAAACGGCAGGACAGCAGACGAAGAGATACAATACTACACAAATGCCGCTGTTAGAACGAAGGCAGGGTGCGCACCGGACCACACAGCCACAGAACATACCAACATACTCTATGACGTACCAGCATATGTTTGACCCAAGGGGCACACCAGGAACATTCATGGGTAGTAACCCCTATCGACCACAACGGACAGAAGACTCGGAGAACACAGGAAAAAACATTATAGAGCAACTAGTGGAGTTGATTACTAAAATAGTAGAGAGTACAAAATAGGAGAACAACTGGGAGCAAACGACATTAGACAATTAATGAAGAACGGTACAACAATGGAACAAGCAGCTAACAGAATACTACAAGTGGAACGCCCGCTCCGTTAGAAGCAATAAAGTAGTCCTACTAGAACTACTCCATATAGCAGATATACAAATAGGTGCTATCTGCGAAACTTGATTAAAACCTGAGACAACCTTTGAAATATCAGGATACCATACAGTAAGAGCAGGTAGAAACGACGGCTATGGTGGAGCAGCAATCATAATTCGGAAGGATATAAAATACGAAGAGATCAAAATAAGAAATCCTAATGCCGGATTAGATGCATGTGCGGTTGTAATAGGCACGGAAGAGTCAAAATTTGCAGTTCTCTCACTATACAGAGCGCAAAAGACGGTGATATCGAAACACATATTAAGTAACATAGTGAGGCAAGTTCCATCACCGAAATTGGTCTTAGGAGATATAAACGCACATCACCAGTTATGGGGATGCCTGCAAACAGACACAGCTGGACAATGTCTCATGGAAATGATCGATGAAGAAAACTTGATTCTTCTGAATGACGGTGCACCTACTCGAATTGGCTCACCTAGCCAAACGAGCTCAGCGGTAGATGTGGCAGTGGCGTCGGTAAGTCTAGCACTGGAGGCGAACTGGAAAGTAATACAGGAGTCATTGGGATCGGACCATCTACCAATACTAATATCCTTGCCGACAGTAAAAATAACACCAGCTGTGATCCAATCACCCTACAAATGGAATATAGAAAAAGCAGACTGGGGCACTTACGACAAGTATGTAAGGGAAAATATAGACTCGTATGAGGAATGTGGCGAAGCTAAAGAAGATTATCGTAATCTGATAGCAGTTATAGAAAACGCAGCAATGAAAGCAACGTATGTACGACACAAGGCACCTAAGGTATGGTGGGACGTGGAGTGCCAGAAAGGAATCTTCTCGCGAAAGGAAGCCTTTAAAAAATACAAAGTAAGGCCAACCCTAGAGAATTATCTCTACGTAAAACAGACAGTAGCTAAGGCAAAGAAAATGCTTAGGCAAAAGAAAAGGAGAAACTGGGAAAACTACTGCGCAACACTAAATAAAGATACACCAATTCAAAGTGTGGAATACAATTAAAAGACTAAAACAGAAAAAAACGAATGAGAAGTGTGGAGAAACCTTGCCCGAAAATATAGCGGAGGAGATCCTGATAAAAATGGCACCTCCCTCAGCCAACCCGGAACAATTGTGGACGGAGGAAGACACAAACCATGAAATGCTGCATCCATTTAGCGTACAAGAACTTGAAAAAGCGTTATTGTTTGGCAAAGGTACCGCCCCAGGACCAGACAACATCCACTATAGTATGATCAGGAGGCTACCGGCGACAGGGAAAAAGCGATTGCTGAATATACTGAACAAGGTATGGGAGGAGCGAATCGACATCCCGACAATTAAGACGGCAAGAATAGTACCAGTGAAGAAAGCGGGGAAAAAAGATAACGAAGCAGAATAATATCGACCGATCACCCTTCTCATCTTGCATATACAAGGTACTTGAAAGGATGATCAAGCACAGATTGGAATGGTGGGTGGAACACCATAACTGGCTGCCAACCACACAGCTTGGCTTCATGGAGTGGAATGGGAACCACAGAAGTCCTAGTAAACCTGACAACGGACATCCATATATGCTTTGGAAACAATGAATACCTCCTTGCGTTTGTTTACGGACTTGACCAGCGCATATGATAATGTATCAGTAGCAGTACTACTAAGGAAAATGATAAAGAGGGGAATAACTGCAACCTTCACACAAAGATTGCAATTTCTACTATCAAACACGCGAATAATCATTAACAACGGAGGGAAGATAATTGGTCCAAGGACAACTAGTCATGGACTACCACAAGGATCAATCCTCTCCCCGCTATTATTCAACATTTACACCATAGACCTACATGAGCTGATGCCACAACATACACAGCTACTCCAGTACGCGGACGACCTGTGCTTGTACGTGGTAGATCGGATACTGAACAACTGCATCGCAGAACTTAACCAAACTATATGGAAACTTCAGCACTGGCTAATAAACAATGGCCTACAAATATCAGTACAAAAAACATTAGTGTCAGTATACACGAGGCACAGACAGCCCTACGGGACCGAAGTGACGCTAGGACCCTACAAAGTCCCAATAAGAACGGTGGTTAAATATCTGAGCATGACCATAGACAGTAAGTTGGCATGGCGGGAGCAAATAAAACATATAGTGAATAAATGTGAAGCAGCTATAAACGTCATAAGAGCAGTCTGTGGTACGTCTTGGGGATCAGATCCTACTGTTACACTGAACATGTACCGAGCCTTGGTACGCTCTCATCTGGACTACGGATGTATCTGATATGGATCGGCGATTAGAAATAATCTAATTAAACTGGATAGGGTACAATACAAAGCCTTGAGGGTATGCATAGGAGTGATGAAGACGACACCAACAAACGTTCTGTTGGTGGAGACATTGGAGGCACCATTAGATTTGCGACGACGCTACCTAGCAGCAAAATTTATGCTCAAGCAAACACAGTACAACCATACATCAATTATGGAATATTGCTATAGCCTAACACGCAGAAAGGTATTGGAAACGGAAACAGGCACCTCCTCTGGCAATGGACAGAGACCTACAAAAAGAGATACGGGTGTCAGGAAAACCACCCCTCTATGAAAACAGATACAAGCTTTCGCTCGTTGTAGCTAAAATAAAAGACTATTCATGCCAGTATAAAAATGCAATTGATCACATCGTACAAGTACAGGAGTTTCTGCAAGAAACGTCGCCAACGAAAGTCATATACACGGACGGAGCGAGGAACGAAATGGGACAGGCTGCGCCTTCATAGACCCCAAAACAGGAGACTCCGGTTGCTACAAGCTCCATCACCAAGCATCCGTAATGACAGCTGAACTTACAGCAATCCTGGAAGCCTTAAAATATGCGGGAGGAAGTAGGGAAGAAAAGGTTATTATACTAACGGACTCTCGTTCAGCAGTAATGATACTGAAGAACCACGTCACCCAGCGCCACAACAACCCACTAGTTTATGATATAATGAAGGAAGTAGATAAGCTACAAAGCAGGGAGAAAGAACAATAGTATGGGTTAAAGGCCACTGTGGTATGCGAGGCAACGTAATGGCAGACAACCTAGCCAAGAAGGCTATCACGGACGGAGTAAGATGCCAGCACTAGATACCTGCGTCAGACCACTTGAAGAAATTCAAAGAAGCACTGAGATCTAGATGGGAAGATGAGTGGGCACGTACAGCAGAGTAAAAAGGAAGTCCTTACAGGGAAATCCATCCGAATATACCTAAAACACACTGGTATAAAAAATTGAGGGTAACCAGAAAATTTTATGTAACAATTATGCGCCTTAAAGCCAACCATGGAGCCTTCAAGAAACACTTACACCGCATCGGAGCCCAAGAGACGGCATACTGTGAGTGTGGAGAGGTGGAGGACACCAACCATCTGTTATCAGGGTGCCCGATGAGAAGAGCAGCAACAGAGGAGCTCCTCAAGAAACTACGCGACCTGGGTTACGTGGGCCCAACCAGAGTCACCACACTTCTGGTCACTGAGGACGTCAGAACGTATAAAATAATATATGAATTTTTTATAACGATGGGAATCACAATATAGATATGTTTCTGAGATTATGCTGTATATTGTTCTTTCTTTTATTAATTTTAATATGGGACAAGGAAATTGGTTTGTGTAATTAATGTGTACAAATGTATATTTATATATGCAAATTTATGGAACAGGTATTGAAAGCCTATAATCGTATGTGCTATACTGTAAATTTAAGTCTGTTTAGTATTAGTGCTATATCCGAAAAATATGAAACTTTTATAATGTAATTGTATATGTCATGTTACAACTTTAACACTGCCTAGTATTAGTACTATATGTTTCGATACACGGGAGAAGCATTCCTTAAATTCCTGCCGAGTACCAAGCCCCTTTTTGAGTTTTATACTAAAATTACGACAAAATAATAATATTAATGTGAATTAAGTTAAATTCAAATTTGATTTCTCGGTAACACTTTAACAATAATGTGTGAAAAACTAATAAATCTTTGTGGTACCATCATATTACGCATTTTAGTACATTGGAAGATTTAAAAAATTCAGAACTTTGGTTTCAGCTAGTTAATTTGTGTGTGTGTATAAAAACTTACTCACAGCAAAAGAAAACAAAACAAAAACTGCTAGAAATTTGTGGACCAGCTGCTGTTTACTTTACCCACGATAGAACGAATTGCTATTTGAATCTGAACACTGATATTAAAAGTAAAATACATTTCTAATCACCCTTCCGTGTTTTCATTATTACAATAAAATTTGTGTACATTTTTTAATTGTTTGTGTTCTCAATGACATTTTTATAATTGTGATTCAGCTTCTTCTTTGACAATGTTTACGTATTAATTTCTTTCTGGTTAAATAATATTTATAGTTTCCTGATAAGTTACGGATATTTTGTAGGCTATATTTGGGATTACACTAAAAAAATATTAAAAAGATTCGCGGTTATAATTAATATATATTTCCAAAACTCAGCGAGAGTAAAAAGCATTGTTGACGCTTGACTAGCTCCTCACCTCGCCCTGGTACTCCGTCGCTGGCTCGCCGCACACTGAGCCACGTGCTCCAGCTGCCCCCTCCACACCTCCACCCCCCACTCCACTCGAGGCCGCCGGCGCGTCACTGCTGGTCATCATTCGCGACACCACAATAACACTCTATCTCACACAAAAACCGGCTGCGGTTAATTGCATGTATTTCACCCAGCAGTCTAAATTGTGCTTGTTGTTTCCTTATTTATATATAAGTTGGCAGTGATTAGGAACTGCCGACATAAGTGAAAACTTGAAACTATCAATATCACATGCAGGGACGCATTTAGGCATAGGCCCGCACCACATACAAAAATAAAAATATATTAATGGTTGTCATCCTGTTGACATGCATTGTGAATAATCAATATTGTGCCTTTCAACTTTCTCTGTTGCGTGCTTTGGTGATGTTAATCATCTTTTATCGTTTGTTTTATTTTAACACGTTGGCCAACTGTTTCATGTTATTAATAAAACTTTTCATACTTGTAATTCTGCGGAATTTTGCTGAGGGTATTTGGTTGCAACAATAGTACTAAAATAGGCAGCACCTTATCTATCCATTATCAGTCACCAAATTGAACGTGCGGGCATCAATTGCTAACATCGTTCACTTCAGTCTCGGAAAACGATGAAGAAAGCACGTTACGAAATTGGGATTCTTCAGTAAGTTATTCTCGGATAATTTTGCTATCATTACATTATTCAATATTTTGAAATAAAAGGTTTATTAATTTAATAATAAGTAATCGATATTGTTTCATATATATATAAGGGTCCGCACCACAGTTTTAGCCTAGAGCAGCAGTTCCCAATCATTATTGGTACTGTACATCACCCACTTTTAAGTAATAAAAATTTCGTCCCACCTAATATGAGAGTCTATCTAATATCAGAATGGGAACTGTTGTATGACTTCGATACGCTGTCGACTATCCTATCGTACGAAAAGGCAAAGTTTCGTACAAAAGATATACTATCAACAAAAACAGGAATTGATAATACATAAAACAAAAAACATATTATAGACCGGGAGGTTGAAATTCCACGATTAGAAGTAATTCGATCAGCATTGGTCTTCCAAGTCGCTTTTAGCTGGAAACGACCTGCAGACCCGATTTTAGTGGTTGATTGGTAGGTTTATCACTGTATTTTACTGCACCAAAATTAATGATAATAACAGTGGTAAACTTACCAGTCAACCACTAAAATGGGATTTGTAGGTGTTTTCCACGAAGATATGACTTGGCACATCAGTGGCATTTTAATTTGCAAATCGAGTTTTAACTAATCTTGGAATTTCGGCTGTCAACTCAATGAGGCGATACTTTGTGCAGCCGCCTCCCACTTTATTACAAAGATAATAAAAAATACGTTTAATTATTACCGGCTGACTGTTGAAGAAAACTCTTTTTTTTCACAAGGATATATTTTTGTGGCAAAAACCTCAATTGTTCCGCGACCCACAAAAACACACGCCGCGACCCACCAGTGGGTTGCGACCCATAGTTTGGGAGCCGCTGGCCTAGAGGCCTACAGATCCTAAAGAACCCCCACCACAAGTGTAGCTTAGGGACCTACATACCCTAAATACGGCCCTGATCACATGCTTACACCTACAGATATACTAAATAATAATAATTTCGTGAGGTTCTAATAAAGATGACAGGGTTTCTATTGGCTGTGCATTCCATCCCGCACCTGTCTTATACGCCTTAACCTAACCCGGTAGTCCTACCAGGCACATGGACCACGGAAGTGTTCTGGTGTGCTTCACATTACACAGCAAGCTGTGCCAGAGGTAAATGTTGTGTTAAGTGTCTACGAAAATCCCGGTCGAGACAGGCCTAGCGACTTCCCGCCGCCCGGCGGTCGAGGCGGCCGTCACGACTTTTCGAGAGGCGGCCGACGCCTCGACTAGGGTTACAAACATTTTTTCGGCTGATTATAGTACTTTTTAGGAAAAGCTGGAAAAATATAGTACACTTCGAAAAATATAGTATTTTATGGAAATAGTAAGAAAATCAGATAAATTAGGTTTTTTAGTTATCTATTTTTATAAAAACTTTATGTTTTCAATTTCTGCACCTTTTAACAATTTTTTGCGTACAGTAAAAGTGTCATATTATTTATTGCATTCGTTAATGTAGATCGTTTTATTAATGAGATACTCGCTCTGCTTCTCGCCATTTGAAATTCATAATTGAAAATATCTTTGCTGTGAATGGCGAAGTTGTGGGAATAGAGGGCAGGACTGAAATAATCTTAAATAATTTTAAAAATATGTTGCCATTTTTTGCCTGTAGTTCTGTCGCTAAACTCACTACAATGTGTTACTTTTACCTAGATTTCCTTTAATATTGTTATTTAGTATCTTCGCATACTATAAGTTTTTTCAACAGTATATAGCACGCTGACCCAAAATACAGTACAATATTGTATGTTATAGTACGGTTGGCAACTCTAGCCTTGACTGACACGTGGAATGTCGATTTGGCGCGTAAAACTCAATTCTTTTTAAAACAATTTATATTGAAGACGAGAGGGAAATGCTAATGTGGTTACTATTATTATTATTAATTTAACTGCTCCGGTGTTAATTCCCCTAGTCATTTAATTACCCCAATTTATATTATTTTTTTAAATTTAATTTTATAGTTGCAGTGTTAAATTCCTTCCCCATTTACTTTTCCGATTTACAAGTTTTAATTTTAAATTCCTTAAGCGTTTTTGGTAAATTATTCATGACTTCCCTTGGTAATTTATTTCAATCCGTGGCACCCTTACCAACAAAAGAAACCTTTCCCACTCCCTTAAGCATGAAATCGAGTGCCAGCTGTACCGAAGGTGGTATATCAGTGCTTGTGAATTCATTTTTCCTTAGTATAATGAAAAATATGAAAATGCTAGTCATAAAAAATATTAGTGCCACATTCCTTGGAAACAATCAGACATTCAAACTGGAACTTACGGTTTAAAAGTGCAGATTAAGATAAAGTTTCGGTGCTGCAAACCAGGGATCTTTCGTTTTCTAATCAGACACCTTAACCACTGAGACATCAGACCGCTACAGTTATACGGTTAACAACAGCATGTCACTGACGCCAGCTAATAAGATTTGACCCATTCACACATCGCCTAACACGCCTAAAGAAGTTTTCACTTCAAAAATTAAAAGTTTAACTTAGTCCAAAACCCGAAAGTTGGTCGAATTTTGTCGAAGGAGATGAACAGTAGTAAGGTATTGTGTCAGAGGCAGGAAGGCCAATTGCTTTCCTCAGGGGACTACAGTTTAACGTGGAATCAGAACCACGGAAACGTCCTGGCCTAGCTCATATATTCAAATACACTCACCACGGGATTTGAACCCGAGACCGGAGAGAGAAAATCTCGGAAGTAAGCGCCTTAACCGCTGAGCTCCAGACCGCCTTATTTTGCAGAATACGTGTGCTAAGTACTATCAAAATCGGGTAAAAACTGTGGGTTTGTATGAACAACGTTAACAGAAATTAAGTGAGAGGGGAAAAGGAGGAGAGAGTTTAGGTTTTTCTTAATCAAACATAAACAACTTGTTTTAAAGTATACGTATGCAAAATCACATCAAAATCATATAAAAACTGTGTGTTTATATTTACAACATTGAAAAAATCGTTTTTATATATTAAATACGAGTATAAACTATACTTTCGTGGCTGTCAGAGCGCAACAAGTAATACTTAAGCTACAGACATACTATTGACATTAGCATGTTGCCTATACGAACTCATAAGATTTTACCCATCCATAAAGCGTCCAACACGCATATCATACCCGCAACACGTCATAGTATGACGGTGCCGGGAAGTTGCGAATTCATAGATTTACCCCCGTTCAAACATTTCCTAACGCGCCTATAAAACTTTCCTTTTCAATATAAGAAATAAACTGTGTTTTTAATCTCCTAAGAAAATCGCTGTGTGCTTCGCATCAGTCGTGACCCCGTTGAATTTCATGAGTAGAGGAGAATCGGTTAATATGGAATAGTCGGGTAATATGGAATACCGATGTTTCTCCTATGCCTAATGCTGCTGTATAGTGGAAGTACCATCACCTGCTGCTCAAAACTCCAATGATGCTTTGTTATGAAGGTCGGTCATTTGGGAGCTGAACTGTTTTTGCTGGCCAACAAAGTTTGTTTTTCCACTTTCGTGAATTTTTGCAGATAAGTTTTCTAAAATATATAAAAAATATTAGATTTATTTTGTTGATCGCTGGTCTTAGTATAATGTGTACTAAAAGAGTGATGGTTTGTTGTACAGTTCTCTTTTATGGCAGCCATCTTTTTTATAATATCATCAAGCCTATTTAGCCCAAAATGGCGATTCGGGTAATATGAGATACTTAGTATTCCACAAAACCAGACATAAAACTGTGGTATTTCATACAACCCGAAAAATAATTACTAAGTTGAAATACATTTTTAATCAAATATAAGTGTAGGTAATACTATTTTTGTTAATATTGAGTGAAAATAATAAAATAAAAATTGAGAAAGTAAATATTTCTGAATTAATTAATTAATTATGTTTTGTTTTAAGAATAGCCGAAATAGAAAGAAGTGAAAGCTATTGAGTCAGACAAAGATGATGATGATGTTGACTAAAATGTATCATCAGATCCTTTTTTCTCAACTCCTGATAGTTTACGTTATTTGAAACCTTCTATTCCATATTACCCGCCAAACGACATTTTTTTTTTTTTGTAAATTAAATTTTACTAATTAAAAAAAATCTGTTTTGACAGCTTTTTATTAGATATATATTATCACAAGAAGTTGAAGGTTGTATTGGTTTTAGTTTCAAGTGGTAAATTGTTTTCAGTGTTGTTTTATGCAACAAAACATAAATGGTATTCCATATTACCCGATTCTCCTCTATGTTTTGTAACCCTTGAGATTTTCAGCTTTCCTGAGACACTGCCAGCTTGTAAACCAGTAATCTTGATCCATCCACATGCTCATTGTCGAATCTCGTGGATATTTCCATCCACGATCCAAATCTTTAAATTTTTAGTCTCTTCTTTTATGCCCGAAGAACTGGAAAATTTTCTGAATGGCTCGTGTAGAAAGAGGCTTCAAGATGCAAATTTCCTGTATAACAGAAGCTTTAGTTCTCCTGGATGTCCATAAGACACGCAGCAGTCTATGTCATCTCAAAGCCATTAACGCGTCAAAAACAAAATTGAGGATTCATGGCTCGACGATGTCACTAGAAAAGGCATTCACCTGAAGTGCTTTGGTGGAAAAACGTGGAAATCCGAAATCATGATTCCGAATTCCAGGTCGATCATCATCAGCATTTTCCTTCCTAAGAATACCGTCATTAGCTTATTAGATAACCAGTCATTTGAATACTACTTTTCTGTTGATTGGTCATGTCATGTTCGATTCCCGATTATTTCTTTTTAGGAAATTCAGTCTAGATTTATTCACCATAACTATAACCATATGGTCACCATTACCAATAGCTGTCTTTTTACCGTATATAACTGTTTCATTGACTGCGATGTTATTCCCTGAACTCCGCTTTTACTTTCAGATGCAACTGTTTTGTTTACTCCTCTGGTTTGTCGTTATACTGAAGAGGAATTCATCTGTCTGTGAACCATGTAAGTTTTCTTCTGTGTTTTGCCTGTTCTTTGAAAATTATGTTTGGAACTTGGGACCGTCCCATAGTGGTTCCCAAAGAGGTCCCTAAACACGCCTAGGGGTTCGTCTGAGGGGGTTCATGGCAAATTAATATTAATTTGGGGGTAAGTGCGCAACGTCGGGGGGACCAAGAAAGGTTCAAAATAAAGTAAAATAATTGTGACTCATTTACATTACTATAAAAGTTAAATTAGAACAATGATTAAACTGTAAGCAACTTTTGCGTGCTGAGCAGGATATGCGTATAGATAGGTATATGAAATGACAAGCATCGTCTATCTACGTATGAATGAAGTTTTAAACAGGATCCTACGTGCAAGGTTGTAACGAAAGTCACCTTTGCAAATGCAGATGCCAAGGTTCAGTGATTTACCGATGTGGAAGAGGAGGATTAATGGCAATGAAGATGGAGGTGGAAAAACAAATTTATAATTATTTTTAATTTAAATCAACACAAAATTCTGCTATGATAACATCAAATTAAATTTATTAAAAAACTAGGTAAACTAAAGTAAACCATCACTAGGTAATTAGCCCAACAGAAACATTACATACTCCTAATTAAAAAAGAATTATGGCCAAATTTAATTAATTAACAAAATTTATCTAGTTGTGGAGCTACAGTCATCTAATAGTTATAATCTGTTAGTGGCAAATTATATTTAATAAATATATCTGCTTTATCGCCTTCTAATCGATTCTTACGTGGATCATACGTTAAACCGTCTCCATTAAAAGGTTGTTCGCTTGGTATCGGAGCTGGTGGAGATGCCAGGTAAGTGTGTATTTCAAATATCGTATTCATTTTTCACCACAGTAAAGTGTCATCGGTGAGTTGGAGCCGATTTTCTTTATTAAATCCATTCAATGATTTCCTAATAATGATGGTCTATATTATGGTACCTTCCTCATCACTGTCGTTTGTTACTATGTTTTCCAAATTAGAATAAATACTTTGCGATGGTGCAATTTAAGAATTCATTATCAATTTGACCAGGTTGTATTCTTGATTTTTTTTATAGGAAATAGCTCCTCTATGGTCTCTTGTTGTTTCATTACTTCCAGATTTCCAAGACCCAAATGATTTTGCAGCGTGAAGCCTTAGTACGCACTGGAGTTCTCTGAGTGCCACGTGCATCTCGCCTGCTGTGTTGTGGGTTAGCATTTAGTGTCCCTTCGGATATGAGATTCTCAGACTTATTGCGGAAAAGCATTGGCCAGTGTGGACACAACCAGACAGCGGCTCTCAAAGTTACGTACTTGATTTTTAGTTCTTTTCGGCAATTATTTTTTAGTTTGTTTTTGCAATTCTGTTTTGGGCAGCTTTACAGTTTAATTTAATTTAAATCTCCCTACCCATATACTTTTCAACTTCATGAATTTTAAATTCTTTCAACGTTTTCGCTACATTATTCATCATTTTCCTTCGTAATTTATTCCAAATCCCTGACTACCTTAGCAGCAAAAGAAATTTTTCCCTCTCCCTTATGTCTGAAATTTTGTGCCAGCTTGCAGTCATGATCATATCTTCCTTTCCGCATATTACTATTAAATTCTTCTACCAACATCCAGGGACGTAGCTAAGTAAGGGGGGGGGGCATTGTGGGGTAATGCACTACCTTAAAATACCAATGCCCTACTTTAAAAAATACCATCAACTAAGATAACATGCTAAGTAGGTAAACTATTTGTTCATAGCATGAAATTACTGAAAACAAATTACTACTAGCGTGGTGACATGTAAACATTCTGAATTAACCGCCGTTTGTCACTATCATATATACTAATTCTTTCTAGGGTACTAGGGCGGGCCGCGTCGCGTCGCACTGTACGAAAAGTACGATCGCTTCGCCAGGGTCCCGATGCGTCGCGCCAGGACCTTGGAGCTCATGCAGCACTGACTGATTTTTATAACTTGTGTGTTACAATTTCTATAAATTAACTGTATTACTCCAATAAAATTTGCAGTAAATTGCACAAAAGATGGTGGATGATTTTTTAATAAATTATATTTACATAATGAAAAGTTAATTACGTTATGAACATTAATAAAGTTGAAAAATTATAAAATGTATCGCTCCAACTTTATCTTTGCTTGTATGCTTTAACTTAATGCATACAAACGTAATGAATTTCAAAGAGTTTTATGATTTATAACACGCAAAATGTAACGAGGGAAAAAAAATATTAATAAAACAACCACGTATTACGTAATGCTTCGTATTTTATTTTTTGCTTTTTTTTAAGTGTAATATAATTTACCAACATTATCTTTGCACCCCACTTCGATCTACAAATTTAACGAGCAAGTTTTTGTTAAAATGTATTTTGTTAAAATGTATTTTGTTAAATTATTCCAAATCTTAATGACTTCTACCATAGCTTAACAACCAGTGTAAGTCAAATGTTGAAATTTCTCTGTTGTCAGTATCGTTTTTATCTTCTGCAAACTAATTATGATTTATTTATTTATTTTTTTTTTTTTTTTTTTTTTTTTTTTTTTTTTTTTTTTTTTTTTTTTTTTTTTTTTTTTGCTGTCATCAGTCTTTCGACTGGTTTGATGCAATCCTCCATCCCTACCTATCTTGTGCTAACCTCTTCATCTCTCTATATCCCTTACAACCCACGTCCTCAATTATCTGCTCATATATTCTAATCTCTGTCTTCCTCTATGGTTCTTACCTTCAACTGTTCCCCCCATTACAAATTAACCAATACAGCATGTCTCAAAATATGACCTACCAACCTGTCTCTTCTTTCTGTAAGCTTCTTCCACAAACTTCGTTCCTCACCCATCATTTCCAAAACTCATTCATTTCGTACTTTGTCTGTCCATTTAATTTTCATCATTCTTCTGTAGCACCACATTTCAAATGCTTCAATTTTCTTTATTTCTGGTATTCCTAAAGTTCATGTTTCGCTACTACAATGTGAGTTGCTCCACACGTAGAGTTTTAAAAAGTTCTTTCTAATTCCTAGATCAATATTTTAAACTAAAATAATTCTCATTTTCATGAAGGCTCTTTTTGTTAGAGCTATTCTGCTTTTAACATCATTCTTGCTTCGGCCATCGGTTGTAATTTTGCTTCCCAAGTAGCAGAATTCACTTACTTGTTCAATTGCATCCGATCCAATTTTTATATTTAATCTACTGCGATTGGTATCATTTCTGATACATTTCATCACTTTTTTCTTGCTTTGATTTATATTCAGTCCAAAATTATCCTTCAGTATTTTTATTTTGTTTATGATATCTCAATATCCTCAGCTCATTCTGCTAACAAGACAATGTCGTACTAATGTTTTCTCCCTGAACACTTATGCCACATAAATTTTTTTCTTTTATTTCCTTTGTTGCTTCTTCTACATACAAGTTGAATATTAATGGGGACAGACTACATCCTTGTCTCACACCCTTTTTAACTGATGCATGGCTCTCCTGGTTCTCTACTTTTGTTCTGGCTCACACCCATTGCTCTAATGAGCCTGTAACTGTAAGTTTGTTTCTCTTGATTTCCGTTTATCTGATTTCTTGGAAGGGGAGTCATATCGAAAGAGGAAAATTTTCATCCCCTACTATTATACACTGCACTTTTAACTCAGTTCCTTGGCTTAAGTTTTCATCGTACAAATGCTATTTTCCTAAAGCCAGTGCATCACCAAACTTGCTGTAGCTAAATGTATTTCCGTCTTAATTTTTTCCTAATTTCCCAACGACAGCAACCAAAAACGGTATTCAGCAACTACAAGGGTTGGTAAAACTATGAAAAACATTTATTTTCCTGTATTAAAAACAAAGAGATCCGCTATTCGGTAGAACTTCTGTTGTAACATGCTTGTCATCCAATGTTGGAAATTCCATTGCCTTTTCCGTTTAAGTTTCTTCTTCTTCAATAAAAGAAAAGAGCAGTTTCTCTGATGAGTCCATTTTAATCGTCGATAACCGATGGCGCCGACAGTAAAAGAAATGCGACTCGCTGCGTCCAGTTGTGCGCTACGGTACAGCATTTTAGTTCAATGCGATGCGACGCGGGCTGCCCTATATGAGCCTACCTTAACATTCCTGAATAATCGGCGGAGATGTTGAAGGTCGGAGCAAGTCTTCACAGAGGGTGCCACCCTCGCTTACAAAAAAAAAAAAGTCAGACCAGTGACCAGACCACAGCTTTCGCACGCGTGTGATTGGCAGTAACAGTAACTGACTGACTTCAATCTACATTTTGTTTAAAGACGTAATGATTAGATAAAACATTTCGAGTTGTGTAAAGATTGGAAAACATCTATTAACTTTTTTTTTTTTTTTTTTTTTTTTTGGCGAGTGAAATCAATTGTAGCTAAATATTTTTGAGACTTTGGAAAAGAGCTTGTGTTCTACGGATAGTAGTGTATTAAATAAGTGGTGGAGGCGGGAAATGTACAGTTTAATAAACCTGATTCAGTTATATAAAATCATTTTATCTCAAGAATTTCTTTTGTACCATTACCAACAATCACGTTGTGTCGAACTGAAGGAGTCCTGGCGAACGTCGAGTAAAGTAGTTCTGTACCTGGAAGTAAGTTGATAGGTACCATGTTGGACACAAACCAGCTGATTTTGTTACACACTGGAGGTGGCCCAATTCCGAGCAGAAGGGAAGTGAAGGTAGTTGTTAATTTGAATGTTTGGTAATTACACTTAAGGTACCTTCTAAACACTACTTTGAGGCTTTATTGTCATAGAAGTGTCAGTTAATTATTCCGGTTTGTTATTAACTAAATTATCTAAAATGTGTTCGTTACCGCGTTGGTTCAGTAACAAGCAATTAGAGATGATTGTCTAAAAACAGTTTAAGAATACTTCAGAAGCTGGCTTATCCCAGCCACAACTCAATCAAACGTAATTACTCCAGTAGATATACGGCAGGTTGGAATCACCTCCTAGTATCATATCATGATCCTGACAGCGACGAGTGATATTATTTACATAATTTCTTAACGCCTCGGCGATAATTACATCGAACGGTAGAATGCGCCTATGACAAATTTTGTCCTGGGTGCCTTAATTCGCAGACCGTATCGACATCCATTTCATTATTTGAAAGCTAATTACTTAAAGCTACAAATACAACACCTGAATAAGAACGTAATCTATTCTTCCAAAAAAATATTCATAAGTTCAGGTTGTTTGTTGTAAACACTTCTATAATTAATACCAGAACTTTTGACTATCGATATTCTCTTAGCTCATCCTACGATGTGATGTTTCATTTGTGTGTTTTACTGACCATAACTGTGTTTCCAGTCTCGGGTCTTCCTTCTTCAGCCTAAAAAACTTCACAGTGCCCCCAAGTCGGTCCCTGACACCCGTGTAACCGATTCACTTGTATAGTGCACAGTCGTGAGCAGACCGTCGTACGGGTAACATCGCCTCCGATACGAGGAAGTAGTGTGCGCGATCGCGGGGTTGACTCGACGGCAAGTGCCAACAACATAAACAGTTTTCAACTTCGTGTGGTGGACAAGAAAAGTGAATTGATAATCAAGAAAACAACTAATATAAGTGTTAAGTGACATTGGCCGCCATGTATGGTGGCCAGTGTGGTGAAGGCGGCTACGAACAGGTACAGCCGACGCCGCACATACTTTTATATAATGGAGGTAACGTGAACATTGCAACAGAAGATAGCTTAGACAGTCAAGTGCCATCCCTACATCACAACACAAGTTGAAGATGGAAGGGAAACGAGAAACATCATTCAATCGTCATTCGAAACCGTCAATGTACCATCTTTTGCTGCTAATCTTACCATTGACCAAACGAGACAACAGGAACTACGACTTGTAGGAGAGGAAGAAACGACCCCACCTGCAGCCCAGAAACGCCCCAGCACACCAACAATCGAAGACATCAGCAACAACTGCAACTACAAAGTACCACGAACAGCAGAACAGCCGAAATCTACAGACAGCAGTATGGAGACGTCACCAGCTAGTGACACACAGCAATACCAGACTACAACCACAACAGTCAGCCATGATCAACAGGTAAATAGCGCAACGCCAGTGATATATGAAAACTATGACCTGGGGCCCTATTATGTGATTGTAGAAAAGTGTCGATAAAAACATCAGTAGACTGCATCCAATGGCTATAGGTCGCCTCATTAACTCCCTCTGCCGTGATACAAATAATCAAATATTACAGTATACTACAGCAGGCCGTAACCGTGGTCAAAATTGAGGTGAAATCGGTAATAGCAGCCAATTCTATGATTCAAAGCTCAGTCTGGCAGCAGAACGGTTTGCAGGCGTATATCCCATACTCGTGCACCACACAACAAGGCATCATTAGAAACGTAATGACAGAATTATCGGAAGATGAAATTAAAGCGGTAGCGCGATGTGAATACAGGGTGATAAACGTTAAACGATTTGCTAAGAAAATGGTAGCAAACGGTCAACCTACAACAATCCCCTTCCAGTTTGCCTGATAACTTTCAAATCGCAAAGACGGCCCAACTATGTTTACATACACGGCGTCCGCTGTCCAGTCGAACCATATATAAAAACCTGTTATGCAATGCTTTAACTGCCTGCTCTATGGCCACCTGAGCAAGCAATGCAGAAGTAAAAAAAGATGTGTATTCTGTGCTGGTGCACACGACGACAAAGATTGTTGTAACCAAAACAACCCCATTTGTATCTATTGTAATAGTGGCCACCCATCTAATGAAAAAAGATGTCTGAATATGAAAAACAAAGAAGAATCAAACAGTTAATGGCGTACGAGAACCTAGACTATAAACAAGCCTTAGAAAGATCAACGCCGGTACGTATGCCGGTGTACTAGCAAGACCGGCCGCAACCACCCAAACCACGGTCGTAAATTCGGAATGTTACGAGCAAAGAACCCCCATACAGGATAACTTAATATTGCCACAGTGCCTGTAGGGACATCGCAACAACAACATCAACACTCCACCAAGAACTACCTACCCAGACGTCACAGTTGGCCACCAGCCCACCTGGCATGTTAACAAACATGCAAATAAATCCAATGCCTACTAACCAGGCAGAATCCCCCTTAACGGAAAGACATAATAGGCACTACAGAGCAGGAAGCAACTCTAGGGATCTATCTTACAAAAATTATTGGATCCCTAACAACAGGAATATACAACCAATTGCGTACAACCCATACCCACCCCAACCTCACAGCACTGTACAAAGCGCAAGCACAGCTGATATCTTCACATCAAAATGATCGAAATCATAATGAATATCTTAAACCAGTATGTCGGTAACCAACAGATCGATCCACTGCAATTCGCTCCAAGTATCAAACAGCTTATACAACAAACACTCACCAATGGGTTCAACTGAGAACACAAGAACGCATTCGATACCCGTTACTGGAGGCTTAGATTCCATGTACCAAAATAACATACCACATAATAATCCCCAAACGAATGAAAAAATTGCAATCAAAGAACTCGGAATCTTACAATGGAATGCGCGCTCAATCAAAGCCAATAAATTAAGTCTGATGCAATATATGCTGGCCCATAAAATCTCAGTAAGTGCGATCTCAGAAACTTGGTTGAAACCAGGAGAATCTTTACTTTTTCAAAACTATAATATCGTGCGAGCAGACAGAGCGGACGGTTATGGCGGCACTGCCCTATTGATACAGAAATCAATCCCATTCCAGCCCATAAACATTACGCCTAATAATCTGTCTTTCGAAGTTTGTGCAGCACGGATCCTCTTTAAAGACGAATATATGACGGTGGTATCTGTATACAGGTCACCAAACAAACCAGCATTAAAAAGATCTGAGTTGGAAATACTAAAAAGACATCTAGAAGAACCAATTCTGCTCCTTGGTGACTTAAATGCCCATCATTCCTTATGGGGAAGTACATATGACGATCGTAACGGGCGACTAATTGTGGAAGTAATGGAGGAACTAGTTGTACTAAACGATGGCTCTGCTACTCGAATCAATAGACCATCACAACAACAATCATCTGTTGACATATCATTAGCATCGGCGACTATTGCCCACACCTAACATGGGAAATCATAGAAGATACTCTGGGCTCGGACCATTTCCCGATTCTGCTGAAGCTCCCCTGCACTAAGCTGATAGGGCAAACTATCTTTTCGCACTACAAATGGAGTATCAAGCGGGCGAACTGGGAAAAATACCAACAGGAAGCAGAAGCTGCATTTTCTCATTACAAACCTACAGACGACATACAAAATGATTATAAAGCCTTCATAGATTGCATTGAAAAAGCCGCAGGCTCCAGCATTCCAAAACATAAACAAAACTATGTAATCAACACAACACCAGTTGAATGGTGGGACCAGGAATGTGACGATGCAATAAAAGAAAGAAAGAAAGCTGTCAAAAATTACAGGCAACACCTCACAATGAGCAATTATATTGAATGCAAAAGGGCATGTGCGAAAACAAAAAAACTCCTGAGAAAGAAGAAGAAGAAAAACTGGGAAGACTACTGCTCAAAACTGAGTCTCAACACGCCGACCAAAGAAGTGTGGATGAAAATACGAAGGCTGAAAAATATAAAGGAAGCGAGGGTGCCAGAGCGGACACCACCACTGAATATTCTGACTGAGATATTAGAAAACATAACACCACCTTATGTGGACCCTCAACCCCTAAACGTACAGGAAAATACAGAGCACATCCTATGTCAACCTTTCAGGAGTGAAGAGCTCAGCAGAGCACTCTCCTTTGGCAAATCATCAGCACCTGGGCCGGATAACATACACTACCCCATGCTCCGCCTACTCCCTGCCAACGGGAAAGCATACCTGCTCGACCTCATTAATCGTATTTGGGCTGAGAAAAGCGAGATACCACCTTTGAAGACGGCCAGAATAATTATTATAAAAAAGCCAGGAAAGGAAACTGAATGTGCCTCAGCATATAGACCCATATCCCTCTTATCTTGTGTGTTCAAAATTCTCGAAAGAATGGTAAAGCATAGACTCGAATGGTGGTTCGAACATAATAAATTGCTGCCGCATACTCAATACGGCTTTCGGAGAGGGAAATGCACGAATGACATATTAGCACACCTTGTTACAGATATTCAATCGTGCCTTACAGACAATAAATACATGGTTGCCATTTTCACTGACCTAACAATCTGCCTATGATAAAGTTCTGCCATCGACCTTGGGAAAAAAATTAAAAGAGAATGGCGTGCCGGGCCCCTTTACAGCGAGGCTGCTAGCTATGATTACAAATAGATGGTTAGTAGCCAAGTGGAAAACAATACTCTAGGTCCAAGAAAATGTAGCCAAGGGGTACCTCAAGGATCAGTTTTGTCTCCGTTACTCTTTAATATATACACAACTGACCTACACAAAATAATGCCACCTTCCGTCATAATACTTCAATATGCGGACGACATCTGCCTGTATACAATAGGCACAAGCATCGAAAGATGCCAAGCCATATTAAACGAAGCGATGTGTAAACTAGTACAATGGCTGTCAGACAATGGACAGGAGATCTCAATAGATAAAAGCTCAGTCTGCATATTTACACGACACAGGATTCCTCCAATGATCCGCATGACTCTTGGACCATACCAGCTCCCAGTTAAGAATAGCTTGAAATATCTAGGCCTATAATAGATAATAAACTCAAATGGTGTGAACACATCAAACAAATAGAAAAAAAAGTCTGCTCAAGGAACAACCTTATAAGAGCAGTAACAGGACTAAAGTGGGAGCAAGTCCACAAATAGCACTAACTCTATATAGAGCCCTGGTCCGTCCACATTTTGACTATGGGTGTATTTGTTATGGTGCGGCCTCCCAACGGCCTTTAGCGAAGCTTGATGTACTACAATACATGGTACTACGCACCTGCCTAGGGGCAATGAAATCTACGCCCACAAATGCACTATGCGCAGAAGCAGGGGAACCTCCTCTGCACCTACGTAGATCCTACCTAAGTCAAAATTTTTTACTGAAACAGAGTCAGTTGACGACCAGTAAATTATATAATTCCATACACAACTTATCCATAGACTGCCTAACAAAAGGATATTGGAAAAACAGACGACTGCCACCGCTAGCTTCAGCGTATCTGGAAACCAAATCACTATACGATAAAGGCCAACAAGAGTGAACAACTATACTGCTATGAGGCTCCATTATGGCATACATGTAAAGAAATTACTGTTTTTGGTCAAACAACGCAACAGAAGCCCCTACAAACAGACATACCTAGAAAAAATTGAACAAATGGCTTCCGGCTGGAATCATATATACAGATGGGTCTAAGAACAAACAGTTATGCAGGTTGTGCATACATCAACCTTGATAGCATGGAACAGGGCACTTTCCCAACTGCCTAAAGAATGCTCTATTATGACAGCGGAACTGATAGCAATATTAGAAGCACTTAGATATGCCGGGAGCTTACCAGATAGTAACATTATCATACTATCTGATTCACTCTCTGCCTTAACGTCATTAAAAAATCATCACATAAACCAAGCAACAACCCGATCATATACGAAATTATTAAATCAATCATAGACCTGGAACAAAGTAATAAATTAGTAGTACTTTCCTGGGTGAGAGGCCATGATGGGTGCAGGGGCAATGAAATAGCCGACCAGCTGGCAAAACAAGCAACTGAGACCGGGTAACTATACACCGTAAGATACCTACTTCGGACCTGATTGTGACAATAAAGGAAAAATTATACAAAGATTGGGACGTTGAATGGAGATATACATCTGCTACGAAAGGTAAACACTACGCAAGGATACATTCTGAAGTTACAAAACGGCCATGGTTTCAGAACATCCGGTGTCCTAGAAGCCTATATATCACAATTTTTCGGCTTAAATTCGGACATTGCCGCCTCAAGAAGCACTTATGTAGAATCGGTGTGGTAGAGGAACCGTACTGCCAGTGCGGACACGTTGAAGACGCTAATCATATATTCTTTGGTTGCCCATTTAACAAACAAGCCTCTGACAACCTCATCAAGCACTTGGTGCAAGCAGGACAGCAACTCCCGGCAAGTGTTGAAGACTTACTAAATACAAACAGATTTAAAATCTTCTTCATCATGTACTCATTTTTACGGCAAATCAAACGAGAACTGTAACAATAATCAACTGTATAATCAAGTGTAACATATCCTTACATTTCATATATATATGAGTCTTTGTAAATAATTTTATTTTTTATTAATTTGTATTACTTTTTTCTAAACTTAATATTTTAATGTATATAATGTAATATCAAATGGACTATTTTAATGTATGTAGGCCTATATGCCAAACAAAGGAACAATAATTAACTGTATAATCAGATGTAACATATCCTAACATTTCATGTATATATGAACCTTGTAAATCGATTTTTTGCCAAACTCAATATTTCAATGTGTGTAATGTAATATCAAATCGTCCATTTTAAGGTATGTATGTGCCAGACAAAGTTACTACCTTATGCACCCAGCGTATTACGTAAATGTATTAGTTCTGGCTTTTAATGTGTGTAAGGTACCATGAAATACGGATAACCTACAGAGACAATGTATATTAAGATTTACTGCTACGATGTGCAAAATGTTACAGATGTAATAGACAAACAATGTAATAAAAGCTTGTACACTTGGTAATGGCTAAATGGCCAGCATGGCTAAAGGCCAAATAAATTAAAAAAAAAAAAAAAATAGTGCACACCTAACCTATTTCACGGAACCCTACTCAACCCAACCTCATAGCGAAGATGGAGATATTTGAGAACGTCACAGAAAGGTCGTAGTCTCCGATTCAGCACTTCATTAAGGCTTTGAACCTGAAGTTCACAACCAACTCTGTCTACGAGGCTGCAGGCTGTTAGCTCTGCCTATATCTGGCGGCCTTAGGCCCTCCGCACACGGAGCGATTACCATTCGTCGTCGAAAGCACTTGTTTCATGCGTCCTGTACGTCACGAGCGAACTGCTTGTAGAAATACGCGGGGAAGGTTGCGTATCTACGTTTCTTCTCACATATTTTTAGGAAGTTATTCTGATCCTAAAATGTCCAGTTGGAGTGAAGAAGTGATGTACTATTATTTCACTAAAATGCAAATAAGGAAGAAGTGGAAATATTGGGTGTATCCCTACAACGAGAGGAACATCAACTGCCGAGTATTCGTTGCAGCTACTGAACTAAAAGAATCAGATGCCAAATTTCATGCATTCTAAACAATTTCAAAAGATTCATATACCGAGCTTGTGGAAATTATTTTTCCCGCGATCCACCAGCGAATTACAAACATGAGGAAATGTGTAATGGCAGAAGAAAGAATATTAATTAAATTAACACAAGAATCATCATAGTATTTCTAAAATGTTTATTATTTCAATATTTTACATTAAACAATAAAATAAAGTATAAGTAGAAATTAAATATTTATAATTGTGTTAAACGCTTTTTGTTGTTATTCAATTCATTCCGAGAGCCGTCTGACACTGGGGTCTCGTTTTCAAGTTGTGAACTTGAATCTTCGAAAATTTCATTTGCTGAAAAGATAATGGGCTATGATTTACATATTGTAAGTCCTTTCTTCGTGTAGGGAAGTCAACAGGATTAACTCCAGGTGTTTCATCTATTAAGAGCGAAGTCCTCCTTTTAATAGCACTGCGTTGTGCGTCTATCATAAGTAACATGTAAGGAACAAACTCAAAGCTCACTGTTTGATGCCGTCTTTTCTTTCATCACTCTGTATGTCCTCATTTTCTTCAGTTACCTCGTGGTCAGGAGGAATTTGAGGTAAATTACCACTTGCTAAAATTGATCCCTTGACGAACGGAATAGCAAACTTCGTTGCGTCATTCAGATAATAGGCTTTTTTTCTCTTGATCCTGTTCCGCCTGGAGGAGGTTTGAGTTTTTTTTTAGCGAAAGTGCTCCTCAAATTCCTCCACCTTGCATATGGCCACTAGAAAGAAAAGAATAAACTTATTAATTACATACACCTGTTTCATTTAACAAGTTATCAAACTAGTGTTTGACTGCAACATGTGGTGTGGTCGATTTTCAGTTATTTGTTTTTATTTGTCAATGTTCAGACTCAGACGACGAACAAAACAAAAACCCTAGGAGCCTTGCCGCCTCCCCTCGTTTAATAGCATCAAAACATTCGGTATAGGCATTCCTTGATTACAGTACCTAATGAGACCTTACTCAAAACAGGTTCTTGATAATCTTTATATACAGAGATGAATGTTTTTTTGCTTGTTCTTCATATAAAACCACATTTTTCATCCGAACTCGATTCTTACTCTTTGAAACAAGGAGAAAAATACTGTCTATATTTGGTTGAAAAATTATCTGTATAAATAATACATATTGTCTTATAACTTACTGAAAAATTACTGAACGGCGATAGACAGACGCGTTGGATGTGTAGGTCTCTGTACTACCTTTCCATACAGCGGCCAGGTAGCCCAGTGGTTAAAGCGCTTCCTTACTGATGTTTGGATCGTGGTATCCAGTTCAAATCTCCGAGAAGGTAAAGTTTTTAAAAATAGTTTTTGATCGTAAGAGTCACGCCTGGACCGTCGGTTATTCGGATTGAATATAAACTGTAGATATCACAAATTTAGGGGTGCAATACGAGGCAAATCGTAAGTAGTCTTTTGCAATGCTGTAGGTGTACACTTTTTTACGTTATATTCATCCCTCAGGGGTGATTCGCTGTCAGTGTGTGTGTGATCTGCAGTAATAATACTATAAATGCGGAAGTAA
Source organism: Vandiemenella viatica (assembly GCA_031002005.1). NCBI lineage: Eukaryota > Metazoa > Arthropoda > Insecta > Orthoptera > Morabidae > Vandiemenella > Vandiemenella viatica. Next base: position 179,584,155 of record CM061921.1, on the reverse strand, counting down.
GTCTCTGTCTTTTTCTTACATTTTGACGACTAAATGCCTATACCGATATTAACGGAATTTGACAAGAAAATCTGTAGGGAGGGCACAGGACTTTTTTTCGGTATGATTAACAAGGTTAGTCACGAAATTTTGAGAACTTATCGAATGGTGACAGAGAGACGGATGTGTGTGTTAGTCTGTAATGTTACGACGGTTGCTCAAGGTGTGCTTCTCGCGCATTATGTTAGTGTATAATTTGTAACAAATTTCGTTTAGAGAAAAAACTTATTATTTAGTATAGATGTAGATTTTCTTTGTCCTATTACTTTGTGTCTGCTTAAATGTTTCTGCCACCAGTTTATTTTGCCTATATACAGTATATGCAACTACAGATTAAGCCGAGGGAGTAAAAGCATCGAATGTACTTTTGAAATGATGACAGAAATATTTTAAGTGCTGAATACTCCGACACTTTGCCGCGATGTGTACAAGGTTATTGACATTGTGGAAGGTGCGTGAACTACACAATTACGTCAGTAAAAGAGAAGGAATCCAATTCACACCACAACATGGTGACAATTGTGACTTAAATGCTACTGCAAACAACATTCTTTCCACACCCTCAGCTCTACGCCCAGTTATAAACGAATAATAAACAGTTAATTCTTTGAGAGAATATTTATCAAAGTAGTTTGTCACTCCACAGACTTCACTACCTTGGCAGTGGAAATACTGGTTTTAAAAATAATACTATATACAATTTATTTCTCATATTCGGTTTATTTTATCACGTAATATTTCTTGATTATAATGCTTGTCAAACATGCATTGAAATAAAATTACCATAAAAATGAAGTATTAAAAATAAAATGCATCTGATTATATACATGTTAGCTTTACTGCCGTTGCAACCTCATTCCATATCTTTCAGTGCAGTCCTTTCTTGAATATCCGGCAAGCTTTTAACTATAAAGAACAGGCTATTTTTCTACTTCGCCGACAGAGAAAATGTTAAACACCTCCATCGTCTCTAACGTCACGCGAACTTCCAAACCGATCGCACGTGACGAGTTCGCATCGCGTACTGGCCGAGTGACAGTGGCTCCAACGAGGCCGCATCGCCCTGTGCGAGGGGCCTCTAAGGAGGAGAGGATAACCTCACATCATTGGTGCCTGGATGCGCTACTATCCGTAATTGACTACACCTGTTCGCTCATTGGCCTCTGGGATGGCCTGTACCCTATCTTGGATATAGCCACCCAGAAATGACATGGAATGGACACTGGATTTCTTCCCTAACTGTCGGCCATTTCTCTACGGTGCTCAATAAACCGCCTAACGTTATAGCTACCAAATACCAAAATCCCCTTCTGCGATTGCTGAGATACAACAACCTTATTACCTGCAACGTGACGCCTGGGAATGGGTATAAACTATAATGTTGCTGTACGCCACACGGCAAAGCGCAGCGATTACCTGAATTCACTGAAACTTAATTCATTCCTCTGAGCCTTAAAGAGTGGTGAAGAAACGGATTTTGCCACCATTTCTAATAACAAAGTGATATTTTTGTGTAAGGTGTTTATATCCTCGTTTAATTCTCTTACAGGTATGGGCTCTTCTGTTTCATCACACATCACTGACACATTAGAACAAGAAAAAAAGGTTAATTAAATTCTCTAGACCTAATGATAGCGAGAAACCAAAAGAAAATCATATTCCAGAAATACAGAAAACCCCCAACAACAGACCATATAAAAACTCGTTCTCATTCACACAATTACAAACACTGCTGCAATAAGACACAAGTTGAACAGAATAAACGGAATTCCATTAAAAAAAACTATCAAACAGAACCCTATTGTATTACAAATATGGTTGGATACAGAATACAAGTAGTTGATTGTTTAAACGAAAAGATAATAAAGCAGGTGGAAAAAGAAAAGACAAGCAGCAACACAATTACACCCATCCAATCCAGGAACCAAAACTTAAACACATCAACCACACAAACAACACAAATCATTCAAACATTTAACAACATACAAAGCAATGGTACATTATGACACACACAAACAAGAACGCTCACGGTAACAAACATTTACAAAAAAAAGGGGTAAACATTGCACTAAAATACGCAAACAAATCAGATGTCACTGATATACAAACCAATGCCATAACTCTGTCATATACCAGTATCAGTTGATATGTAAGAATAGTGGTGCAGTTTGCATCAGCCCAACAGAAAGGCAGTTCCAGACGCTATATATGGAACATCTAAGAGTACTGAAGTATTAAAATCACTCCAATTTCTCTAAACACCTTTTAGAAAGAGACCATTCCACCACAAACATAAATATAGGCATGAAAGGCCTAACAATGAATAAAACAGAGCATTAGAGGAAGACGGGATCTGGGAAAGGTTGTTTACATTTAGCATGGCTGTCTGATGGGAGGACACCTTCGGGGAGACCCAATCCCTGGCAATACCGATCACTGACGGAAAATTCTAATCCCGAAGGAAATCAAAATGACGACAAAACAAAACAGCTAATATTTTAGGTCACGTGTTTTAAAATGGTGGAGCTTCCGGGTTACATGTCGCTGGAATATACGAGGGGTATCCAAACATAACAAGAATAGCATTGCCGTGGGCGGAGCTTGTGTAGTACACGTTTCTGCCACTAGGCGCTTGTAGCGCAACTCATTGTCCATTCAGTGCCTCCTGTATTGTCGACATGGCTTGTTCTGTTAATCTGCAGTGATTGTTTTTGCTAGCGCTGTTTTGGTATTGTTTCGTTTTTGATGATGGCAAGTTTAAGTGAACAACGTGCAGCTGTGAAATTTGGTTTTCTACTCAGTAAAAATGCTGCTGAAACTGTTTTAATGTTGAAAATACCTTACAAAGATGACACTATGGGAAAAACTCAAGTGTACAAGTGGTTCGCTCGGTTTTTAAATTGGCGACAAGTCAGTTGATGACAAACCTCTTTCTGGACGTCCATCAACTGCCCGAATCGACGAAAATGTTGAAAAAATCCGAGAGCCTGTGCTCTCAGACCGTCGACAGACAATTCATCAACTGTCAGAGATTAGTGGGTTATCTTGGAGCTCGGTGCAGCGAGTTTTAACCGAAGATTTGGGAATGAAAAGGGTTGCTGCGAAGTTTGTTCCTCGGGCTATGACAAACTCAAAATAAACGTCGAGTTGAAACTTGTCGTGCTTTGAAACAACAGCTTGAAATTGATCCAGATTTTCTGTCAAAGGTCATTACTGGTAATGAGTCATATTGCAATGGTTACGACCCAGAAACAAAGAAACAGTCAATCCAATGGTAGACGTCATTGTCACCTCGTCCAAAAAATGTCGTAAGTCACATCAAAACAATGCTCATTTGCTTTTTTTATGCCAAGATCATAGTTAATTCAGAGTTTTTCCTCACATCAGACCGTCAATCAAACCTTTTATTTGGAAGTTTTAAGAAGATTACACAACAGTGTTCGTTAAAAATGACCCGATTTGTGGTAGACTGAAGATTGGTTCTTCCACCATGACCATGCACCTCCACACACAGCTACCTCTGTTAGGCAGTTTTTGGCTAAAAGTGGCATGGTTCCGCTGCCCCACCAGTGGCGTAGCTAGTTCAACAAGGGCCCTGGTGCAAAAAATTATTTTGGGCCCTCAGACAAGATGGGCGATCTTTTTTTTTTTTGGCTTTGCGTTGCTGGTAGGGGCCACCTGAGCAGTGGGGCTCCCTTAGACGACGGTGTACAGCTAAAAAAAAAAAGGTCGCCAGTTTGCCGTGAAGGCCCGTGGGCCTCTAAACTGCGCTTTGGGGGGTCACTAGAGGTGCGCTTGGGGGTCCCCTGTGGTATGCTTTAGGGCCCCCCGAGCGTAGGGGCCCCCCGAGCGTAGGGGCCCCACGAGCGTAGGGGCTCCCCGAGCGTATGGGCCCCGGTGCACTGCACCGCCTAGCCCCATAGTAGCTACGCCCCTGTTCCCCACGCACCTTACTCGCCTAATCTGACTCCATGCTATTTTTTATTATTTCTACCCATGAAAAGGGGCATGTAATGACTCCGATTTGAAAACATTGTAGAGGTCAAGAAAAAAACGAGGGAGGTGCTGTCAGCAATTTCTAAGGATAACTACAGAAAATGTTTCGAACAGTGGAAGCACCGATGTGACAAATGTATTAGCTGTAATGGGGAGTATTTTGAAGGGGATAAGGTTGTTTTGCAAAACAATTGCAAATATATAGCTATCAAAAAATTATTCCCGTTATTTTGGTTCCCACTCGTATCATGTATTTATAGCTCATACCAAGTTTACTAGAAAAAATTATTCTCTATTTTGTTATATTACAGATTTTTGTTCAGTCCTTACCTTGTACTCTCTACGTAATTTACAGAGGCTGTTCCAGTATTAGTTCAGCCCTTCTCTGGATCTACCTTTTCTGTAAAATAGTATAGAATGTCAGTCACCGCACTTTTCACGTTTTATGAGTCATCATTACATCGTTTACCAACCTTCGAAAACTATGCAAATCGTCAATAGGTATTTATTTATCGTACTTAACATTAGAAGGGTAAAAATGCATTTGTCCTTTAATAAGAGTTCACAATTAAGTTTTTCTCTTCAGTTCAAGTAGTGATGGAAATCCGAAAACTTCAATTTTATACCAGTTGCGATGATCATATGGATTTATTATAGACTATTATGTAGTATTCAAGTATATTAATATGCATACTCCTTGAGATTTGGTTACATTCATGTTGCTTTTGTTTTGAGATGTTCTTGGTTGCCAGGAGCCTATATGGTAGAGTCGTTGTATTAAGTTCGCAAGTTGGATATGTGAATTGAGAAATATTAATATGAGAAGTCCGATTTAAAGAGTAACGGTCGTAGTTTCAACTGGTGTTGGTGTGAAGTTGTTAAATCATTAACTGAATAAATAAAATTTTTACCAGAACAATTAATGACTTATGCATCGGTTCATAGCTAGATGCTAGCTATAAAAAAATAAGATAAAGGAGAAAAGTTGACACTACATACATAAGTAAGCAAGAATAAATCACCACACAGTCTGATCTCCAGATGATTTTCTGAAACCGCAACCTCTTCTCCGTTTCTTTATATTGTGCTTGCGTATTTCAGTGTTTTTTACTGCTATGTATTTCAATTCCATTAAGTACATTAAGAATTTCAACAAACAAGAACGCCACTGTCTTAATTGTAAGTTGAGACTTTGTAGGTCGTAACGCTTCAGGGCGTAAGAAACCATCACCCAATACGGAGGAACCTTGCATGTATCTTGATTCTGAATAGGTCTGCAAATGTCATCATTGTTATTAAATGTGGTTGATTCTGAATAGGTATGCAAATGTCATCATTGTTATCAAATGTGGTTGCCGCATAGCGCCCAATGTGTAAAATACTTTTTTCGTGTCACCGACTCATCGAATTGGGCACTAGTAGATATATCAAGTACTTCTTTCAACTCTGACTGAATAACCTAAGGACTGTAGGAACATCTCGCTGGCAGCTTTTAATTATCTCAATGTTGTTTCGCGACTAACAACTGTTTTCGTCGGTTGCTTCCTATTATTTCATGGACCTGTGATAACAATTTATTTATATCTAGTCTCAGAGTAATGGTTTCCACTCCGAAATTCATTAGTTCACTGTCCTAATCTATAGCTCTTATGAGGATATTTCGTCTACACGGTGATAGGTAGTAGATGTCATCAACGAAAACTTCAACTGTTGGAGATAATTCTTGAATTCCAATTTTGTCGTTGACGTAGTCATCCCTTACATATACTAAACTCTATCCATCCATATAGAATTTATTTTGAAAATGTATATGGTCTTGTCCGATGAATAAAATTTCGCACTGAGTTTTAACACCTATTGCGAAAATACTTGCAGTGGTTTTATATTCGGTTTAAAGCAGACACCCTTTATACCATCCAGCTTACTCGGCCACACACCTCTAATACACAGACAACCATCAGTATAATTCAAAACTCGTTGAGATCTTTGTACAAAAAAATACATACCTGCTAACATTCATTCAAAAATCACCCCACAGAGAAACACACAGCTACAGATAGTTTCCCCTCTTATAGAACCACAGATACTAAACGATACACGTTTAGACATCCAATAGCATACTTAAAAACTCATTGACATCACCCTACAAAATAAAGACACGCCCACTAACACGCATCCAAACATCACCTCACACCCAAACAACGCTCTCTCCACACACCACACAAACATCGATCAATAATCTTTGAAGCTGATTCATATCATCACACAAACATCACTGCACAGGTCAACAAAGTACCAACGATACGCTCTGAATTATACATAATGACAGGGACACTCCACCAAAACACAAAATTTGTACTTTGTATATTAGGGTTGAATTTTGGTACCAACATTCACACATCCATCAGCAGTTGCCAGTACGAATATACACACTAACCATTTTAGACACAAATATAGACTTACATCCACTAGCTTACGTCAATATACAGGGTGTTACAAAAAGGTACGGCCAAACTTTCAGTAAACATTCCTCACACACAAACAAAGAAAATGTGTTAAGTGGACATGTGTCCGGAAACGCTTACTTTCCATGTTAGAGCTCATTTTATTACTTCTCTTCAAATCACATTAAACGCTCTCCTGACTTCAACCCTCTTGACTTCCATTTATGGGGGCATTTGAAAGCCCTTGTCTACGCAACCCCGGTACCAAATGTAGAGACTCTTCGTGCTCGTATTGTGGACGGCTGTGATACAATACGCCATTCTCCAGGGTTGCATCAGCGCATCAGGGATTCCATGCGACGGAGGGTGGATGCATGTATCCTCGCTAACGGAGGACATTTTGAACATTTCCTGTAACAAAGTGTTTGAAGTCACGCTGGTACGTTCTGTTGCTGTGTGTTTCCATTCCATGTTTAATGTGATTTGAAGAGAAGTAATAAAATGAGCTCTAACATGGAAAGTAAGCGTTTCCGGACACATGTCCACATAACATATTTTCTTTGTTTGTGTGTGAGGAATGTTTCCTGAAAGTTTGGCCGTACCTTTTTGTAACACCCTGTATACACAAACACACGCAGAAAAAGGTTTGTCCACCGTAAGAGACAACCCACGCACATTAGTCTCTCACAGTAGTAGTGATGTAGGCATTATTTTTTATTGAAGACAACTGAGACATCAATTGTGATTTATGTGGTCAATATTTTTTTCCGACCCCTGTCATTTTTATTTATTATTTACAGCTTGCCTGGTGAACCTACCACTCAATATGCTAATTAGGCAACCTTCTGAGCAATTTTTTTTCCGACCACTGTCACTTTTATAGCTTGTTGCTGACATAGCAACCCTACCCAATTAATACGTTATTTAGACGAACCTCTGGGCCATTATTTTTTCTTGCCTACCCCATCACGTTTATTTATGGCTTGCTGGTGGCTTGTCAAAATATGCTAATTAGGTGGCCCTCTGGGCCATTTTTTTTTAAATTTACGACCCCCGTCACTTTTATTTATGGCTTGCAGGTAACCTGCAGAGCATACTTGGCCCCAAGACAACTATATACTAATCAAGCAACCTTCCCACATTTAAATAGCAGTTGCTACAGCGTTCTAAGTCCATTCGTTCGCTGTTCTTTACCGATCTCGCTGCGAAGATGATTTCACTTAACTCCGCCGACCTTCTAGAAGAAATTGATGTAGGTACATATTTTTTAATTACACTTAATTTACAAATGATGTGTATATGCCTATGTATAAAATACTAAATTGGTGTCTTTTTTAGATGAATTAAATGTTTGACGGAGAAGGAACTTTTCGAAAGATTTGACGTTCATACATATCGTTTTTAATTACAATCCCCGTCCGGCCATCCAGATTTGGATTTTCCATGGTTTCACCAAATCACTCCAGGTTAATGCCGGACTGGTTCCTTTAAAAGGTCACGTCCGAATTCCTTCTCGTTCCTTGCCTCAATTCGTTTCGTGCCTATAATAACTTCGACGTCGACGAGGCGTAAAGCCACAAGTTAAAAAAATTAAGTGGCCTATTCTCGGTGGGTCGCACACGTCCGTGACAATTTATGTAAACCGTTGCCACTAACTTTAGGTGCGGCAGATATCTACATTGTCACTAAAATTCGCTTTTGTTGGCGGAGCCACACACCACCGTGCGAAAATCTCAAGAGTTGTCGGGCCCATCATTCATGGTTCCATCATCCTACTCACATTTAACTATCGTGACAAATCAGACATTCACTGTTTGACGTTGTCATTTGGTATATAAGCTTCCGAGCACTCTGCCCAGACATCAGTTTGCTAGTCGCTCGTAATCAGCTCACTTCGCCGCCATAGCAGCTCTCACGAACATTAGACTCGAGAAGTCAACCATTATATCATCAGACATTTTTCGTTCACTCGTGATGTTCAATGACCAAGGTATGCTGAACACTTGTAAAATATATGTTCACACATCCAACTTCCCACTTGGATAGCATAACATACTGTTTTTGCCCTTTATATACAGTCACTTTGGGAAGAACTGAACGACTCAACGACTCTTACTGGTAAGAAAAATTATATATACATCCTGCTCTTCAATCCGATTGTGATAGTTTCTATACTTTCATTATTTTTCTCAGAGAAATCTGGGATGCATCATAGTCGAACCTACAAGCCTCAAGTATTGATGATGGCAAGAAATTTTAGTAGTTGTTCAAGAAACTGTTTGTTTAGCATGGGGGAATTTTCTACACTATTTTTTTCCACAGGTATTAGCGACATAGATCTCACATATACAGATCTTTATGACTGTGATAGGAATCTTTATTAGGTAAGTCCTCAGGTTTTTGTTTATAATTTTTTCTATAAATGTTTTTTCTGTCTTCAGAAACCAACGACTCGGAGAAGTATCCATTTTTTAATTTTGATGGCGAGTAGTTTTCTGTTTAACTTGTTTTTTATTTCTTTTTATTTATAACATATATTTTTTTCTAATTCATACTTGCCTGCTCCACCATCTGCTAGTTCCAGACTGCCGTCGAAAACTTCCAGCATGTTCCGGCAAGCAGCCAACCAAACGAAGGGTGACCCCAGAACTGCCCAGCTCAAAACGAATGCACATTGCTAGTGGTAAGTATTAATGTTTCTACTATATCATCTCTGGTTACGAAATTATTTTTTATATTGCTATAACAATTTTTTCTCTGTTTTATAGTAAACAGAATGATATATTCAAACCTTTCGCATTCGCAGTGCCTACAATCATCGAACTTGGTATGTACACCACACTAGTAGTCGGTAATAGGGCAATACTGTTGGACCGCCACATAAAACCGATCTTCCATCACCAACAGCATTCTGTTAATTGTTAAGACATCTACAGCATTATGTCATTTTAATAGAGTTACATTATTGTTTATTACTTGCGTAATTTTCGTATGTTACTAACACGACGTATTTTTTATTTATTTTTTTAAAAAATTTATTTATTTATTTTTGATCTCCTAGGTTATTTTATTCTGTCAGCAATTTCACCTCATTATTTTTCTACTTAATACACTCATTACCTGTATGACGTTATTATCATTCATGTATTATATTATTTCTACTTACATTATTTTTCATATTTCTTAACTTTTTTCTATGATGTTTTCTTTTACTTCTGTTTCAGTCTACAAGGATCGTATGTACTCTTTTACTTAATTGAGTGAGATCAAGTCAAGCACCTTCCTGTCGGATTTGTCTGAGAACTATGTGAAGTCGGAAATCGTATAATTGACTAAGTTTCAGGAACAGGACTGTGGCAAAACACTCGACAGAACCATATCAATCGTCATCAACATTTCCAAATTTTATTGATCGTTTCATATGATCTTTCGTCACTAGATATCTGTAGAAAGAAAGCCGTTGTCAATTTTAAAAACAAAAGTCACGAAATCTGCTTCCTATGGACCATTCAGGCATTTGACGCAAGGACAATATATCTACACGCTACATGAGTTAGTGTAGCCTATACAAGAACGTACTTTCAGACGTCCTCTTAGATTTTTCAGGTATTGAGTTTCCAGTCAAACATTCAGAAATTTCAAAATTTTAGATACAAAATCCAGACTATTTAATAATTTTTTTCAGTCTGGATGAAATAAAAGGTACGAACATACTTGTCCGACTCCTCCATCACACAGCAGACCAACGCTGTTAATCATTACTGGCGGTATTACTAAATTCAGTTATTTTTGCGTTCACTACATATCGTGGCTTAGTTATTTAAATGAGTATGAGCACGCTGTATATATTTGTGACCTTGTGACATATATTTGTAGAATTTGGTGGCAATAATCACCTGGTTCACAACGAGATTGATTGCTGTAGGGAAAGTTGTGTTGAAGCAAATTTAAGAAACAACGAAAATTAAACCTGTTTAAGGATTTTTTGCACCACAAGCATACAATAAGTCGTCGTTTACGCCGACATTGACAGGTTATTACAAACCTATGATTCGTACTGTCCTCAACGCCATTCTTACAACCTCTGCCCAGAAAAACTCCCTTTTTGGTGCTGTATACCACATCTTTTGTCTACACATACCTTGTCTTCGCGTTTCTATTCACCATCGAAAGTAAACCCTGAGAAATGTGATACAACTAGTTTAGTTTGTCACGGCTGTTGATATTCATCTTGTAATGACAGATAAGCAGGAAGCAGATTTTGCTGATGCTAGGGTATGCCACATCTGTGAAAAAGAGATTAAACTTTGGGCTGCTAAAAATCGCAACCACTGTAATATTACAGGTGAGTATACGAGGGCTGCACATAATGATTACAATTTGGAGTTAAAAAAAGGTACATATTTATTTTCATTCATAATTTTTGAGGGCACGATGCACATTTTATAGTTATCTCTTTTTCAGACCTTGACGGCACTGGGATGGAAGTTTTTCCCATACATACAGAATCTACATTTCATTTTCTGACAAGGTTGAAGGTATTTAAATTCCCTTTAGGTTTCTGGGATCTTACCCTTTCATGCATGCTTCATTAGATAAACTGGTTGGGACCCTTCAAGAAGACAACGGCGATATGCGCAATACCATTTCGCAGATCGCATTTCCAATCAGTCAAACATAACGAGGTTTTCCCTACGAATACATTGATTCGTGGGATAATATCTCTGGGTCAACGATTCCTACAAAATCTACAGTTCGTTATCTGAATTCGCAGTTTCGATGCTGATTTCGAGCACGCAACAGAAATGTAGCAGAAGTTCCAGAATAAAACTGTGAGCGATTGTTCAAGAGTACTCTTGGACACAGATGTGCAGGTACCTGCAAATCTGTTTGAAAAAATTAGGAGTGTAATTATATTCTCCCACTACATAACATTCCCAGGCCTTCCGTGGCAGGCTATCTACATCTACATCTACATCCATACTCTGCGAGTCACAAACATTGTAGGTGGCAGAGGGTGCTAACCACCAATCATAACCCGCGCATTCCAATCCCGAATAGCGCGATGAAAGAAGGAATACATAAAAGAATCCGTACGACATCTTATTTCTCTAATCTTATCCCTCCAATCATTACGACCTAAATAGGTTGGCGGAAGAAGTATTTCATTGCACTAGAAATTTAAATTTTTTCGCATATTCTCCAATAAATTCGAACGCAAGATACGTCGTCTGTATTCCAAACTATCCCAGCCCAACCTATGTATCAATTCTGTGGCGCTTTCAAAAGGGCTGTAGCAACCAGTCACGAATCGAGCGGCCCTCCTGTGCACCCTCTCCACCGAGTCAATCAGAACCTTGCTTTACGGATCCCAAACTCCACAACAGTACGCACCAGTGTTTTATACGCTATCTCCTTTATATGAGGATTACAATTCCTCAAAGTACGACCTATGAATCGCAATTTAGAATTCGCCTTGTCTACGACGGAAGTTATGTGCATGTCCCATTTCATGTTGCTTTGTACTATCACTCCCAGATACTTCCAGGAATCATCCCTGTCAACAGCTGTATTCTTTATTTTGTACTCGTGAACAAACTGATTCTTTTTTTTACTTATCCGCATTGCCTTGCACTTTTTTCAATTAAGTGTTTACGGCACCAATCGAAAATAGCATCCAAATCGCACTGAATTTCTATGCAATCGTCGGAACACCTTATTTCTCTGTAGATAACTGCATCGTCGGCAAACAATCGCAACCAGCATTTGACGTTATCACCTAGATCGTTTATAAATATTAAGAAAAGAAGTGGTTCTATTACACTCCCTTGAGGAACGCCATAAGTAACATTTATCTTAGAAGAGGCTTCCCCGTCGACAATGAGATACTGTGATCGATCAGTTAGAAAATCACGTATCCACTCGCAGATCTGAGCCGAAATACCGTAAGCTCGAATCTTTGCTAAAAGTCGTTTGTGTGGTACAGAATCGAAAGCTTTCTGAAAATCCAAGAAAACTGCATCAACTTGCGAACCTGCATCGAAAACTTTCATTACGTCATAGAAAAATATGGCTAATTATGTTTCACACGATCTCTTCTTCGGAAATTCGTGTTGACAGGGTGTAAGTAACTCGTGCTCATCTAGAAACTTCATAATTTTCGAGCATATGACATGCTCCAGAATTCTGCTGCAGATAGATGTTGGAGATATGGGTCGACAATTCCAAGGATCACTCTGATCTCCTTTCTTGAAAACGGGAATTACCTGGGCTATTTTCCAGTTAGAAGGTACTTTTTTCTCTTCTAAAGATTTACGGAATATATGTGACAGAAATGGTTCAATTTCCTCTGCATATTCAGAAAATACTCTTACCTGTATACCATCGGGACCCGGCGCTTTACCCCACTTCAGGAGTTTTAATTGCTTTACAATACCTACGCTATCAATTTCTATCGGATCCATCTCTAATTCCACACGATGTGGTAAAGTGGGGATGTTTTCCATGTTTTCGCGCGTGAATGAATTTTTGAATTCGGTGTTAAATACAGTAGCCTTGTCGCGGCTGTCTTCAACTTCCCGTCCGTCTTTTGTAAGAACTGGCTGATTGTTCCCACTACAACTAACTTTTTTTACATACGACCAAAATTTCTTAGGGTTTTCAGTGAGGCTGTTAGAGAGAGAAATGGCACGAAAGTCATTAAAGGCCTCACGCATCGCCTTCTTAACATGTCCCCTTATCTCCTCTAACTTATCTAACTCAATCCAAAGCATCGTCCTTTTTGATCGTGCATGTATCTTCCTTTGCTTTTTGAGTAACCTTTTAACCTCCCGTGTGTACCATGGGGGATCGTTCCCTTCCCTGATTGTCCGTTTCGGTATATGCAAGTTCATACCTTCCCCGACTGTACGTAAGAATCGATGCCACCACTCTTCAACGGTGCCTCCTGCTACTAAGAAGATATGGTAATTATGCCTCAAAAACGCTCTATAACATTCTTTTGAAGCCTTTTCCAATTTGTAAACTATCCTTTCTTTTCTGTTTTTGCGCGTCATTAGTTTTACTGTAGCAATTACAGCTTTGTGATCACTTATTCCCGCTATGGTAGAAATATCCATGAATAATTCAGGCCTATTTGTAACGACTATAGCCAAAATATTTTTGCTACCTTTGAGGCATCGCGTTGGTTCAGTTACGAGCTGCTCAAGATTGTGATCTGAAAAGAGGTCTAGAATGATTTATTTACAAGCTGCTTTATCCCTGCCCCCAGTCACGTGAACGTAATTAGTCCCGTCGATATCTGGCAAGTTAAAGTCACCACCTAGCATTATCGTATGGTCTGGAAATTGCCGAGCTATTATTTACATTATTTCTTCAGACCTCCTCAATATTTACGATTGCATATGGTGGACAATAGAAGGAGCCTATCACAAGTTTTGTCCTAGCTACGTTGAGCTTGATCCATATGATTTCGCAGACAGTATCGACATCTATTTCGCTACATGGGAGGTACTTACTAACAGCTATAAATACGCCACCTCATTGGGAATGCAACCTATCCTTACGGAAAATGTTCATACTATTATTAAAAATTTCGACGCAACTTATGTCCGTTTTTAACCAACTTTCTGTGCCTATTACGATATCAGCATCTGTACTACGAATAACGTTTTCGAGTTCAGGCTCTTTATTACAAACACTTCTGCAGTTAGTTACTAGAACTTATAATGTTAGAGATTCTTTTAAGCTACCCCTAACACGTGGTGCTGAAGTTATCTTGCCTGTCCGTAACTGAATATCCTCCTCAGGGTCATCCTCCCTCAGCCTAAACAACCCCCCAATGCACTCCACACGGCACCTGTCACCCGTGTAGCCGATTCTCGTGTGTAGTGCACCCCTGATCTATCCAAGGGATCCCTACAAGACTCAACGCCAGGGCGAAGATCAAGGAATCTGCAGCCATGACTATCACAGAAACGTCGTAATCTCTGGTTCACTCAACATGGCTCTGAACCAGACGATCACAGTCAGTCCTATCAACAATGCTGCAGATGGTTAGCTCAGCAGAGATCTTGCGGCCAGTGGCCACAGAGTTCACCCTTTCCGCAAGTCACCCGAAGGACGAGAGGATAACCTCCGACCTCTGGCGGCAGGCATAATTGGTGCCTACATGAGCCACAATCCGCAGCTGGCTGCACCCCGTCCGTTCAATGGCATTTGGGATGGCCTGTTCCACATCTCGGATCAGACCCCCCGGAATACACAATGAATGGATACCGGGTTTCATCCCCGACCTATTCGCCATTTCCCTAAGGGACTCGATAAAGCGCCTAACGTTGAAACTACCGACCACTAAAACCCACTTCTGCAGTTGTCCACACTTAGCGGGCTGTGGGGCTGCAAACGCACAGGCCGACTATTGAACTGAATCAGTTCCAGACAATGCGTAAAACTGGTTGGACAGTCTTACAAGCTCGCCTTCCTGGAAATCAGGCTTGCACGACTGCCCCCGCATGCGGCGTCGACGTCCAGAAACTACACGCCAGCCACCACTAGGCGATGGCCGCAGAGATTCCGACGTCTCGGCCTAAACTGCAGGTACGATGACTGGTGTAGGAGAACCTGTGAGCCGCTCAGCTTCTACAGGGTCACCAATAACGTATCTACTGTACTCACTTGCGGCAGCTTCCAGCTGTGTAACTCTAGCTAACAAAGCTGCAAGCTGGGTGCGCAGATCAGTCACCTCAGCCTGCGTCTGCAAACAAAAACCACAGTCCCTACACATACTACCTTACAGAAAGAAAATCTAAGGAGTACACAAAAAACGGACTCACTATGCGTTCTCAATAGGAGGCCTTTTGGCAATAACCAAATATACAAAGACGAAGCTTAAGCTAACTGCGCACTTTAAATTAACACTGGAGGTACTACTTTACGTAACGGTTGCCGACGGTTGCTGGAGATCAACTAGCTGCTACGCTGCAACGACAGTAATTATTCAAAGGTAAAATCTAACTACACTTTAAATAAAATACACAGAACTGGTGGCACTTGATTCGTTGATTGCTGGAGATCAACTAGCTCCTACTCTGTGACGACAGAAATTATTCAAAGATAAAATCTAACTACACTTTAAATACAATATACAGAAATGGCAGCACTTGACTCGACGGTTGCTAAAGATCAACTAGCTGCTACTCTGCGACGACAGAAATTATTCAAAGATAAAATCTAACTACACTTTAAATAAAATACACAGAACTGGTGGCATTTGACTTGACGGTTGCTGGAGATCAACCAGCTGCCACTCTGCGACGACAGAAATTATTCAAAGATAAAATCTAACTACAACACTTTAAATAAAATATACAGAACTGGCGGCACTTGACTCGACGGTTGCTGGAGATCAATTATCTGCGACGACAGAAATTATTGAAAGATAAAATCTAACTACAACACTTTAAATTAAATAAAATGATAAGTAACACGCTTGTCGAATAGGACCTCCCCACAAATGTCAACATGGTGCTCCATTTCGAACGAAGAATTGGCGGAGGTATTTGCCAGTGCGTCCACAGGTATGCCTCGTCAAATAACCAGTACATATGGGAATACAATCGCGAGTCGCCAGAAGATTTCGACGTAAAAATCTGTATGGCTGGGCCATGTAAAAGTATTTGCCCTTAGATGGGTATCAATGGCTATGAGCTGAGCAGATTGATAGCATATATTTCATTAATGCTGAAGCCGACTCGCCTACGGGATTTGTTTAGGAAGTAGACCTTAAGATTTCCCAGGATAAACACGACGTTCTAGCAAAGCTGCCACCATGTCCAGACTACAAAGCCACCAATTTTAAGTTAATCGCAGAGTAATAATAATAATAATAGTAACAATAGTAATAGTCAAGCTGATGACTAACCTGGAAAACAATGTACAGTATATTCTCCATTAGCGAATACTCCAGCAATGTAGAGGTGAACAAAATACATCGGGTATTAGGTTTCAATCATTAATCATGGCTGAAAGAGCCACATATCTCTTCGTTTAGCAAAAACAGATTTCAGGAGAAATTTCTACAAGGGCGCTTGTGGTCCGGTCCCGGGTTCAAATCACGGTGGAGGCAGGAATTTTATAGAGTTGTGTTTGATAATATGAATTACGCTAGGATGTTGTGTGGTTCCGATTCCACTGTAGGTCTCAGACGAAAGGGATTAGCCGTCCTACCTCTGATAAAGGGTCTTACTATGGCTTAGTCGCCTTTCTAAACTGTTCTTTAAATCTACTGATCACCAACACTGAATTTTGCTGGAGCAATGTTCTTAATATGACTGTACTCTGTTAAACGTAGTGAGTTGTATTTGACGTAACATGGTTTCATCTTGCTGACTTAACGTAACTGTGACTTAAATTTTGGAACAAAACTGTATGGTTCCAAGACAATTACATGCCAGTCACATCACACATTTCCAGCATTTCTACATCTACATCTGCATCCCTACTCTGCGATTCACAAATATTGTGGGTGGCAGTGTAAAATGTAAAATTTCGATTTGGCGTACTTCTTTATGTACTCCTCACCCCTCAGGGGGTCTGGGCGTATCCTAGTTGCGTCCGGATACGGGATTGGCGCTCCCGGTGCTCCGAGCTAGGGAGGACGCGTGGAGAAGTCGTTTGAGGTGTCGGAGTGCACGTTACTCTAGTATCCGAGACTAGATTTCGGCGGACCGCTCGGCGGTCTCCCGTAAAGCAGTCAGTCGACTACCCAATCCCAGAAATCTGGACAATGGGCGTTTGCCCATTGCATTAAGATGAGCGGTATGGGAATCACGCAAGTGACACCGGCGGTGACTCTTCTACATCTACATCTACATCTGTACCCTGCAATTCATAATTACTGTGGGTGGCAGAGGGTGCTAAGCACCAATCCTAATTCAGTGCATTCCAATCCCGAACAGAACGAAGAAAGAAAGAATACATAAATGTATCAGTACGGCATCATATTTCTCGAATCTTATCCCTCCTGTCATTGCGACCTAAATAGGTTGGCGGAAGAAGTATTTCGTTGCACTCGTAAATTAAAGATTTTTGCATATTCTCCAACAAATTCAAACGAAAATGACGTCGTCTGTCCGCCAAACAATCACAGCCCAACCAACGTATCAGCTCTGTGACACTTACATAAGGACTATAACTAGCGGTCACGAATCGAGCGGCTCTCCCCTGTATTTTCTCTAACGTGTCAATCAATCCCTTGCGATACGGATCCCAAATTCCACAACAGTATTCCAAATGCGGACGCACTAGTGTTTTGTGTGCTAATTCCTTTGTATGAGCATTACAACTTCTCAAAATACGACCTATGAATCGTAGTTTAGAATTAGCTTTGCCTACGACGGAAGTTATGTGTAAGTCCTATTTCATGTTGCTTTGTATTGTTACGCCTAGATTCTTCAGGGAATCCACAGTGTCAACAACTGAATTGTTTACTATGTACTGGTGAGCAAACGGGGTCTTTTTTTTATTACTTATTAGCATTGCCTTGCACTTTTCGCAGTTAAGCGTAAGCTGCCATTTACGGCACCATTCCGAAATAACATCCAGGCCGCGCTGAATTTCTAAGCAATCGTCAGAGCACCTCACTTCCCTATAAATAAGTGCATCATCAGCAAAAAATCCCATCCTACAATTAACGTTGTCACCAAGATCGTTTATAAAAAATTAGAAAAGTAGTGGTCCTATTACACTTCCTTGAGGAACCCCCGAAGTAACTTCTAGCTTCGAAGAAGCTTCCCCGTCAACAACTACATACTGCGACCGACCAGTTAGAAAATCGCGTATCCATTCGCATATCTGATCTCATCCACCGAACGCTCGAATCTTCGCCAAAAGCCGGTTGTGTGGTACAGAGTCAAAAGCTTTCTGGAAATCCAATAAAATAGCATCAACTTGTGATCCTGCATAAATAACTTTCATTACGTCATGCGAAAATAGAGCCAGTGCGTGTCACATGATCGGTTCTTCCGAAATCCGTGTTGGTATGCTGTAAATAACTCATTTTCATCTAGAAACTTCATAACGTTAGAGCATATGACATGCTCCAGAAGTCTACTGCAAACAGATGATAGGGATATCGGGCGATAATTCCTAGGATCTCTCAGATCTCCTTTCTTGAAAACGGGAATCACCTGCGCTATTTTACAGTCGGAAGGTACTTTTCTCCTTCTATAGATTTACGAAATATATCTGACAGAAATGGTTCTATTTCTTCAGCGTATTCCGAAAATACTCTTACTGGTATAGCATCAGGACCCGGTGCCTTCCCCCACTTCAGGAGCTTTAATTGCTTTATGATACCTACACTATCAATCTAAACTGCATCCATCTCAAATTCTACACGCCGTGCAAAAGCGGGAATGTTTTCCATGTTTTCGTCAGTGAAAGAATGTTTAAATTCGGTGTTAAATACGGCATCCTTGTCGCGGCTGTCATCAACTTCCCGACCGTCTTGTAGAAGAACTGACATATTGTTGTCTATACCACTAATTTTTTTTTACATACGACCAAAATTTCTTTGGGTTTTCGTTGAGACTCTTGGAAAGTGAGTTGCATCTAAAGTCATTAAAGGCCTCGCGAATAGCATTCTTAACATGTTCTCTTGTCTCAGCAAACTTTTCTAAATCACTCCTATACATCGTCCCCTTGAGCGTGCATGTGTCTTCCATTGCTTTTTAAGTAACCTTTAAACTTCATGCGTATACCACTGGGGATCATTCCAATCCCTGATTGTCCTTTTTGGTATATATAAGTCCATACCTTCCCTGACTATATGCATGAATTGAAGCCACATCTCTTCAACCGAGCCTCTTCCTTCTATAAAGGTAATGTAATTATCCCTCAAAAACGCTCTTAAACTCTCCTTTGGGGCCTTTTCGAACCTGTAAATGACCCTTTGTTTTTTCTTTTTGGATTAAGATCTGAGAAAAGGTCAAGAATAATTACACAGGATGTTTTTTCCCTGCCACCGGTAACGTGGACGTAATTAGTCCAGTCGATATACGGAAAGTTGAAGTCACCTCCTCGTATTATTCCATGATCCGGAAATTGACGAGCTATATTACTTACATTAGTTCTTAAGGCCTCAGCAATAGCTACATCTGCACCTGGTGGACGATAGAAAGACCCTATTACAAGTTTTGTCCTAGCTATGTTTAGTCTAATCCATAGGATTTCACAGACCGTATCGATATTTATTTCGTTACACGACAGGTGTTTACTAACAGCTATAAATACACCGCCTCCATTAGAATTCAACCTATCCTTACTGAAAACATTCATGCTATTCTTAAAAATTTCTGCTGAACTTATATCCGGTTTTAACCAGCTTTCAGTACCTAATATAATATCTGCTTCTGTGCTACTAATAATGCTCTCAAGCTCAGGCTGCTTATTACAAACACTTCTACAGTTAATAACGAGTACTTTTAACGATCGAGATTGATTTACGCTACTCCTAACATATGGTGCCGAATTTGATTGGGCTGCCCGTAACTGTAATCACAATTTTGGGTCTTCCTCCTTCAGCCTAAAAAATCCCCCAATGCACTCTATACGGCCCCTGCCACCCGTTTAACCGATTCACGTGTGTGGTGCACTTCTGATCTATCCTAGGGAACCCTACACGACTCGACCCCAGGGCGAAGATCTAGGAATCTGCATCCATGATTATCGCAGAAACGCCGCAGTCTCTGGTTTAGACCATCGACTCGGCTCTGAACCAGAGGTCCACAGTCGGTTCTATCGACAATGCTGCAGATGGTTAACTCAGCCGAAATCTTGCGGTCCTGAACCACAGAGCTCACCCTTTGAGCAAGCCGCTGGAAGGAGGAGAGGATAGCCTCCAACCCCAGGTGGCAAGCATCATAGGGGCCGACATGAGTAAAATCTGCAGCTGGCTGCACCTCGTCCGTTCAATGACAACCGGGATGGCCTGTTACACATCTTGGATCAGACCTCCCGGAATGCACAATGAATGGACACAGGACTTCTATTCGCCATGTCCCTAAGGGGCTCATTGAAACGCCTAACGTTGGAGCTACCTATCACCAAAATCCTCTTCTGTGATAGCTTAGACCTTGCGGGCGGGGGGGGGGGGGGGCTGGCAACTCGCAGTTGGACGATTGTGGATCTGAACCAGACCCAGACAACACGTCAAACATATTGGACTGTGGTACAAGCTTGCCCTCCTGGATTCAGACTTGTACGACTGCCCCCGCATGGCCGTCGACGTCTGGAAGCCACACGCCAGACACCGTCAGGTGACTACTGCACAGATTCCATCAGCCTGGACTGCAGTTACGATGATTGGAACGGGAGAACCTGCGAGAGCTCTAGCTTCATCAGGGTTGCCCATAGCATATCTGCTGCAGTCGCCTACGGCAGCTTCCAGCCTTGTAACTTTCGATAGCAAAGCTGCAAGCTGAGCGCGAAGATCAGCCACCTCAGCCCGCGTCTGCACACAGCAATCACAGTCCCTGCACATGTTACTTTCAAATCAAAATCTACGGAGAAGATGAAAGATGAACTACCCTAGTGATCCTAACAAACTGTTCACTACTTACAAACAACCGCTAGTCACGACTTTAAAAAAAAAAAAAAAAAAAAAACTAAATTAACACAGAAGGACTTCCTCGCATAATGGTTGCAGATGTCCAACTTACTACTAGCGCTGTTAAACAAATAAGCAAATATGGAACAAAAGCTATCAACACACATTAAATTAAATTAACACAGAAGGAACTTCCTCATGTGACGGTTGCTGAAGACCAACAGACTACTAGCGCTGTTAAACAAATATGGAACAAAAGTTATCTACACTCTTCAAACGCTGCAAGGGAAGCCTCGCTAACAAGAGAATATTAGGCCTTCGCGCCAATTGGGATGGATACGGGCTGGTGGCCCAATGTCCACGGGGAGGGTACTCCGCAGGAGGCAGTCGTTTGAAGTGTCGGGACTTGGCCGTGCCCAAGTCCTAGTATCCGAGACTAGCCCCGGCTGACCGCGCGGCGAATACCCGTAAAACAGTTCGGGTTTGGTATCTGGGTAACGGGGTCCCCGGCTGTATTGAATGTGTGGTAGGGGACTTAATCCCCGACGGCAACTCTTCCAACGTTGCGGGAGATTTCATTTTCTGCTAACAAGAGTACCAAGCCGGCTTCGGTCGTAATGAGCTTCTTGGGGTGTAGAAATACTTAGTGCTCCAGGCTCCTTTGCTGCCCGGGGCTTGGATACGGGTATGGCGTACCCAGGTTCCCGGAGGTCGGCGCGGAGACTGCACCAAGTAATTGGTGAGGAAGGTTCCGCAAGTCTGCGCCTTAGGCACCTGTGGTGCGGAGGATTTCTGCGAGTCCGCGGCGACGCCGCGTCGTGGAGACTGCACCAAGTAATTGGTGAGGAAGGTTCGCATTGGCCAAGCCGCAGAGGCCTGGCGGATGGTACCGGGAATCTCCCCAGGTAACACTGGGCGACGACAAGCAGGGATGCGGTGCACCCTGCCGCTGGGAATGCACACTGTGCCGATGCCTCGAATACTCCGACTTAACTCCGGACGGGGTTCAGGGAGATGAGTGTGTGCCCTGCAGAATGGTCTCACTCAAAACGGTACCGGTAAGCCGGCGTCTGCCGATAGAAGGTGGGGTCGCATGTCGGTTTTCGGGTGCGGTTGCTGCTGAGGTGGGCGTCTGTGATCAATTGAAGTGGTCCCCCTGCCGCCGGTATGGACCAAACAAACGGACCAGTGATTCTGGTCTACGGAAGACTGGGATCGTTGTGGGGTGACGTGGTGCAGCCCTCCCGCCGGTGGCACTCATTGCCTACGCCCGGGCAGTAAGACTGTAGGATCACGGCAGTAGGACCCGTGGTGGAGGGAGGTGACGCGACCCTGATGGGAGGCAACGGACGATACCGGTAAGCTGGTGTGATCTGGCGACGGCCGGGGTCGTATCCAGATTGTACAGATTGGCCCTCGCTGGGACCAGTGATCAGTGATCAAGGAACTTGTGCTCCACTTGCCGCCGGTATGAGCCATTTGCTGACAAAATAGGTCCTCTTATGTATATGAGGGGACTGGTAGTGCAGGGGTCCGAAGATCTGACCCTGGCGGGGCAGTGACGCCATTGAGCGCTTCGGCGCGATCGTGCATTACGACGGTATCCGCGAAGCTTGGACGAGTGTGTGGGATCCCATTGCGGGGGAACACTCACTAGGAGCTTGCCCCGTAGCGCGTGGCCTGGTGGCTGGCCGGCGGCTTCGTGCTGCTGTCGGCGGCTGGGAGGCGTGTGCCAAGGGCAATCCCGCGTTGTTGCTCGGTCTGCTACGGGAGTGGGCGGGGCCGAGCGCACGCGAGAATAGCGGATATGCTTAAGTTATACGGCCAGGTTTTGGAAGGGTCTTCGGCCTGGTTCGTGGCGGGCGCTAGCTCCTCGCGCTTCCCCGTGGGCACCCTTTAAGAGGGTGGCGAAACGCGCCTTGCTCACCGTCCCCGCTGTAATGGCGGGTATTTCGGAAGAGTCCACTTCCTAAGGTGGTGGCGTAGTGATGGGGGAGGGGGGGGGGGGTTCTGTGAGGCGGTGATATATTAAATTACCGATACCGTAGTTGACCAGACCCAACCTTCCATGGAGTTGTTGTACTCCTCCTCAAGTTGAATAACCATGGACAAAATTCTTAATAAATACAATGATCACTCAGAAATATGTTGTTTCTCCCTAATTTTTACTTTGTTTACACATTTTCAACAGCTTTTCACAAATTAACAAAACAAATTTATTGAAATTTGGACAGGACAATGTCTGTCGAGTTAACTAGTATGCCCATAAATAAAGCGTTTGTGTATACCACATTTTCGAGGTGTATTCATGTATAATGCATTACATGACAAGAATTCTGAATGTGAATGTGGAATCGTGAACTTGGAAAATGCTGGAGAACATTGGGCTGCATAAATCAAATACTAGGACGGTGTAGTTAAATATTTCGATAATTTTGGTGGCTTACCTCCACCATTCGAATTATAAATGTATTCTGCAGAGAACAGAATACTGTACGACGTGCAACGACACCAGAAATTTGGCGAACACTTATTTGGCATTTGTGATTCCAACATCAAAGTATACCGTATGACATCAGATTTACATGGAACATTCTAAGGGTAACATGATATCTGTGGCGCTCTGCTTATCTGGCAACAATTCAATTTTGAGCTGTGATTACTTTCCGCTGATAGGTTAGAACCAAGGCTAGTACACAATCGGGTTAATAGATTTTCGAACTTACAATTCGATTCCGAACATACGAGAAAATTTTTAAATTTCATTACTCCAAGAGTAAGATGATTGATATACCGAAAGGATTTTATAACACTGACAACTTGGTAAATTATTTGGTTCAGCACACTAATAAAGAGAAGCTGGTTATTAGAGCAAACAACAATTCATTCAAGTGCAGTGGTAATCGATTTCGCTTGACCAAACTCAAGTGGATCACAGCTCGAATATTTGAAACCTATAATTCATACCTCGGACTACGCTGTACAGGTATTCAGAATGAATGCGATATGTATAGAGTATAGTTATTTAAAGGAAATTACGTCAACGATAAGCTGGAACATACTGTTTTTCCCAACAGTGGCGCCAGGGTACGAGATTGTAAAAGTAACCCCTAATATCACCTACCTCTTAATCATGGTGAATACGCTCAATAACATTTAGATTAGAGTGATAGACCAGAACGGTAATTTAGTGGATTTCCGAGGAGAAAAAACTAATCTGAGATTGCACACGAAGAATGGCGCTTCTTATAATAAGAGGCCACAAGCTTAAACAGTTGTCAGTTGCCAACTGGCTGCAAAACGATTGAAACCTACTAACGTGCTCTTCCTACAGTCGTTAGGCTATACC
Source organism: Vandiemenella viatica (assembly GCA_031002005.1). Lineage (NCBI taxonomy): Eukaryota > Metazoa > Arthropoda > Insecta > Orthoptera > Morabidae > Vandiemenella > Vandiemenella viatica. Next base: position 179,559,719 of record CM061921.1, on the reverse strand, counting down.
GTAAAAAATGGACAATGTAGTCGATATAACTTCTGGTTGGAAATTTGAAGAGTCCGTGACATGTAAACAGTTTTTGAGTCAACAACCACATTTATACTGCCGTTCGAAAGCTGTTGCATATTTAAGAAGCTTCATCAGATCAGATGGAACAGAAACTACAAATTCACATTTCACATTCAATACATTCGCATTTCTCTTTGAGAAATTCTGTACAAACTTAATAGAGCATAATGAAAACGTCGGGATCACCAGCAAAATGAAGGCGCTAATTTCTGCTGACTCTATATATACTGGTGTGTTGAGCAATGCATGACGGGACCCATGATATCTTTGAAATGGTTACATCGATGTATATATACAACTGAGTATACTTTTGGGTTTTATGAAGGCCTTATTTGGATGATTGCAAATGTAAAACTGATTCGTGTTAGGGATGAAGCAAATTTATACATACATGCAAATTCAAAACTCAAAAGAGTAAACTTATCATCAGTTAACTTGCATGGAAGATGCCCCAAGTGCAAGTAGGTGAAAGAGGGAAACTAGCTTTACTTAGTATTGTAGAGAGTGGAAAGTTACAGCACATTTATTTCAAAAGTTGAGATCTGCTGATATATCCATTGTTTCCTGTAATTAAGACCCAAATTTGATCGTTGAGAACATCAACGCAGCTGGAGAAAAGTAGGTTCGTTGTTCTACAACTACAAATGAAAATGAAACGCAACTCGGAAAGAAGTGCATCTACATTTTACCAATACAACCTCATCAATATCAAAATGTTCCTAAATGATGTGCCATACACCTACAAAAACATGAATTTAGACTTTAAGAAAAACAAAACCACAGTGCTGTATGACAGTTATACAAGATTCCAACAGTATTACTATAAACAAAATCTTCCATCCACGCTATTAAAATGTGACGCAACTGTACCTTTTGCTGCAATTGATTGTTCACAGCAAGATTAGATATAGAATTTGATAGCAGTGAGAATTTTCTTCCTTACACGTCTGCTTAATGTCTGATTCTGCACGACTGTGATGTAGAATATGTATCTCTAATAAGGACTGCCATCATTATCTGACACCGATTGTGGTGGTGTAACAGGAGTGGTATAGAGGCAAAAGCCACATCAGGCTATGTGGGGGGAAGGGGGTTCAGAGAGAAGGCAAAAACAGGCTATGTGGTATATGAATGTTCTCTTATCACCTGCTTGCCGCTTGTTGTTTATGCAGTGATCACTGTCCCAGTGCACTACACAGATGTGTTGTCCAGAATGGGAAGTCAATATGGTTAGTGATACCTCATATTTTGCTCGAGTCCTGTAGCCCATCTGGGGTATTTACAGGTAATGCCACTGCCGATTTACTGACAAAGCATATGGCCTATTTTTCACAGTGTCGTCCGCTTGTCTAACAAACATTTTGCTTCTGGCTGCTAATTCATGTGCCTGCTCATATCGTAAATGCATTGAGGACACCCTGTCTGTCGCATTATGTGGTACACTGCAAATTACAACACCATATCTGAAGTGTGGTATGGTGGTTCAGTAGATAAATTGTCTGACTGAGGAACAAAAGGTCCTCGTTCCAAACACTGTCAAAGTCCCTTAAACCGACTTTCACCTTTGGCACAGCTTGGCAATCCAGAAAACGTCTGTGGTTCAGATTCCTGGCTATGTTAGGTAAGGAGGGAAGAAACTGGTTGACCTATCACTGATACCAGGCTTAGTATGTCTTATGGGAAGGTCCAATCAACCTTTCGGTTGAGGACTGCACTCAACTTAATCATGGAATGCATTCATCCATTCGGTATGTCTCACGACACACATCACAGAGGGGTTTTTCCCGGCGTTGTTTCTTTATATGTCCATTATGTAAAGAATTGGTGCTATTACCTACAGCTAGAGTGTATGGTGTTATCTCACACCTCATCCCAAATATATATAATTATGGAATGCCTATCTATAGGAAGTGAGCTCAACCTCACCTCCATTCTGAAATAAATTTTACTGGTTACATGATTTTTGCCAGCATTTCCTGTATTTATAAATGGTATCCTCTTCATTTAATACACATTGTTTAAAGACTAAATGGGCTGGAATATATGTTTCAAGTTTTCTTCCCACCAACGATCTGGATTTCTCAATATTGTTTGTTGCTATTGGTGAACTAGTTTATACTTTTAATCTGTTCCTTCCTGTTTCCTCTGTGTTGATGATATACATGGATTTCAGGAATAATTTGATGTAGAAGTGTTTCAAGCAACATGGTGTGCAAGAATCCTACATTTCATCCCTTTCCTTGTACATTTACTACGTATGGACCTGTATCCAACATTCTGTACACAATTCTATATTTTTTACTGTTACCGCTATTAGTTGATAAATTCTGCTGTGATTCTCAATTTTTCTTCTCATCAGCTTTCTGTTAGGCCATCATTTACTGGTGTTACATTGTTTACTGTGTTGCTGTCATATTTTGCAGCATCTGAAACCAACACAGTCCACTTATACACTTACAAATACACATCTATTGTTTCCAGTACTCACTGCTTCCGTAATTGTTGCCCTAACTGCTACCAATGTTGTTGTTGTGTAGCTGAGGTCCAGGGTTCTGGTACTGGTGGTGGTGATGCTCTATCCACTTTGTCATAATGGCCACCGTACATCAAAGGTGTGCTGTCTCGTACACTTTTTTAGAAATCCTAATTTGTTGGATCATAGTTCATTCATCTGCTGAAATCAAATAATGATAAGTTTCACACTATAAGAAAGTAAACACTATTGGTCAGATTGTGGCTGCTAGGGATGTTAACTTGGCCACTTCTGAAGCAATACTGTACAGGAGCTTAAAGAACTGATTGCCGAAGGGATTTAAGGTTAGAGCAGGTTGGTGGAACCCACAGCTGGGAAAAAAATCATTAATCTGTTAATCATTAATTAAGTTAACAAAGTTGCAAAAATTTAGCTTTTAAGTTAACCTAAAAAATAGTTAACGGTCTTCTTAACTTTCGTTAAATTGAACTACCGTTAACTTTAGTCCATTACATTGGTAGTTGTCATTTGGTATGTTTAAATTGCGCGCCATGTCATGCTCGTACTTTCGACGAGGCAGGTTGCAAACGAATAATAGGTAACATGAAGTTTGAGCGTGATATGTATACAATTATTATGCTAGGCATGGCATGGGTGTGAGCAGGAAAGCTAGAGTTTTGTAGCGTTTCTATTTCACACCTTCAAACTGGCACTCACTGCTCATTTCTAATTCGATTGGTGATTGATTTTAATATTTTTATAATCTATCTTTTTTACTGCCAGGAAAATTTCACTTTTTAGTTTGTAGTGGTCTGGTGTTCGTTAGGGAAATAAGTTAAACTGACATTCATTACATGATTACATCATGAAAACTTAAGCTCTTCAGTCAGTTAGTGAAAGCAGCAATGTTAATAATAGCAATGAGAATATTAAAAATCCTTAGCCACATTTATGCTATTATGTTTCACTTAAATCAATACTGGGAGAAAGGTTGATTTTTGAATTCAAACTGTGTTTATCTAAACGTTCTACAATCTAGGCACATAACAACATATGAAGAGGATGCATATATCCAAATATAAACAGTTTGAAGAAAAAGTAAAAACAGAGCCAACTCATGGGAACAAAAACAAAAATAATTCAAAGCCATCTTCAAGTGCTGTGGCTTCATCTGATGTAGATAGCAGCAGAACTGATTTGTTTTCATTGCAATCTGCTAATAAAAGTTTACATCAATAATAAATTTGGTATCATAGCTACCAGAACCAAAATATTCAAGCTGGTGTCGACCGATGTATTGCAAATATTTTAGTTGCCAACATGATTCCACTACATGTTGAAGAATCCGATACGTTTGAGAAGCTGTGAAAACGTTGGACCCCGGTAAATACTCAATTTCCAGAAGGACATTTGGTAGATGTATTATTGATTCACATCATGGTACATAGCACCTTGGTATTGCTTGCAGTTATACCTATTACAATACATAAACATCAGTTCCACTCTTGCATGGTAAACTTTTAACTGTTAACTTAAACTTGTGTTAAATTTCCAAAAATGTGATGCTTTAACCATTATCCAAGTTAACTTTTTAAGTAGCGGATTGATGATTAATGAAGTTAACTTTTCGATTAACTGTGCCCACCTATGGTGGAAACAAATTTCAGATTTCAGCTAATTGCAAACAATATATTTTCTAGCCTAAATTAAAGATTCATTGGCAAGGAAACAATGTGTCTTGGAGAAACTGAAAGAAATGGTATATATTTTGATATGATTATGTGATTAATTAGAAAGTTTGTAAATATGATTAATCTTTTTGGTGGATATTAGGTAGCTTTGCTCCTTTTTTAAAAAAAATTAGACTTAATTATGTCTGGAAAGCCAAATCAAATAACAGAAATTAAAAAAATCATTGGAGGTTTACAGGTCATACAGATTTTACAGCTCAGTAGAGCTAGCAAAAAGTTATTGGTAAAGGATGGGAAGTGAATCCACCATTTTGAGATTTGTCTTGGGAAATCATAGCAAAAAAAAAAAAACTGGATGGGAACAATGGGCATTCAAACATAAATCCTCCTGATTTCTAGCTTGAAACTGGATGGGAACAATGGGCATCAAACATAAATCCTCCTGATTTCTAGCTTGAATACTATTGTTATATATTTGATTCTATGCAAAGTAGTTTTAATATATATTGTTAACATTTAATAATTATTGAATAGATTAGGGTGGCATAAATATTAGCAATGGAAACAAGAGTAAATTTTGAAATGAATATAAATTAGTTCTATTGATAAATTTTGAAATAAATATAAATTATTCTCTTGATAAATTTTATTAGTATAAGAAAATTTACTCGCTGTGGCTGGAGAACTCAGTTCACACTTTTCTTTTATAGTGTATTTAACATGATTATCTCCAATAATTTTATTTCCTACAATCTTAGTCAGCCCATAAACACTCCAACTATCCCTAACAGTCATTTGACAGCATGCTGAGAGTGCCTGGAGTCTGTTCTAGATGTTCAGCTCTGAGGAAAAATCCTGAGCCCAGTGGAAAAATGCCAACATTTTTTTAAAGACATGAAAATTCTTTGGTGACAACAGAACTAAGGTAGACCTATTCATAACAGTTATAAAGAACTATTTGTACAAAATTTTTTTCCAAGATAGAAAAGTGAGGCTACATTTCATGAAGTGCAAAACAACTCTTGTAAAGTACTTGTTAAAGATATTATAATACTCAAATACTTCAAAGCATGTAAGTATATTAATTGTTCAGAAAGTACAATGAAAACTATTTGGTTTATCATAGAAAGGGACATTTCTCTTACCAAAGATAACCTGTGACTTAATGTCAATGTAGTAACCTTTTTAGTTATGATATATATATTTTTTGTTGACTTTCTATAAATAACTGTGTAAGGGAATAATTCTTACCAGTGAAGAAAGTTTTACTAGATGATTTGAGGAAACTGGACATTGTGCAAATTATCTTGCCTGACTAAGAATGATGGTTCAACTTACAACTTTCTGGCAGTGCACATATTTTGTGATTTCCTAAATACATGTGGTTTAGTTACTGATTAATAAACAACACATAGCATCAGTGGCGTAGCTAGGGGGGGAAGGGCATGCTGCATTTGGGGGTGACACCCGCATTTCGAGAATACTAATCAAAATTAGTATGATAATTTGTTTTTTTGATAGACTTCTTTTATCCTTTGGTGTCGAAACACGTCTAACATTAAGTTGATCTATCGCTTTTTCAAATACAATCCAGGGAGCTGTGCTCTTTCATTACAGTTATTGGCAACACCGCATGCTTAAACAAAGAGAGCACCACTCTGTAGCTCCAACAATCACAGGAACTCGTTGTGCTTTCCGTCCGTCACTGTTGTTTGGTTTGTTAGGAGCAGCGGTGGATATAATGTAAGTTTTCTTGTGTAAAGAGAGGAAGTTTTAAAATTAAAGGATATATTATATAAATTTAAAATTGTTAAAATCGCGGTAATTAGCCAGTAAAATTGTAAATCCTCGAAATTATTTCAAGAAAAATGTTAGATTTTCCTTTCAAAATGAAAAAAAATAGGAACCAAGCCTATTTCGGAATACTCGTAGTCTAGGCTTCAAATTTTTTTTTCTTATTTACAATTCTATTAGCTTTATAGCTACGATTCAAAAGTGCCTTGAAGTATTTTCTAGTAATTTTTGAATTTATCATCTGACAGAATCGTGATGTATAAATTGAGTACATTTTGCGTTATCAGATTTACACTATGCGTACCTACCTATTGTCGACAGTGCACCTATATTCGACATGAAATCGTATCATGTTCGAATTTATGCAAATAAAATGATTCGGAAAACTGCATTAAACTAGCAATACTGTCAGGTTTCAAATTAATCCGAACAAGTCCAAGTGTTCATTGATGGTATCGTCTGTTGTTGGTAATCAGTTTTTGTAGGGCATGTGTTTAAAACAGTCATAACCGCGTATCTTGCTAGCGAAATCATAACATTAGTAAGAACTTTAACTCCTGGTTCATGTAAGTTTGCTATGCTTTCTACTGATCTAGAATATGCAAATATGATTGCGATGAAATAAATAAGCATATGATTCTCTAAGAATTTTCCATAATAAATTTACAGAAGAAGATTTCTATTATGGGTAACCTCTCTGTCGAATAAAGGTACCAAAATTCTTATGGGTTCCTTAAATCATCAGGAATATTGAACTTCTGTTCCTGAAGAAAAATTGAGCTTTAATCATAAACTGAATGAGCATTCGAGCCGTTTACAACATCTTTATTTATACGCTACAGAGTGATACTAGAAATCTAAAATTTACAAATAGAGACGATCTTCAGTACATACAATGTCATATTTAGGAGTCTGTAGTTATGTATTTCTTAGGTTGGAAGTAAAATACTTCACTTGTTAAATACTTCATGTAAACAAGGCAGATATTGCAAAGGCATGTTATTTTATTACCTTACCCGTTGTTTTTTTTAATTACGTTTAGTTATGTTTTTATATTTTATTTATTCTTCTATTTTTATGAAGGAACTTAATGTAGAGTTGTTTCTCTGACTATACAGTATCCCCAGGGTCTCACAACTTGTAGGACCCGGATCCTGCGTTTGCGCCAATGGGACCTCATATGAGTCTGGAATTGCTTCTACTTGGATCAAGCCACTTCTGTTAACTTTCCTCTCAATATCCCTTGGTCCTGCAAAAACCGAGGTTGCGAAGTCATTTAAATACAGCCTATGTTAACGTTTCAATAACAAATGATTGGGTAGCTTTCGACTTTTATAAATTTGTAGCGGAATCTTATGGTCGCCCAATAGTTACACTGGTGGAAATTAAAATCACAACACGCATACATGAATGGTAAAATTTTAGGAAACTTTGAAGATAAATCCAGGGCCATACCTAGAAGAAATGATAACAAATGGAAATGGATCAGTCTAAGTTATTACCTTTAGATACTTTAGATACAGTTGTCAGTGAGAAATGCGCCCAACTTGAGCACCAATACATTCGTGAATCCTCGCCAGCATTGACACAACAAGTGTTCGGATATCTTCTTGGTGTATGTCTCACTACGCGTGAATGTATTTTGCAGTAAATTGTTGCACAGTTAGTGCTGGGTGACCATGTGATCTAATTTGTCTACTCCTGGTATCCTAGACATGCTCTATTGGGGACAAATCTGGGAATCATGCTGTCCAAATTGTGATCGAAACTCTTTGCAAAGCTTGTGTGACGATGGCCGCAGTATGAGGACGGGCACTGTCTTGTTGGAAAATGTGATTTGGATGGTTAACATGAAGGGTATCACAATAAGATGCAGTACCCCGTCCACATAGTGATGGGCTGTCATTGCCTTCAACAACAGCCGATTCAGTCAAGCTGTCAAAAATGATTGCCGCCAAAACATGACACCAGTGGCTGCACTTGCATGATGTTCTGAAATCACAGTAGGTAAGCCGTTTCTCCACTACGCCTGTGTACAAGTCATCGATTAACACTTTGCCACAGACAGAATCGAGACTCGTCTCTAAACACAAATGTACGCCATTCACATGTCCATTTGTATTTCGCATTACACCAGGTTAGATGATGCTGGCAATGCAGTTAGGTTAATGGGATACATTGCGTGCGGGTCAGATTGTGTAACTCACCTGCAAACAATTAGTTTACAATCGTCCGGGGAGGGGGGTGACTATCTGTAACCACTGCTTGGATCTGGCCTGCAGTCAACCATCTGCCAGCAACAGGGCCACCGCTAGGGGAGGGGGAGGGGGGGGGGAAGCGGGTCAATTGTACCCGGGCCCGCCGGCTAATGGGGCGCTCCGATCACTGGTTGGAGGGGCCCAGACCTCGAAGCCAAGAATCTGTATGGACCCATGCCTGCTCTAGGAGTATTAGAGCCTTCTTTCATCCACTGTGTAACAAGTCTGTATACTGACATTGCACTACAGCCAATCCTTAGGGAGATTTCACAATATGATGCACTCTTTAAAAACACATCAATTCTCCGACCTCTCTATCAGTTGGACATTTGGGTGTACAGAGTTGTCACTCTTCGCCTTGGCATACTTAGCCAACAAAAACTTGTGGACAACAAAGTGTCACGTTAACCACACTGTTCGCCACTTATACGCTTTTTTTTTTTTTTTTAAACTTAATTTTTATACATATAAAACTTTAAATTTTTAATCATTTAATATTCTTCATGAGGGCATACTTGAGGCCAAATTTCATTCATTTATCACAACATCATCTGGGTGTAGGGATTTTAATTTGTGACAGATTGTGTCTCAGTTGCTAAGTGTAAAGGTCGAGCTGCACTTGGCAAATGCTGGCCTGTACCGTCACCGCAACAACAGTCGGCCGAGTGACGGCTCGCCCCCTCGCGTCCACATTTTTCCATAGCTCGCCCGTATTCCTACCGAGTCTTTAGTCTCCTTTAACGTTTTCAAGTGATTGTTTCAGGGAATCAGTGTTGGGGATAACAGGTAGGTTTGACACCCTACTTTATTGTAGAGTATTGTACTTTATTTTGCACAGTTTTGGTATGAAAGTACATTAAAATACTTTTTTATCTAACTCACATAATCACAGAACTTATGGATCTTTTATGTACCAATATAGTAGGCCTATCCCAGCGCAGTATTAATAGTATCAATACAATCTCAATGAAATGTCAATCACTTCGCACTCGACGTGTCTGTTTTCTCTGAAGTTCTTTTCATTCACTCAGTATTTTTTGTTAGTGAAGAACGAGATTATAACATATTTTAATTTAAATATAGGTCGTAAAGATTTTGTATAGTGAAATTAATAATTTCATGTTATCTCAAGGTTCCAGTCACAGAGTTTCTTATTGGGAAACTCGCTGTGCACCTATATCGTAGTCACCTAACATGAAAAGAAGACCTAAAGATTAATGTGAAATTCGAACCACCGAGCGTCCTTCGAATTAACAGATACAAGCTTTGTCTGTGGTAAATGTCAATTTTAAAGCCTGCAAAAATTACAGTCAACACTGGGATTTGAACCGGGACCTTTAGTTTCCAAGTTGCATGCAGTAACCATTTGAGTCACCAATCCGAATATAGGTGAAATAAAAAATAAATTTTCAAACGTGATAAAATAAACATACTCTTTTTCTATACCACCTATTTTTGCTATCAGAAGACACAAATCCACTTTTATGTGTTTGAATACACATTTTTCAGTACTTCAAGGTTAGTCTTGCGTCTGGTTATGGCGTGTTATTCAGGTATGGTAGGTTCGGTTACAAATGCGGATCTCAGCTGCAATTTTTGTGCATCTTAAAATTGATCTTCAACTCTGGCAAAGCTTTGATTTTTTAATGCGAAGATGCTAGGACTCATCCTACATTTTACAAACGTCTGATGATCATGGATGAAAAAAATACTTTTTTTAAGACAAATAATAACATGAAAACAACATTTAGTCGTAAGAGAAGGGAAATTTCCGAACTCTCTCTATGCGCTTCTCCACAACCAGCAGGCCGACACTGATCCGCACCATCAAAACAGAAACCAATCCAATGACGGCCGAGTGTTGGACTGAGGCCCGATCTTCAGAGGATTTAAAATTAATCTAAAACCACTTTCGATCACCGGTGAGCACCACATGGTTAAAATCTTGCCATAGTGACTATTGAACATGAAGTAACTCAAATTGATAATTTTGAAGATGTGATTTACGAGTTTGGAGCTGTTAAAGCTAAAAAGAGGAGATTGTGAATGCAATTGTTTTTATTTTATTTGTGTATTTTTAAATGATGTTAATATTACGATTTTACTAACTATAATTTTTAATAACAATTAATGTTTATTTAATTATATTTTATTAATATCATATTTTACACTTACAAGATATTTTATTTTATTTTGAATTTAAGTTTTCAAGGGTTGATACCATCGATAATCGCCCCGGGTGTCACCCACGCTAGCTACGCCACTGCATAACATAGGTTTGTGAAACAAGTTGTGTGGGTTGATGAAATACAATCACAGACACATTATATGAACTCACTTTACAATATTTTGACATAAAATGTTCATGTTTGTGTATTTTTCATGGCCCTTCTGCCTTCATCTGTGATGAGTGATGGATTTACATTCTCTATCCTTCCTTATTTTTATTGTCTAGCAGCATTTTTTCAGCCACTGTTATCAAATACACTGATCAGTCAAAACATTATGACCACCTACTTGCTAGCATATTGGTCCACCTTTTGAATGCAATACAGCAGTAATTTGGTGTAGCATGGATTCTACAAGTCCTTGGTAGGTCTCCAGAGGTATCTGACACCAGATTTCTACGCACAGGTCATGAAATTCTCTTAAATTACAGGCCAGCAGTTTGTGGGCATGGTGCCTGGGAACGAGCATCTCAGAAACAGAGAGGCTGGTTGGCTGTTCGCGTACTACTGTAGTGAGAATCTATGGAAAGCGTTTGAAGGATGGTGAAACCACGAGTAGGCAACAATGTAGTGGACACACATTTCACATCACAGAACATGGAAGTTGGAGGCTTGCCCACTCTGTAAAGCAGAACAGGGGGTGATCTGTGGCAGATCTGATGGAAGAGTACAATTCTGGTGCTTCCAGAACTGTTTCAGAGCACAAGAATCACAATTCTTTGGCTGATCAGTATATATATATATATATATATATATATATATATATATAATATGCATTAGTGTATATGAAACAAGCTAGAGGAAGGTGTATCATTATTAAATAGAAAAAGATATAACAAAAATATCAGGGACTAGGGTGAAGTAAATGAACACATTGCCAAAGTTGAACTCACAGTCACGGGATATAAGATGGTGGTAATTGTAGTGTATGTTCCATCCACTTAAGATGCTGCTGCTGTTAAAGATGCACATGACACACCTCCTAGCCATGTATTAGATGTGATCAGTATTAGGAAAGAGATATTTTTTCCAGTAGATATCAATGCACATACAAGGGAAATAGACAAGAATGACATCATAAGGTCATTCGGAGAAAATGATATTAATTTAATTGCAATGGAGCACAGGCTCCGGTGGCAATTTCCCTACACACCCATCTTCCCCCTATCCTGCACCTACCCACATTTGCCCTCTACAAATTTTATCTTTAAATTCTTTCAAAGTTTTCGGTAAATTATTCATCATTTCTCTTGGTAACTCATTCCAATCGCTGACACCCTTACCTATAAAAAAAGAAAATCTTCCTACACCCTTGTGCCTGAAATCGAGTGCCAGCTTGTGGTCATGGTCATCTTTTCCCTTCCATGCACTACTTTTCATACCTATCGCCAGTATATGCCCTGTACACTCCCATGACCCTCCTCATTCTCCTCCTGTCTTGCAATGAATCCCATTCCAGCTCCTTTATCATATCCATGATAACAGTAAAGAAAGGCTTCTGAATTTGTTCTAATAATTATTCAAATATAAAATGGTATCTGCAATCATAAAAATATTCTAAACATATAAAGACTCAGACAGCTCTTCAAAAAAAAAAACTAACAATGAGAAAGAGCACCTGACATGTTGCTGCAGAGATGGAAATAAAAAATGGTAACCAAGGTCAAGGATGAATTATGCATCAGTAGATATAGGCAAAGAGATCAGACATAAAATGATGAGAAATCCAAAATTGCTTGGAACTAACAAGGAAGAAAGGGTGTATATCAGTTTGATTACATCAAAGTAATGGAAAGATTACTATCAAAACCTGTTTACTGAAGATTGATAGAAGTTCTTGACAGGGAATGATAATAAGACTTTCTACTCAAATATATATTTAATAAGTATTATACTGTTACACAGTAGGGGCTCAAAGCAGTTTTAAAAACGTTTTTTTTTTTATGTATGAACTCCAGGACCAAATTGTATCATTATAAAGCTTTAAAAAAAGACCTGCTTGATCTTCTGACATCCATTTCTGACTGTTTCTGTGGAGATGGATATCTACCTCCTGAATATAAAATTATATACATCTCAATCATCCATAAAAAGGTGACAGAAAAAATTTACAAACTATCAAGTGTGACTGTAATTAAATCCATTTCAAGATTATATTTGAACATTACTAAACAGTATGTTGAATTTCTTATTAGAGATTAGGAGAAATAGAATGTTTTTCACATAGAAAAAACATGTACTGATAACCTTTTCTCCAACTGAAACAATTGCTGGAGAAATTTAGAGACTTAAATGTCTTTTAATAGAGTTGATGAGCGATCTGATGGTTTTGTGATTAAGGTGTCTGACTGGAGATTGAAAGGTCCCCAGTTTTAATCCAGTTTGGACTGTATAACGTGAACTATACCAGAATGAGTATGTGGTTCAGATTCCACGTTAAACTTATAGGACTGCCAGGCTAGGTCAGGGGTTGGGGGGGGGGTGAATTCTGCAGCCAGTAAGAAACCTTGTCAGCATGTCAAACAAGATGACTATTATTACAGAATTTACAAAGCCATATGATAATAGTTCCTTCAGCATTCTTTGATATATAGATAAATCTGCATAGTAATACCATTAGTAGAATAAAAATAGGAACAAAATTGTCAGATAAATTTATAGTTCCAAAAGTTTTAAGACAAACATGGGCAACACCATTCAAGATATACCTGGACTCAGCTCTTAATTATGGTGATCATGTTGCACTATGGGAATAACTATTAGTAAGGACAGCATATTCAATGTACATCTGTACATTTTGCTGAGAGCAGGTAATTTTTTTTCTGAGGACGACATAAGATACTAGTTTGAAAATCAGGACAGTAACCAGAATGGAGTTTATCAATTAATATTGATAAAATGAAATATTTATTTATCAGCAGTACATAGTGGAATATAGAATTTTAAAAAAAAAGAGAGAGAGAGAGAATAATACATGTTGATTCATATAAATATCTGAGGTAATAATTTCTAAGGAAAGATTGAGTGAAACAGAAATTAAAAAGTGTATCAGGTGGAGTAAGCAAGTAAATGAAGACCTGTATATCTTTCATGGAATACATATAACAAAAGTGAAAAAATTAGAATTTACAAGACATTTGTAGACAGTATAGCAACTTATGGATTGTAGGAGTTGAGAAGTAAGTGATATGTTAAGGAAGAAATTACTTTTGATGGAAATTGGTAACTGGAGATATAGTTATAGGCCTATACTACTAGGCAAAAGAAAGAACAATAAAATATGGGATCAAATAATTTTGGCTACTGTCCTAGTTGAAATTATTGAAATAAAGCATCTAAGATGGAATGATCATCTACATTGCATGAATAAAGATAGATGGCCCCATAAAATATTGGAATAGGTTCCAACAAAGAGCAGAATAATAGTATGCCCAAGAAGTACATGGCAATGGTCAAGAGGAATTCACTGAATCTGGTGGGTGAGTGGTTAACTTTATGAGGAATTGTGTTTGATCCCTGCTGGTGTGTCCATCCAGATTTCTGTTTACCACAGCATCCTGAAAACACTCCAAGTGAATGATGAGATGGTTTCTTTGAAATGCTATAACCAAATAACATTCCATACATACTCTACAGTAAAACCCTAAAATATTTGAATCTATATGACCATGATTGGAAAAACTATCATTAATGGACTTCATAAAAATCACATAAAACCTTTCCTGAGTCTCTCTAGGCCAACAGGATCTTCATTCAACTCATCTAATTCATTTCTATGGACAACATATGTTACTTATACTGTAGTTTGATTTATTTACAGATATTTTTACAAATGCTGTAACTAAATAATTGTTCATGGACATTGTAGTTTAACTATTCTCGAGCTAATCTGTATGAACTCCTATTTGTTCTGACATTAAATGTACCAGCTTCATCATACAGGGAATCTTAAGTGCAATAAAGAACATGACTAGTAAAAATTGGAGTATACACAACATAGTCATGAACTGAAACAATTATATATGTTCCAGAGCTTCATGCATCTGATGATAGAGGAAATGTCCTATCTGTAAGGGCACTTCAGGTGGATAAACACTGATAGGTGACCCATGAAATTGCTTTATTTGGTTCCCTAGAAGGAAAATAATCTAATGATGTTGGTGAGGATCTGATGTAAATGAGAACAAGGATCTGCTGGTGACAGAGAACAAGAAACAGGACACAGAGGAGGAGAAGGTCCATATTTTACCAGGCTTGATCAGAGTATGGTGATAAAATGGCAAATGACTTCATTGAATTTCAAGGCCCTAAAACTATTCACACTAAAAATATAATTTAACATATTTTAACCAAAATTATGTTGTTAAAGCATTTGTTCTTTTCTTGGATTTGGTCACCATGAATCATCAAAACCTCAATGTTTACATAGTCAAACAAGCATTAACTTTTTTAACTTCTTGAAACTATTTCATTGAATCTGGTTTGGTTACTAGTGCCTATCTTTAAAACCTGATTAAGAATTTTGTTGCTCTGACCTAACTTCTGTCTCCCCTGCAGCAAATTCTACCATTCAACAGTCTGACTTTTTTGCCACCTTTTCTTTAGATATATATTGGTTGTAAGCATTCAGTTTACTCTAGCAGCTTATCAAATAAATTAACCATTTAACTTTTATACATAGGTATACCAATATATTAAAAAAAGAGATTTTTCTGTTTTATAGAAAATTATGTCCACACAGTTAAACAGTTATTGACATTGACAGGAACAGGGTTTCATGACAAAATAGAGTTTCCTTCTTGTTTGTAAATGATGTGCAATATTTTTTATTCACAATTACTAATTATAAGCAAAATCCATTGAATTTATAATTTAAATTTCTATTCATCAATATTTTGATCTTATCGATAATAAAAATATTTTCAATGAATCCAGAAGTATGAACATGTCTCTTGTCTAATGGTTTATCTCGCTTTGCAGGAATAAGGTTTTAAATCAAAATATTATAAAAAGACGTCTGTCTCATTAAAAAAAAATATTTTTTGTATCACTGCTCTCTTTCCTTAATCTTTGAGTAATGGATCTCTTTCATATATGTTTTTTTTTTATTACATAAAAGCTTCTTGCCTTATAATTATCATTGTCATAAAAATCTATTAGATATTTTGTATCACATTTAGAAATTACATAGCAAAGTATTTCTCTAAAGCATTTAAACGCATTTGGTTACATAAACTCAGAACTAGAAACAGTTTAACATGGCATCCTTCAGCAATCAATTCATTTTCTGCTGTTATGGTAAAGTAAGCTGATCTCTCAATCCTTGTAAATGGTGGTGTAAAGGCAATGATTTTTGTTAATGAATGGCTGTACCAGGTAGGTGAAGGAACTAGGATACAATACCTTCGTCAGACACTTGCTTATAGGACTCATATTATGGGTATAAAATACAGGAGTTGGTGGGAGTGCAAAAGAGGCAACTAATTCGTTTTGTGGAGATTTCCTTAATACACAATCAGTACTGCATGTATAAGAAGAGCTTGATTTGGAGTCAATGGAAGATAGGAGGCAGATAAAGGCAGTAAAAGGTATATTTAAGAAACAGACTGACCATGAGGCAAGGAATAAATTATCAGGTGTAATGCAAAACAATTTGCATCAAACAGTGAAAGAATTTGAAGTAAAAATTCAATAGATATCGAATTACAATTTAAAGAGAATATGCTACTTCTTCAGTCACAATAAATTTATTGAAGAGTTACAATTCATTCAAATGATAAATAAAATATTAAACTAGTAAATTTAATCACTTGATTCTGCAATATTCTCACTAAGAATAATAGCCACAATTGCTGTTTTTTGTAACTAGGATGATTTGTAATGGAATCTGGTAAAATTCATGATAACTGCGGAAGGAATTTAAGTCAAAGTATATGTTCTCAGGATGGATATCCAGACATAATTCTGTTTTAAGCTTTGTGTTTACTCAGTGCTATATGAATACACACACAGTATGAACTTATACTTTCTTTTAAATTTGGTAGCAGATGGTTTCAAACATTCCACACTCCCTCTCTTTTTTTTAATAAAGAAAAGGTCAATTATCTTTTGGGCCGATACAGCTATTCCAATTGATTTTAGATGTGCATTAATAATTCTTGTATATAAATAGTGTTTCTCAAACAAATAGCCCTAAACAAAAACACAACACCCAATTAAAATCACACACGTCGGACTCAAACCAGCAACCTTTGAAATATACATACAGCATTCTAGCCCATACGCTACTAGAGCTGGTAACTTCAGCTTTTATGCTCACCTATTTAGCCATAAAACTTTAAGTAACTATTCCCAAAAATATAATCAAGTGAATCTTAATATTGTAGAGAGAAACAAAACTTTCTCTAACTTGTGCACTCATAGACCCTTTACAGTTTACTGCTTACTAAATCATTTTTGTCTTGGGCTTCAAATGCTTTTAGGTACCAAGAAGTTATTTATAAGTTGTTTGTAGTTAATGATTGGTTCATGGTTCTTCAAAAAATGTGTATATACCAATTAAGTATCTGAATAATTAAAGGCCTGGGGACTAAGTAGCACAGGTCATAGACCCTCAACAACCAGAGTTCAGTCCCCAATGAGGATGAGAATTTTTCATTGAAGTTGAATATCTGGAATAACTACAAAAGATTTAACAGTTTTCAGAGCTGTCATAATTCTATTGATTAATTTGTGAGATTTACTCTGAGTCCAATCTTTATCAATCTCCCAACATTTCAAATGAGGCCAATGGCCTTCCTCAGGGTCAAGGCATATGTTTACTACATATTGATGTGAACAGTTGTTCTTATGTTTATCGTGGAGAGACTATCAATTCCCAAAGAAATGTCAATTATCAAGAAATATGACACTTGTGATCTAATGACATTAATCACAGTATTATTTATTTAATTAGCACACATTTACATGCTTGATTTAAACAATAGCCACCATCTTTATTAAGACAAAAATTCTTCTCAGGTGTTCTGCCGGATCAGTTCTTCCATGAGTGACGTTTTGACAACAGCCTCTGTTGTCTTCATCAGGCGAAAAGGGTGAAGTTAACACTGCGAAAGCAAGACACTGACTATGCATGCCTCGCAGCTTCAGATCAATATTAGGGCCATGTCTGATAATTCAGATCATGATAGGATTATTTTTAGTGATGCATTATACCCAGGGCCGGATTTAATTTTTTTTTACTGTAGGCTGTTCATTTTGTGCCGCCCTGTTCTCCTTCATACTTATACTAATCACTAATTTGTATTACCTTTATTAGGTAGCAAACGATTATATGTATAGTTGAATGGATATAGATTAAGAGTGACTTCATTACTTGAAAGTATTCACATTTAGTCATAAAATAGAAACAAAAAAATGAATGTTTATTATGAAACAAGAATGCAAACAATAAAATAAAAAATGTAATATATAATTATAGTTTTCTATGGGATTTTTGATTGGCAAACATAGAGGAACAACTTTCTCACTGATAGTTTTCCATACTACAAACTTTGTAACACTTTTTATTGGCAAAGAACAGAAAACACGTTAAGACATACACTCTGATTTGTCAATTATTATTAAACGATTATAATTTATACTAATTTCAATCAGAATACTGGTTTTGGCATAGTTCAATGCATATTCCTTAAAAATTTCAAAGAATTTAATTCATTATTAGCTGAGAAAGGAAGAGTTAAGTTTCAAAAATCATTGACTTTTCAATGATTTTTTCAATAAAATTAGGACTTTCGAGCGTTCGGGGATTTTCAACATCCAGATACCCAATTAATGAAATCTTAGATCATTCTTAAGTATTTTTATTATAGAAATCATGAAATGTAAGTCTGTCAGCAGAAACTTACCTCTGTCTATAGAGTCTTCCTTCTGAAATATACGACGGTCTACAGACTGCATTGAACAAGATAGAGAGTCAGGAAACTAATGAAGAATTAAATTAATAATTTAGCTAATTGTTCGCTATCACCACTTACCTAAATGAAAATTGATAGTAAATGTATTTTTCTTTTCTATTAATTGTTTCAAGTTTGTCACTTCACTACTAGATGTCACCACTTAAATGAAAATTTATAGTATACCTTTTTCTTTTATATTTATAATCACACACAAATTTGACAGCTTACTAAAGTGGGCACCCTAGGAAATTTGCCGCCCCTGAAATGCTGCCGCCCCTAGGCTGGAGCCTATACAGCCTAATGGGAAATCCAGCACTGATTATACCCCTAATTTTGAAATAGCATTTAGTAGTGTAATTCAAATTTGTCAAGATGTAAACAACAGATGATTAATATCTACAATCCATGCCAAAGGGGCATCATTTTCATTTTTTGTATTTGTATATTCATGTTGTTTGTGATTTATATTTTGGATCATATATATTTATTAACACCTGAATAATTGGAACAGTAACTATATTTATCATAATAGCAACAGCATTTCTAGGATACGTATTACGATGAGGTCAAATATCATTTTGAGGAGCAACAGTAATTACCAATTTGCTATCAGTAACTCCATAAATTGGAAAAGCTTTAGTTCAATGAATTTGAGGTGTGTTTGCAGTTGATAACACTATATTAAATCAATTATTTACACTTCACTTTGTATTACCACTCATTATCGCCACAATAGTTATAATTTACTTATTTTTTCTCTATATAACAGGATCAATAAATCCACTAGGTTTAAACAGAAGTATCGATAAAATGCCATTCCATTCATATTTTACATTCAAAGACACAATCACATTCATTATAATAATTACCTTATTAATTATAATTATTTAATTAGAAAATATATTAGGCCCTGATATCTTTATTGCAGCTAATCCACTGGTTGTCCCAATTCATATTCAACCAGAGTGATATTTTCTATTTGCATATGCAATCTTACGATCAATTCCAAATTAACTAGGGGAGTAATTGCACTTCTAATATCAATTATAATTTTAATAATCATACCATTTTATAATAAAACTCAATTCCGAGAAACTGAATTTTATCCATTAAATCAAAATATTTTTTTGAAGAATGGTATCAACTGTTATTATATTGATATGAATCGGAAAACTCCCAGTATAAGAACCAGATTTTTATACAGGACAAATATTAACAGTAATATATTTTTCATATATTTTAAACATTCACATCTCAAATTTATGAGATATAATAAATAAATAGTGATTTAGCTTAATACCCCCTAAAGAATATGTCTTGAAAACATAAACTAGATGCTTAAATTTCAATTACCTTAATTCTAAATTTATTTGACTAAATAATAGAAAAAAATCAACACTTTAAAACAAACAAAAAATCATAAATAATTCAAAGATAAAAGTAAAAAACTTATTCAAGCTAAATATATTAATTTATGATACCAGAAATGTGGGAGAGTTCCACGAACTAAAATTAATATAAAAATATATTATTTAAATGCAATACACCAAAACATGTAAGTAGATTACAGTTCAGGTAATAATTCCATCATACAAAATGCAACAACATAACCAAATTATAACATATGTACATAATTACCAGGAGAACCCACTGAAGATGCTTCTGCAAAAGAAGTGAAACATGTTTGGGAGGTCAATAAATGCACCAACATTCATTTTCTTTGGCGTTATTCAATTATCAATATTTTCAGCAATTGAGGAAAATGATCCAGAAATTAAATCAGCCATGACATGAATTCCTGGTGGACCTATACAACTGATTCAAGAGGACACATTTGAAGATACACAAGACCATCCAGAACATTAAATTTAACAAAAACTGCAAACTCAATAATTTAAAACCAAATTTATTCACGTTAAAATTAAACCTATTTCAGCATCAGCAATTAAAGCAAAACAATCTGCCGAAAATCAATGTTTACAAAATGAAATTAGATCACTTTATAGTGAAAAAGATCAATTAAATTGAGATCTATACAAAACACACATTGCACTAGCTCACTCCATTAATAATCCAGCTATACTAAAAATCATGACTGAGAAAAACTGAACATTTCACAACATAATCATTTCTCAAAACACTGGCAACAAAAAACTAGAGCAATTGAAACAGATGCATGGGGGAAAAAACAAATATTTCAAAATGATG
>CM061921.1:179345954-179538046 GCA_031002005.1 Vandiemenella viatica | reverse complement strand
TCACATGGGATCAAAGTGAACATATCTATCTATCTATCTATCTATCTATCTAATAAACATACAATACAGTGCAGTGCAGTGTTATGCTAGTCACTTGTGAAATAACGATCTTTAAAAGGAATTACCACCCACAAAGAAAGCAAAAATAACAGATGCTGAGTGTCAGGCATAAATAAATGCAACACACCAAAAACATATATACATAATTGCCAGTAGAACCCACTGAAGATGCATCTGCACAAGAAGTGAAACATTTTCGGGACATCAATAAATGCACAAACATTCAATTGCTTTGGCGTTATTCATTTAACAAAAAAGATATTAATTTTTAAAAAAGTAATGAGAAAAATTAAAGTAAAACCACCTGCACCTTATTCAGTATTGAATCCAGAAACTGGGTCTGATTCAACTTCAGAAAAAACAAATGGAGTATGGGTAGCACAGCCAAACATGAAGAAACCCCTGGTATAAAAAAAGGATACATATAGAAATAAAATCATCTATTCAACTGATATAAATACATATAATAAAAGTTATATTTATTAATTAAAATAATAGGATATAGTAAAATTAATACTAATCTTACTTCATGAAACAGTTTTAGCAACAGAACATAAAGAACCTAATAAAGAATATTTAGAATTAAATGATCATCTGGCAATTATAGTTGTATACTCTCCAAAACTTGTACAACAAAGTAAAAAATAAAAATCCATATATAAAAGAACACTTATAAGTTAAATAAGGCAACAATATTCATGTACATAATGAAATTATTAAACTAAATACTGGGGTAAAATAATATATAAGATAATTTGATTTGTAAGGTAAAGAATATTCTTTAGACATTTAGATGGCATCAATAAACAGCTGAGGAATACCAATAAATACAACCTTATTTGGTCCTTTACAAATTTGAATATACCCCAATACTTTATGTTTTAAAAAAGATAACAAAACCAAAATAAACAGCAAAATAAAATTAATTAAAAATATAATTAAATCATATATCATCAATAGTACCTGTAATAATAAATTCACATATGCAAAATCTAAATTTATAGAACTTGTCTGCCAAAGCAGTATTAATATTCTAATTTTTAAGATTATCTCATTTCTATGGTCCTTATGTACCAATAAAAATAAATATGTTCAAGATAGAAAGCGACCTGGCTTACGCCCATCTGAACGCAGATCATGTAAGAATTTAAAGGTCTAACAGAGATAATTATATGACATCTCTACCATATATTTATCTTACTCCAACAACGAGGTCGCAAACTACTTTGCCTGTATAAACTCTCTAAAGTAATTACGCTGTTATTCCTGAAGTAACTTAATCTTTTATTCATAAGTTATGGATCAAAAAGCATATATTAATATTTCAATAAAAGAAAGTTTATTTATTTTCTCTGTGACCATAACAAAATAAAGTTTAAATTTAAATAAAAATAAATAATAAATAAAAATAATATTTATGATAAAGCTCTTGTCTTTTCATGTATATATTTTTATATATTTATCTTACTCCAACTTCGAGGTCACAAAATACTTTGCCGGTATAAACTCTCTAAAATAATTATGCTTTTATCCCTGAAGTAACTTAATCTTTTAATCAAAAGTTATGGATCAAAAATAATATATTAATCTTTCAATAAAAGAAAGTTTATTTATTTTCTCTGTGACTATAGCAAAGTAATGTTTAAATTTAGATAAAAATTAGCTAATAAATCAAATAACAATTATGATAAACCTCTGGTTTTATTTTTCTAGAAATAAATTTGAGCAATTTGACTTAAAAGTTAAATTCAATCAATTGATACGAGACAGCTAATTCCTCATAAAACCATTCATTCTAGCACTTAGTTATAAGACTAATGATAATGCTACCATTACACAGTCAAAATACTGCATCTCTTTAATAAATCAGTGAGCAGGTCAGACTTTAGATTATTATCAAAAATACATGTTCTTGATAAAAAGGCATGTTATAATTTTGCCTAATCCTTACAAATCAAATTATCTTATAATAAGATTTATACAAAAATATTTACTTATTAAATCATTATTTTATATCATTTATTGTTTAAAAATTTATCTCCATATTATATTTAAATAGTTTATAAAATCATTATATGAATCATATGGACTAAAACGCAATCAAATAAATGCTTGATTTTAAGCCTATTAATACAAAATTTAAATACATATTACAAATTTATTTAGAGCTAATCTCCTAAATTACAAAACAACAATTATAAAATAATAACAAATAAAAAATTAAAATCATTGATAAAATTAAATTTTAACTAAAGAAACTAGATATATTAAATGACGAATAATGTATCGCTACTAAAAATAAATTATAAATAAATACTCAACATTAATTTTTATTTATAATTAAATCCATTTAAATTGGGAATAGTAAATAAAAACGTACATTTTGATATACCCTAATACAAAAGGCACAATAAATAAAATAAACTTTTATATAATTTAATGATAAAATTAATTTACTAGTAAACTATTGTTAATAATGTTTTCTCTATAAAATATACAAAACATAAATAAATGAAATTATTTTTAATGTAAATTAAACAATTATAAATTAAAATAAAATTTTATTTTAAGATGTCTTGAAGTGCACAAGATTAAATTCATTGCAAGTGAAAAATTAAACTATCCTCATCCTATCCTTCTAGGTTCACTTTCAAGTACACCTACTATCTTACAACTTATCTCACCTAGAATAATGTGAATGACAGGAGATGTGTACACATTTTAGAGCTCAAATCGTATCAATAAGGTTATTAATATTACTTTTAAATACATTTTCAAACAAATATTAAACAATATTATTCATATACAATAGAGTCTCACTTAACTGACCTTCGCTTATCCGACATTCTGTGTTATCCAACTCGTAAGATACACACACACACACACACACACACACACACACACACACACACACACACACACACACACACTACAAATCTATTTTCCTTACCAGCATACCATTTGTAATTATACCTGACTGTACTCTATTAAGTCAAACAACAATGAGTCATGCGCTGTGAATACAACTATCTGCTGCAACCCGGTCATTGTTGCAGTAATTGTCTGATTGTATATATTGTCGCGTTGGAACCGGGGCAGGTGTGAATTCGAAGGTTACTTGTCAATGAACACAGCACTTAAACTGAGAACAGGTTTATTGAGAACTCAAACATACACGCAGCACTGACTGCCTCTTGGGCAGAATGCTCTTCTATTTATACACAGATAGAACGTACTAGAGATTACAAGAGTAGTTAACAAGTGAAATGTGTAGAAGTTACAAGTGACCTTAGGAAACATGTAGAATCTTCTGGAAATAATAAACAGAATTAAATAATTTTTGTCAGTGGGCGGGATTGAACCGGCGACCTTCGGTACCGCAATTCGTGACGCTACCCGCTGCGCCATGCTGGCAGAACTGGCGTTCATGCGGCATTGCTCCCTCTCCTGAGGAAAACAGCGTCCCGCTGTTAGATTTCTTTTGGGGCACGCTGAAGTGTCCTGGATCTTGATCTTGTCGTGGGTCCTCTGTATGGCAGTTCTGGAGGGCCCCTCCTGTTTGTACTATTATCTTCCTGTCCGACTTCCTCAGTATCCAAACCGTCCTCAGAGTCCTTGAACAAGAAGCTGGTTGTGCCTAGCTGCTCGTCAGGATTGTAGTAAGGCTTCATGCGGAGGACGTGAACAATGTCCCTTCGCTTTCGTCGTTTCGAAGACGGCTCATAATCCTCGACTTCGTATGTGACGTCTGACTGGCGGCGTATGACACGATACGGACCAAAGTACCGCTTCAGTAACTTTTCTGATAGCCCAACCTTCCGGACAGGGGTAAAAATCCATACGAGATCTCCTGGGTTGTACGCAACAGGTCGGTGCTTGCCGTCATACCGCTGACGGTCCTTCTCCTGGGTGGCCAGTGTTCGTATGCGAGCCAGCTGTCTTGCTTCTTCGACCCTGGTAATGAGCTGTTTTATATAGTCATCCTGAGTGTCGTCCGGCTGGAATGGGAACAGCGTATCCATTGTGGTCTCAGCTTCACGGCCATGGAGCAGAAAAAACGGAGTGAAGCCTGTCGTATCTTGCCTTGCTGTATTATAAGCAAATGTGACCACTGGCAGTATTGTATCCCAATCCTTCTGCTCAACATCCACATACATCGACAGCATATCGGCTAATGTCTTGTTGAAGCGTTCTGTGAGACCGTTTGTCTGAGGGTGGTATGCAGTTGTCATCCTGTGGACAACGTCGCATCTTGACATGACCTCTGATACTAGTCTTGACTGGAATACCTTTCCACGATCGGATATCATCACACGTGGTGCTCCATGCTTCAAAATAATGTCTTCTACTAGAAATTTTGCAACCTCTGGAGCTTCTGCAGTCGGCACAGGTTTGGTGACAGCGTAGCGCGTGAGGTAGTCGGTGCAGACTATTATCCATCGGTTACCGGTTGTCGACTTCGGGAACCTCCCCAAAAGGTCGATCCCAATTCGGTGGAATGGAACTGCTGCAGGTGGAATTGGTACTAGATGACCTGGAGGTAATTGCGGCACATGTTTCCGTCGCTGGCACTCTTTACAGTGACTCACATAATGCTTGACAGATCGGTAGAGACCCTTCCAGTAATACCTGCGTCTGATTCGGTCCAGGGTCTTCACAAATCCCAGATGACCGGATATTGGAGCGTCGTGGAAATACTTGAGAATAGCTGGCTGGAGATGAGCTGGAACGACCAGAAGCCACTTGGGGCCTAGTGGATCGTAGTTGTTCTTATACAATGTCCCATCTATCAATTGAAACCCTCCTTTGGCCGGTTCTCCTTTCTCCAAGTCGTCTATGGTTCTTAATAACTCTGAATCTTCCCTCTGTTCAGCTGCAACGTCACCTAATTCAGCGAGGGCTGAAATTCCATTCATGCTGTTGTGTTCTATTAAAGGATTCCTTGAAAGGCTGTCGGCATCCTTGTGTTTGCGTCCGTTTTTGAATACCACCGTGACGTCGTACTCTTGAAGTCTAAGTGCCCATCTTGCTAGTCGACCTGATGGATCCTTCAAGCTGGTTAGCCAACATAAAGAATGGTGGTCTGTCACGACGGTGAAAGGTTTGCCGAATAAATACGGACGAAACTTGTTGATAGCCCAGACAACTGCGAGGCATTCTTTCTCGGTTGTAGAGTAGTTTATCTCGGGCTTAGAGAATACTCTTGATGCATAGGCTATCACCTTCTCGGCACCTTCCTGAATTTGCACAAGCACTGCACCGATCCCATAACCGCTGGCGTCAGTGTGAAGTTCAGTTTCTGCATTCTCGTCGTATAAGGCTAGAACTGGTGCGGAAGTTAGAGCCTCCTTAAGTGCCTGGAAAGATCTTTCTTTAGTTTCATCCCAGTAAAACTTGGCGTCTCCCTGCAAAAGTTCTTGCAGTGGACGTGCCATGTTACAGAATCCTTTTATGAAACGCCGGAAGTATGAGCACAGCCCAAGAAAGCTTCTCACATCACGAATGTGCTGAGGAGTTGGAAATTCCATGACTGCCCTTACTTTATCTGGATCAGCGCGGACGCCATCTCCGTTGACCAGGTGCCCCAGGATTTTTATCTCTCTGGCGACGAAGAGGCACTTCTTCAGATTGAGGCGGAGTCCTGCAGTCTGAACACACTTCAGCACCGTTGACAGGCGACTCAGATGTTCTTCAAATGTTTTCGAGAAAACAACAATGTCATCTAAATAACAAAGACACGTCGTCCACTTAAGGTGTCGAAGTAAGTTGTCCATCATGCGTTCGAATGTGGCCGGAGCGTTGCATAATCCGAATGGCATTACTTTGAATTCATAGAGGCCATCAGGCGTAATAAAAGCCGTCTTTTCTCTGTCAGCTTCGTCAACCTCGATTTGCCAGTAGCCTGTCTGCATGTCCATGGTTGAGAAGTATGTAGCTCCTTTCAAGCAGTCTAAGGCGTCGTCGATGCGCGGCAGTGGGTAGACATCTTTCTTTGTGATTTTGTTCAGCCGCCGATAGTCGACACAGAATCGCCACGTACCATCCTTCTTCTTTACGAGGACCACCGGAGATGACCAAGGACTCTCCGAAGGTTGAATAATGTCATTATGCAACATCTTCTCCACTTCCTCTCGAATTATTCGCCTTTCGACTGGTGACAATCGGTACGAGCGCTGGCTAATGGGCGGATGATCCCCAGTATTGATACGATGCTTTATCGTGGGCCGTTTCGTCTGACCTTTTTTTTGCTGGGGTGTGAAGACACCAGAGAATTGGCGTAGTATAGCTAACACCCGGTGGTGTTGTTCCTTGGTCAGGCCGGACCCTATTGGCAGTTCCATAGTTGTTTCCTCCAGCGTGTTGTCGGTACTAGTAACAGAGCATGGATCTTCGTTAATGACGTTGAGCTCGCCCTCCTGGACTGGTTCAGCTGTCCCTATGCACATTCCCTTGGGGATAATTTGTGACTGCTCGTGACAGTTGGTGATCCAAATGTCTCCTCGACCACCGATAATGCTTATGATAGCCGCTGGTATGTAGATTTCTTTCGTGAGCCTAATAAACTTTCTACTATCGACAAGCACTTCAAGGTTGCGGTCGTCCGTGTTTTTGACTGGGACTCTTCTCATTGCGAACGGCGGGATTGTCACGTTGTCAACGGCGAATAACTTCCCAGAAGATTCTGTGTTACGTGTACCCGTCGCAACGACTTCTTCAATTTGCAGCTCAGACGTTCCACAGTCAATGACAGCTTGGGATGCCTTAAGGAAGTCCCATCCAAGGATGACATTATGACTACATTCTGTTAAAATGACAAATTCAACTGGCTGGGTCCTGTTGTTGATGGTTATTCTCGCGACACAAGCTCCAGCTGGCTGGACGTACTTTCCATTTGCGACCTTTAGCACAGTTGCCCCCGTATCACGGAACATTGTCTTCTTTAGTGTGCGACGATAATTGTCCGACAATACGGAGAAAGAAGCTCCTGAATCAACCAGCGCCCGGACAGGTTGGCCGTCGATTATAACGTTGATGAGATTTCCCGACATCTTAGTGACTGTCATCCATGGAGGATTTTCATCTGCGGCGGCCTCACCTCCGTAGATGGTCGCCTTGCTTAGTTTTCCGGCGTGCGGCGGCTAGGGGAGCGGCTGGTAGCTCTGTCCGGCGACGATGAACGGCGGCGGCGCGTCGGGGATCGACCTCGTCTAGGGTACGGCGATGGGCTTCTTCCCGTAGGTCGACCGAACTCGTCAGCGGGTGGCTGCCTGGGGTAGAACTGTTCTGATGGCGGACGTCTTGCGGCAAAATAATCGTCAAATACTCGTCTTCTCTCTCTGCAGTAGCGTATGACATGTCCAGGGCGCCCACAGTGGAAACATACTGGCGCGTTGTCTTCTGTCCTCCAGACGTCCGTTCGTCTGCGGGACGTCATAGGTGCCGGAGGATTTGGTTGTGGCCGTGTCGGCCGGTTCCTAGGCTGCCGTTTGGCAGCTGCAGCATACGTCATATCAGGGCGAGGCCATTCTTCACGTCGAGTGCGATTGGCTCAGCAGACAGGAGCTATTGTCTGAAATACCTCTTTTTCCGCCGCGTCGGCTCCTTCATGACCCACTGGGCTTACATCCATGGCCATGATCTGATGCTCACTCGGTTCAAGAGTCCCAGCTGCCATGAACTGTTGTAATTCTTCTCTCACAATTTGTCGTATGAGAGACGCAAAGTCGTGCTGGTCTTCCACAACTGCCATAGGGACTACGTTGGGAAGTCTGTCATACTTCTTTCGCCCAACCCTCCTTTGTTGCATCTCCTCAATCCGCTGGCACCACTTGATGAACTCTTCCGTCGTAGCGACGTCTTTTATCAGAAGAGCTTGGTACATGTCTTCTGCAATACCTTTCATTAGGTGCGTGATTTTGTCGGCTTCAGTCATATTCGGGTTGACTACGTTGCATAGGGCCAAAACATCCTGTATGTAAGATTGCGTCGGCTCCCCATGTCGTTGGGCCCGGCTCTTCAGTTGTTCTTCCGCCGAGCGGATTTGTCGCTGGTGGTCCCCAAACGTTTTCTTAAGTTCCGTCTGGAACATTTCCCAGTTATTCAGTTTCTCTTCGTTGTTCTCGAACCACTGCTGGGCGGTTCCGTCCAGATAGAAATAAACATTTGCCAAGCACATGGTATGATCCCACCTGTTGTACTTGGCGACTCGGTCGAACCCTTTTAGCCATTTGTTAGGATCCTGTCCAGCGTCTCCAGAGAACACCGATGGGTGTCGAATGTGCAGCTGGCTTGCCGCCATGGGTTTCCTAATGACGCGGACTTTCGGAAGGACGTACTGAGTATATCCTTTGTAGTCCGGTTCCAGTCCGTGTAGGCGGCGACTTTTACGTTGCCTAATCGGAGCCACGACGATGCAGCTGTTGCACAGGGTACCCGGCGTCTCCACCAAACTATGTCGCGTTGGAACCGGGGCAGGTGTGAATTCGAAGGTTACTTGTCAATGAACACAGCACTTAAACTGAGAACAGGTTTATTGAGAACTCAAACATACACGCAGCACTGACTGCCTCTTGGGCAGAATGCTCTTCTATTTATACACAGATAGAACGTACTAGAGATTACAAGAGTAGTTAACAAGTGAAATGTGTAGAAGTTACAAGTGACCTTAGGAAACATGTAGAATCTTCTGGAAATAATAAACAGAATTAAATAATTTTTGTCAGTGGGCGGGATTGAACCGGCGATCTTCGGTACCGCAATTCGTGACGCTACCCGCTGCGCCATGCTGGCAGACGGTACACTGGCGTTCATGCGGCAATATTGTCGCTAGTGCCTTATGCTGCACTGTGTATCTGTGTGGTGATTCTTTCCCCTACTGTCTATGGAAGATAAACTGAAGGCAATTAAGACACTCGACAAAGGTGAATCAGTGTTAAAAGTGGCCCAAGATTGTGGTGTTGGACGTATAACTGTAGGTGATTGGAAGAGAAACAGAGTGGGAACAGAAAAATGGTGTTCAGAAAGAGGAACATCCAAAGCCTTAGACGAAAGGAAAACCATGAAATCATGTGAGTACCAAAAAGTTAGTGAGGCTTTGTATCTTTGGTTCACCCATAATAGGAATAAAGGTGTGCCAATATCTGGGCCGATATTGAATCAAAGAGCCCTGAAATTCCGTAAAGAGTTTAATGAAGGTGACTCTGACTTTACAGCTAGCATTGGCTGGCTAGACAGCTGGATGAAGAGGTATTTGTATTTGTATTTGTATGGAATTCGACAACTCAATATTTGCGGAGAAAAACTCTCAGCTAATAATGAATCAGTACACATTTTTTGAGAAAAGTTTCATGATATAATTGATAATGAAAGTGTGTCCAGAGAATAGCTGTTTAGCGGTGACAAAACTGGCCTAAATTATAAAATGCTGCCAAGCAAAACACTCGCAGCTCAGACTGAAGCAGCAGCTCCAGGGTACAAGTGAAGTAAGGAAAGAATAACAATTCTTTCTTGCAGTAATGCTACCGGAAACCTAAAGTTTAAACTTGCTATGATCATGAAATCAAATAACCCAAGAGCTTTCAAAAACGTTTCAAAACATGCTTTGCCAGTGGCAAATTTGTACCAAAAGTTGAACAGTTTTTAAAGGAAAAACACTTGTGGAGAAAAGCCATTTACCATTAGATAATGCTCCCACTCATCTCGGTGAAGATGAACTGTGAGATGGAGAAATAAGAGCATTGTTCCTGCCGCCAAATGTTACACCTATTTGTCAGCCAATGGACCAAGGTGTGTTGGAGGTGATAAAAAAAATTCTGGAAATGAAGAAATTAGCACGGAAAACATGGAAAGTATGTTGCCTTTGCTGAAACAAATCCCTGGGTGTGTAGATGCAACTGATGAGGACCTTAATGAGTGGCTTACCCTTGATGACCTGTATGAAGTCACTGACGAAAACATTGTCAGCATTGTTAACAACAGTGAAAAGGAAACAGAAGAGGAAGAAAACATTGTTGATAAAGGTGGTGCCAAAATAATACACAATGAAAGATACAAAGCCCTTGCAACAGCACTGAAATACATGGAGCAACAAAAAGAAACCTCCAGTATTCAAGTGTTATTTCTACAGAGAATGCGTGACATGGCAGGCAAGCAAAAGTCTATTATAAACTTTTTAAATGAATATATATCAACCTCCTTTATGTATTTTAATTGACTTGCACAATGAAAGTAATTACTGTAATGTATCAGCATTATGAATAATAAGACACCAGCAACCATTTACAGTATTGTTGTTTCTTCTTTCCCTATTAACCGACATTCCAGGTAATCCAATATTCCCACTGCCCATTTGGGTTGGATAAGCAAGTCTCTACTGCAAATAAATTTATCATAACACATCTCTTCTATATATGCTGTATCTTGACTTGAAATATATTTAAATTAAAATAATGGAAAATTAAAGTTCTAATAAAATATTCTTATAATGGAGATATATAAACCAATAGAAGGTGTATAAATATTGTGTAATATCGATCACAGGACAGGTTCCTCTAAATAAATAAAATACCACCAAATTCTTTGAGTTTTAAGAAATAACTAATACTACTCTAGTTGATTAATCTATGTATATAAAGATGAATGTATGTATGTTTGTTTCTTGGTTTGTTTGTTTGCTCTTCATACAAATCCACAGTTTTCATCCAATTTCAATGAAAGTTTGCACACTCATCCTTTGAAACAAGTAGAAAAGTACTGTCTACATTTGGCTGAAAAATTTTCTGTGTAAATAATACGTATTGTCTTATAATTTCGAAAAATTACTGAATGGTAATAGACAGACGCGTAGGATGTGTACTGCCTTTCCATATAGCAGTCTGGTAGATCAGTGCTTAAAGTGCCTGCTTGCTGCTGTTTGGATCATGGTCTCCATGCAGGCAAAGATTTTTAAAAATTGTTTTTGATCGTAAGACTCGTGCCTGGACCGTCGGTTATTCGGATTGAATGTTAAACTATAGATATCACAAATTTAGGGTTCAATGCGAGGCAAATCGTAGATAGTCTTGCAATGCTGTGTGTGTGATCTGCAGTAATAATACTATAAATGCAGAAGTAAGATTCTGTCTTTTTGTTATGTTTTAATGACTGAATGGCTATATCGATATTGATGGAATTTGACAAGAAAATCTGTAGGAAGGGCACAGGACATTTTTTCCGGTAGGATTAACAGTTGTAGTAAAGAAATTTTGAGAACTTATTGAATGGTGACAGAAATTTGTTGGAAATTGATTCTCTTCCAGAGACAGGTTCGACGGTAGAATGATATAGTGATTGCTTTCCTGTTGTATTATGTTGACTCGGTGTTGTTTGGGACCAATCCTTCATTACCAACAACTTTCTATATTCAATTCAGGCAAATAAATTCTTAATCCACACGTACGAAGTCACGGGTATTAGCTGGTTAACATATAAAATAATAGGGTATCTAAGCGTAGTTTATAATTTAAATTTCATACCCTCATTTATAGAAAATAAATAAAACTAAAATTCCACCTAAAAATAATATAATTATATTCATAAATTTCAATAACTGTTAACCAATAATTTTAAAATGCATTTATTCCATAAACGCGTCTACTAAAACAAAATTTGCCAATACTTACTACTACTACTAATTCCAAGATCACTTTATAATTAATTCAAATTACTGGATAATGGACACAAAGTAAAAATCTTTCATATAATGTATAGAAATATTTAAAACCAAAGGCAGAATCAAACTTTTAAACAATTATATAAATCAAATAATAAATTCAAAAATTCCTCAGACTTCCACGGCCATCTTTGTTCATGATTAATTGACTTTCGGGTTATGCCGCGTTGTTTATTTCATTACCTGGAGGATACCAGCCGAAAGCTTAGGTAATGAAATAAACAACGCGGCATAACCCGAAAGTCAATTAATCAAATTCAAAAATATTAACATCAAATATTTATAGAAATTAGTATAAAATAAGTGATTGTTTACTGAAAAAATAGAATATCAAGCCCACATCAACAACACCATAAATACTCTCTATATATAACTGTATAAGTTGTAATAATGTAATAAATTTTAATTTATGATAAGTATTTTTATTTATTTATAATTATATCATTTAACCTTTTAATTTATTTATAAAAAGATTAAAAATATAAATTCTTATTCTATAAATCATTAATTATTTAATATGTTTTTATATTATATAACACAGTGATATATTTATATTAATTTATATTTAATATCATTGTATATAAATATATAAGTTATATACAATAAATAATATAAATTACAAAAGGTATTATATTATTATACATTATTCAATTAACAAGCTTAATATAAATTAATTATATAAGACAATATTCTTTAAACATTAATGGTACAATAAAATATATACATATATATATATATTATAGATAGATAATTACCAATATCTTTTTAATATAAAATATCTTTTTTTTAAATCTCAATTAGGACTTTATACATCCTATAAATATACATATAAATATAAGTATTTGGTATAACATAAATCTTTCTTGTGCTAATTTATAAATTATAATACAATAACATAAAATAAATGTGTTAATGTATTTACCGTAATATTAGGAATCCCATGGCAAACTGGATCACCTTAACATAAGTGACCAAATGCACTATACTTCTTGCCCATTACAATGTACGGCCTGGAAAGATTTATTTTTTATTTACTTATGTCTTTATACCTCATGATGTCATTAGAGGTTGGGTGGGATTGGGGACATGGAACGGGAATGAATTATGCCATGGCCTTTTGAAGGAAGCATCATGACATTCTCCTGGAGTGAATTGGGGAAACCATGTAAAACCCAAATCTGGATGCCCAGATAGGGATTTGAACTGGTGTCCTCCCAAATGTGTGGCCAGAGCGTTGCTGCTCACCAACCACACTTGGTAGCCTGGAAGTATATACCTGGTAGCAGAGATGAAAGCAGACTCCAGGCAGCAAAGACGAAGTTTCTGAGATCAATGGTACAGAAAATTAGAAGAGTCGAGATCAGGAATGAAGTTATCCGTAAAGAGATCCCAGTCAATGAAACCATTCGTGAAAACTTTGTTAAAGCATGATTGTGGTGGCTGGGACATGTCAGGTGGATGAAACCAATGAGAGCAGTGAAGATATGGCTGGAAAAAGAACTGAAAGATAAAAGACCAAGAGGCTGGCGCAGAAGGAGATGGCTTGATGTTGTGAAACTGAACTACAGGAGAAAGGTGCATCATGGCCTAAAATACAAAAAGAGGAAGCATACTTGGACAGACAAAGGTGGTGAGGGCCCAGGAAACTGGAGACAGATGAAGATGAAGACGACGACTTTTAATGCTTGTGAAGGTCATTTTTACCTCTAGCACCATAACTGTGTATTTTACCATTTGTTTCAGACAGAGTACGATTTGTGACAACAAAAGACATTAATGTGTATATACAATATTTGGCAATCAGTTTATTATACCTAGCAAGGGTATCATCTATTCTACGGGCAGTAAATTTTATTACCTCAGCTATCAATATACAATCTTCTAATATTTCATTAGATGAAACACCTTTATTTGTTTGATCAGTAGTTATTACAGCTATTTTACTTCTATTGTGCCTACCAATTCTTGCCAGAGCAATCACTGTACTATTAACTGATCGAAACTTATATACATCATTTTTTGATCTCGCAGGTGAAGGAGATCCCATTTCAAGTCAATATTTATTTTGATTTTTTGGGCATCCAGAATTATATATTTTTTATTTTACCATGATTTGGTATAATCACGCATATTGAATGCCAAGAAAGGGGAAAAACTGAAGCTTTTGGAACATTAGGAATGGCCTATGCCATAGCTAATACTGGAATTCTTGGATTTATTGTATGAACACATCACCGATCAAGTGAGCACTAGGATTTATTTTCTTATTTACAATTGGTGGGTTCAAAGGATTAGTTTTAGCAAATTTATCTACTGATATTGTTTTACATAATACATACTACGTAGTAGCTCACTTTAACTATGTTTAATCAACATGAGCTGTATTTTCTACTATAGAAGAATGTATTTGATGAGATACATTATTTACAGGCATAACATTAAACAAAAAATGTTTAAAAATCCTAATTACAATTACATTTATTGGTAAAAATCTAACATTTTCCCCCAACAATTTTTAGGACTTGTGGGCGTACCACGATGATATTCAAATTTTCCTGATGCATATACATCATGAAACGTAATATCTAGATTAAGATCAACAATCTCATTTATTAGAATTATTATGTTTATTCTAGTTATATGAGAGCGAATAGTTTGAAATTGTAAATTAATATACAACATTAAATATCCGGTTCTAATGAATGAAACTAAAATTATCCAACACCAAAACACAAATATAATAGACTACCAATTGTTTTTAATTTTAAATATTGCAGATCAGTGCAGCAAATTTAAACTTTAAATATAATGTTTAACCTTTTATTAGAAACAATATGGCAACTGGGTCAAATATTACATTTCAAGGTAGTTCATCACCAATAATAGACCAGTTATAATAGTTTTATAAACATGCATTAATTGTTTTAATTGTAATCACTATTGAAGTAGGTTATTTGGTAATATAAATATTGAATAACAAATTAATATATTGACATATATTACAAAGCCATTTAATTGAATCAATCTGAACTATATTGCCAGCAATAACTTTAATTTTATTGCATTACCATCAATTGGTATGCTTTATTTCATTGATGATACTAATGATGCCCTGATTACAATTAAAACAACTGGACATAAATGATATTGAAGATACAAATACTCAGACTTTAAAAATATTGAATTTGATTTATATATGTATTATTAAGTGAAAATGATCTTTAAAATAATAGATTTCAACTTCCAGATGTTCACAGTTGTACCATTATACCTATAAGTATCCCAAACTGTATTTTAACAACAGTTTCTGACATATTACACTCATTAACAGTACCATCCATTGGCATTAAAGTAGTTGTTACAGCAGGACAGGACTATTAATCAAAGCCATATTTAATATTGTATATTTTATGGACCACAGATTAATGCCTATTGCAATTAAAAGTACATCAACCAAATTATTCTTACCATGAATCAAAAATAATTAGATTTGAAGTTAATTTAAATAAAACAATTGAATTTCAATCTCTAAATATTATTAATTAATACACCAAATGTCTGAGAGTGAATAATGGTCTCTTTAACCAATTTATCATAAATAAACAAATACTTCTGGTGGAAAATATATCTATTTTAATTCCACAAATATCTCCATTAATATGATTCTCCCTGTGTAATATATTTTCAATCACATTGGTTATATATAATATAATAAATTAATATTTAATGCATTATAAACCTATTGTTAAAAAATATTCAACAACAAATTCTTCATTAATTTGAAAATGTTGAGAAACCTTTACTCAGCTTTTGATCCATTAACTAATATTACAAACAAATCAGTCAACTGAATAAGAACATTTATTGGAATAATTATTATTCCAGTAAGATTTTGATTTATCCTGCCTTGATTAAACTCAATATGATATAAAATTTTGTAATCGCCTCATATTGAATTTAAAACAATATTAGGATTTAATAAAAAGAGAGGAATAACAATAATATTTATTTCATTGTTCAGATTAGTTACATCCAACAATTTCTCAGGATTGTTTCCTTATATATCTATAATATTTTCTTTAGATTTACCATTATGAATATTATTTATAATATTTGGTTGATTTAACTATATAAATCATATATTTACACCCTTAGTGCCACAAGGCACTTTATAAGCTCTTATAATATTTATAATAATGAATGAAACAATTAGCAATATTATGACATTTTAGTTTTTCCCGGCGTATTGATTGGTCGACCAATCAAAGAGCAGCGTGAAGCTTCCCTTGGCAACAGGCTATTTATAGGAGCCAGGACTGGCTCGCGAGTCAGTCAGTGTTTTGTCCTTGTATGTAAGAGTTAACCTGATGAAGGCAACGATGGCAGTTGCCGAAACGTTGTTAAAAGAACTAAATAAATCAATTAACTGGCAGAAAACCCGAGAGTTATTTATTTCAATTAGTAATATTATTTGACGAGGGACAATAGGAATTCAATTAGCCGCTAATAAATTTGCCGGCAATTTATTGTTAACTTTAATAGTAAATACACGGCTTGCAATGTTATACTAATTAAATTTGACTATAGAGTATGACCTTGAAAAGGAGCTATTGGAGCTATAATCAGAAGCAGCCCTAGCAAGTTTTTCAGGTGGTGCGACATCTCATTGTGGCGCCTCAAACGTGGAGTCGCTTATCCTTATACATTAATATTAACTGAAACTTCAGAAAGATTAGCGTATAGGGTAGTAATGGTATGAATTAGAAACAACAACAGTGAAAAAGAACACTATATGTTTGTAAAGGTTAATTTACGCTACTATAGCTTACGCAATACTCACATCACGTATACGTCAAATTTACATAGTATTTTTAGAAAAATGTTTAAAACAAACAAATGAAGAAATAAAATCATAACTAAAAGGTCTAGATTGCCAACTTCCTCGTTTTTGCCCTTAGGCAATATTATTTTCTATAGATAAAATTGCAAGATTTTGAAGTCTATTTACAGTTCGAGTTTGCATGAATAAGTTTAAAAAAAAAAAAAAAAAAAAATTATTGAAACTTCGGTCTCCTTTAGCGACAATTCGAAGTGCTGTCCACATATTCGGAAATATATCGTAAGAAATCGAAATAAAGCGTAAGTGCGATGGAGAGGGAGTTAGGTTGTGAAGACCTGGAACACCGAAGGCGTTGCTCTCGGCAGAAGCTAATTGAAAAATTCACCACCGACTTGTTTCGCAATGACAGCAATATTACTACCAGCAACATTCATATCCAGGAATGACCGTGACAATAAGATAAGAGAAATTAGGGCCAGAACAGATTTATTTCTGTACTCATTTTTTCCACGAGCGATTAGGGAATGGAATAGGAAGGATTTACCAGGTGAGTAAACTTAAAATCTGACAGGAGTAGTTCTCGATAAATCATTTCCGCCATCCTGATCTGGGTTTTCCATGGTTTTCCCAGATCACTCCGGGCGAATGCCGGAATGGTTCCTAAAAATAGCCCATGGGCGCATATATCCCTTCCTATGTTCAAATGGGTTACACATTAGGATTGGTATAATGCACCCTCCGCCACCCACTTTTACTGACTCGAGGAGTAATAGTAATAGTTACATCCTGCTAACCATTTTGTTTCGAAAGTTGAACTTCTGTTGGTTTTGCCGATTCAAGCCCCAATAGTTTCGGTTGGAAAGTCCCTCGGTCAATGCACAACCCGATGTGTTACATTTTTCTCCATTCGTTAAACTCATTTTTAAGTCCCCACAGGATTATTCCAATTATTACAATTCAGGAATTGTTTTAATAATGTGTAAAAACAACACTGTATCATTAAATTCAGATAGTTGTGAAAACTGAGTGACCTACGGCTTCTTGATTGTACCGATCATATGCTAAACCACGTTCACCGTGAACAATTCTTCGGGATCTGTTATTATATCATATATGGACTCTTAATTAAAAATATCTCTCCTTCCTTTGGTGTCTGACTGACTTAATAAAATGTATGTCCCAGTCTGAGAAACAATTTCTCTAACTGTTATCAGAGCAGGCGAATAATACCGGTAAGCTCTCTCAAATTCTAAGATCTTGCACTGCAATTGTGAAGCCTTTCATGAATCTCCTTTCATCCTGGATAGCCTTGCTTAAAATAATACTTTAATCAATACCAAATCACCATTGTAACTATAAACTCAAATTGCTCCATGATCTAGCTCAGGGATAAGGCCTCTGTTGCTGCAAGTGAATAATTCGTTTCCGGAAGGGCCTCACGAATTGAAGAATAGTGATAAACTGATAATGGTCTGCAGCAAGGCTAGAAACCCTATTGTCCGAATAAGTTTCGCTAATTTTTTTTGGCAATAGTCCTAAGTTCTTGCATACCAATTCCCATCGCTTTGTTGATAGAGAAAATGGAACAAATATTCTTTAAAGAAATCCGGACGAGGAAACCGATCTAATTGACGTTTTGGCGGTACCTGCTATTGCCAAATTTAATATCAGCTAAATGGATTAAAAATGGTTGAGAATTCTTCGTTGGACACCTTTGTTTCCTCGTATCATATTGGAACCATTGCCATATCTTTGGCCTCGAAAATCGTAAATATCCAAATCATATCATTAAAATACAGGCCAGTGATTACAGCTCTCAGGTACCGAATATTCACCTACCAGCTTAAAAGCAACGAAACACTCACGCACTTTGATTTCATCATCATTAGTGTCAACAAAAGCAATGTTAAAAATAATTGTTCTACGCGACTGACAACAGGAATTCAATTCAGTATGATGGAAAAGTATTTAGATGACTTAACCATAGTCAAAATTTTATTAAGAACTTCAATCGTTTTAAATACATTTTTCAAAATAATAGACATTAGTCTCTTTATTAGCAATAAGGTGGAGATGCTCCATCATCACAACGGCATACTTTCATAGCAGTTGAAATATATCCAGTTAATTACAATTATTAGAAGTATATAGTTTTCCAGATCCAAAGCTTCCCCTCAACAGGAATTATTGCTTGTTAAAAAGAATATTTTGGGAATCATTCATTCGAGGATAGCAACCTACCAAGATTTTTCGTCTTCAATCTGTGTTTACAAATGCTTGCCTATTATATTGAGGTTTTTCAGTATAATCAACGCTTCTGTCCAACTCAGCTGTACTGGCGATGTGAAGACGTAGAGATGCTCTGATAAGTAGCTCCAGTCATCAAATTCTTCTTTTCCCAAATAAGAATAAACAAATGTATAAACAATATACTTTATCTGCAGATTTAGAGGAAACCAGCCATCTCCTTTTATAAGTTTCTCCCTTTGATAATACTCTTTGAAAATGCGTTTTTAAGAAATGGCGTCCATATTTTTTTTCTTGAATATTTCCGTTGCTCGAATAATTATTTCATCTCTGATTGCAGGGTCAGTGAACAAACATTTTGAAATATCATAATTTGCGACGGTGTATATCTGGTATACCCCATTTTGAAGTGCAGACGCCGTTGCCGCCATAGCTAAATCTTCTTGTCATGCTGCTCTTTATCATAACTTTCTATGAAATAAGTTTTCTTCCATCACGTGTTAAGTAGTTCTGATGACGACGATTTAGATGACATCTCTAAGAAATTTTGCAAGCAATTTTGAAACCTCCTCAGATTTACCTTGCTTTAGTTTTTTTTCTTTTAAGAAAAAAAAAATGTAGCGACATGTCTATAAAAGACACATTATATTTTGTAAATATTTACGCTACCAACATTAATTGTAATCACCTAAGGTCTAACATTGTAGAATAGATAAATAGGTTGAATCTCGCTTCATGCAAACTCACCTACATGCAAATTACTGTACCTATCTAGAGGGGGGGTAAACTGGGGAACTTACCCTGGGCGGCAAAATTGTGTTTAAACGGGCAGTAAATAAAAAATTCGTGAGCGGTGACCTTCTTTCTTAATTCTACTGCACTTAGCGGTACCCTTCAGGAGGCGGCAAAATCAAAGAACAGCTTTAAACTGCTCTGGGCGGCAAATTGATAAATTCATATTTGAAGGGACGGCAATCGCAGGTCTTTGCCCTGGCTGGGGAAATTCGTAGATCCACTGCAAGATTACAGCCGAAAAGGCAGGAAACAGGTGCGGGAGGCGCGGCGCAACACCGGCGAGTGCTAACTGTGGGACGATTTGTGGTTTTCTGGAATAGAGTAACTCGAGCTGACTCGGACTATATATTAAACGGAAGCTCATACGTTTATAAATACTACTTGATGATTAATTTAGATTAATTTATTTTAAAAAAATGTGAACAGCAAGCTGGGTTCTATAGAATTTATTTTTCATATTTTACACAGACGATCTGCCGCTGCATTTTCGGCGCCCCCGATACGACGGCGCCCGGTGTGGTCGCACCGCTTGCACCGCACCGCCCTAGGGCCACCACTGGCTATAATTATAGTATCAGGACTAGCCAAATTATTTAATATATTAGATATAAACTTGTTTTAAGTAGGAATAACAATTACATTACTAATAATAATAAAATGAAGGTGAGATGTCGTGTAAGAGGGAACGTATTAAGGACTCCATGCTGTTTGTGTGTCTACTGGTATACGATGAGGAATAGATTTATTTATTACTGCAGAAGTATCACTTTTGCATCATTTTTATGAGCATACTTGAATAGAAGATTGTCCCAAGCAATTGAACCAGGTATAAATTGACCCCCTAAAGGGGTTACACCACTTAATCCAATACAAATTCCATTATTAAATACATTAGTATTGTTAACTTCAGATATTATAGTTACATGAGCACATCATAAATTAATGGAATTTAAAAATTTTCATAGATTGCAAGCACTAATTAATTATTACAGTAATTCTTGGAATATATTTTACTGTTCTACAAGCATACGAATATTGAGAAGCAAATTTTACTATTGCAGATGCAGTATATGGTTCTTCATTTTTTATAGCCACAGGATTCAAGGGAATTCATGTATTTATTGGTTAATCATTCCTATTAATATTCTTCATACCGAATTAATTTACTTTTTTTATATCACATCAATTCGTATTCGAAGCAGCAGCATGATACTGACACTTGCTAGATGTTGTTTGATTATTCCTGTACATTTTAGTTTTTGATGAGGTTGTTATTTATCTACTATATTAAGTGAAATTAGCTACCAATTAAAAAGTTTGAAATAATCAAGATAAATAATTATGATATTAATAATTAGAGCATTTATTTTGTTGATTATCCATATAATAGTTTTATTTATCGTAATGTAAAAAAACAATAAATGATGGAAGAGAAGGTCGCCGATTCTGGGTTCATTTTTTAAATTACATTAATTTTTTGTGTGGAATTTGTATTAAGTCTTCCTATTGAAATTACTATAATTATTCCCAGAATAATAACATCAATATTCACAATATTATTTTTATTGTATTCATAAATTAATTAACCTTAATTAAGAAGCGATTTTTGCCTTCAGTTTTAAAGTAAAAATTGGTTCAGTAACCTTTATTTACATTTAATTGAAATCAAATTGAGAAATGTTACTGATAATAATATAATTGAATTATTATTATTCCAATTAAGGAGAATTAATTTCATTGTAAAAGCCTCTAACTTTTTATAATATTGGTTGGATTCAATTGATTTATCTGGTTTATATAGTTTAAAACTAAACATTACAGTTTTATTGTAAAAATTATATTAAATTATATTTATAAATACTTAAAGGAAATATACGTCCCCTACAGCTTCAATAGATTGCTTTAAATAAGCCATTTATGTTAATTAAATATAACATATAAAATTAATAATACAATAGTAGATAATAAATATACTTTATAATTTAAATGATATAAATTTTGTATATAAAATAATATATAAATATAAAAACTGTATAAATCCTGACCAAAAATGAGTACATTCCATCTATAATCAAATTTTTTTGAAGTTTTATAACCACATTTTAATGGATAAAATATCATATTTTGTTGGCAACAAAGGCATAAATCACATAAAACCTAATAATAAATGATTATGTACAATCATTGGTTTATAAAAATATAAACAGAAATAAAAAATAATATAACATATACAAGAACTAATTAAAAACTTTAAATAATAAGGCAATACAATATAGAACTGGAAACATCAGTCATCTCATTATAGAACCACCAAAACAGCAAATAATAATAATCCAATTATATCAGATGAAATGTGATTGGACTTACTATCAAATAAACTAATAGAAGAATAATGATAATATTATTTTTGGAATAATAAAATAAACAAAATTAATATACAGGCAATATAATTCGATTTAAGTTCACCACATTAAGCATATATTCCATTCTTCAATAAATAACTAAAGAAGAAATAATTGTAACAAAAGATATAAAAGTAATTTATATTCAATCAATTAGTAAAGTAATAACTACAGAAGATCTATTCTAAAAATACTGGGTGTTACAAAAAGGTACGGCCAAACTTTCAGGAAACATTCCTCACACACAAACAAAGAAAATATGTTATGTGGACATGTGTCCGGAAACGCTTACTTTCCATGTTAGAGCTCATATTGTGGACGGCTGTGATACAATATGCCATTCTCCAGGGCTGCATCAGCACATCAGGGATTCCATGCGACGGAGGGTGGATGCATGTATCCTCGCTAACGGAGGACATTTTGAACATTTCCTGTAACAAAGTGTTTGAAGTCACGCTGGTACATTCTGTTGCTGTGTTTTTTCCATTCCATGTTTAATGTGATTTGAAGAGAAGTAATAAAATGAGCTCTAACATGGAAAGTAAGCGTTTCCGGACACATGTCCACATAACATATTTTCTTTGTTTGTGTGTGAGGAATGTTTCCTGAAAGTTTGTCCGTACCTTTTTGTAACACCCTGTATATCACTCAATAAAACTAAAAAAGTTATCTAATATCAAATATATACTAACAAATAAAAATTATAACTGAAAAATAATAATTTAATTAATCTTAAAAAACCAATTCATAACAAATTCATTATAATGCAAGCCGAATTTATCATTTCAATTACACTACAAATCTTTATCTTATTTTAAATACTAAAGTACGAGATGAATAAATGCACCTTCAAAAAAAGTATATTGAGGGGAAACCAAAGTAATATTGTTAAAATATATTCTCAGATGTAACCAGTAAAAAACTATATGAATATATTCCATGTTGACTGCATGAATACAGATACAATGTATAAGCAGCACTAAAGAAAGATAGAATAAATAAAATAGGTAAAATTATAATAGACCAAGAAATAATTCTATTTATTAAAGAAATTTCACCTAATAACGGCGGGAGGGCTATATTGGATGAACTTAACAAGAGCCATCACAATCATACTAAAAGCATAAAATTAAGTAATCTTTTATTGATTAATAATCTACTACAAACTAATAATTTGTGTATGAAATTAGCTAAAAACAATAAACCAGAAGAACATAAACCATGATGAACCATTAAATATAGTGATTAGCTTCACCCTAAATTATTTATGCTTATTAAGCCCACAGTAACTAGTAAAATATGGATAATATAGAAATAAGGAATTATTAACAATAAATCAACCTCATCCTTGCAAATGAAACTCACTATCAATCCACCAATTAAACCTAAATTCATAACAAAATAGTTATATAAAAATCAAGATCATATTAAACCATACCCTCCTAATTTTAACATTACACCGCCAAAATTATTCTTCCTGAAATTGAAGCTTCAATGTGGGCCCGTAGGCAAA
Source organism: Vandiemenella viatica (assembly GCA_031002005.1). Classification (NCBI taxonomy): domain Eukaryota; kingdom Metazoa; phylum Arthropoda; class Insecta; order Orthoptera; family Morabidae; genus Vandiemenella; species Vandiemenella viatica. The sequence continues at coordinate 179,514,479 of CM061921.1, read as the reverse complement.
GCCAATAAAGAAAAATTTTAATATATAAATTAAAACTTTCTAAATATACTAATATAGGTAATAACAATCTACCCAAATTCATATAAATAAGTAGTAAAACTAACAACAACGGCAATCTAGCAACCAAAGTATAAAAAAAATTAAATAAATAGCAGCTTGTAAACGCTCTGGCTGATATCTCAGCCCAGAATTAATAATAAAGTAGGAATTAATCTAGATTCAAAGTATAAATAAAAAGAAAACAAAGATAATTTGGATAAAGACAAATACAATATTAAAACAAAAAATTTAAAAATTTATACAAAGATATTTGAATAAAAACCAGTTAAATAAATTCTTAACCTACAAGTAAATATTAAAGAACAAATTCAAAAACTAAGTAAAGTCATCAAAAATGAAACAAAATCCGATCCAAATCTAATTGAATTATAATCAACATAAATATCATAAATAAAACATAGTAAAAATATCAAAGAATGAACCAACCACAATAAATTTTTTACTAAATATATAGGTATCATAAACTTAATAATAACAATATATATTAATATAAAGAATATGTTAAAGAATTTAAAAAATTATTACCATAAGAACAATTACATAAATTAAAAAAGATAAACGCAATGATGCTTCACTCACCAAAAACATTTAAAACTTGAAGAAATATTAAGAAAACGTCCAATCCATAATTAATCAAATAAACAGAAATAATTACATACAATGAGATAACAATATACTCTAAACTTAAACAAAACTATCAATAAATATTTATCTTCAGATAAATAATCATAAACACCACCAAAATATATAAACAATAAATAATACAATGATAATGGAAGTATTAATTTTAATAGTTTATATCTAAAACATTGGTCTAGTAATCAAAAAACGTAATACATTTAAAACATCAGAGATAGACATTTCTTTCGTTGGTACCAAAAATAAATATTTTATATTAAACTCATCTCTTTACTCATCAGTATAGTGTTATTTCTATTATCATCAATCATATTTTTTTTTCTAATAGGTTTTTTCTGGTCAGAAGCCATTATCTTTGTTCATACCGATCTGAAATCGATAAATGAGGTATCATTTTAAAGATTAAGATATCCGCTTTTGTGACATCATATTTAAAGAAACTAATTTTTACATATTCCATCCATAAATGACAAAAATGTCATTATTTATAAACTGCTTTTTTTGTGTCTCGAGACATTTATTTCCATGTGTATCTAACCAAAGTCGATAAATACAGCAGCATTTGGTAAAAAGTTATGTTAAGAAAGATTTTTTTTGGAATTCAACCCTTAAAGGGAAAAAGTATTAATGGTTGTACAACGCTTTTAGTGTCACTAGCAATTTATCTCTATTAATGTCTAACCCAAACAGATAAATGAGGTATCATTCTGAACATTAAGGTCTTCTGTGTGGTCACATCGTATTTTAAGACAGGAATTTTTCAGAATTTAACCTTTAAAGGGTAAAAGTATCAGTATTTCTAAAATGTGTTTTTTTGTGTCTTCAACCTGGTATCTCCCTGGATATCTAACCGTTATCAACAAATGATCTAGAATTATAAAGAGTAATCTCTCCGCTTTCTTGACATTATACTGGGCTTATCAAAATGATTGCAGTTATTTCAGAAAATTACTACACATTTGTTATTTGATATATACTTACAAGGTTACACAGATATATAAACAAACTGTAAATTTTTTTGAGTGTCTACAGATGCTCAATATGTGCACCTTTAGTGACTCTGCATAAATCAATTCTATAATCGAGTTCTTCACATACCCGATGCAGCATATCTCTGTCAATGAGAGCAAATGCATTGGTGAAGCGAACCCGTATGACTGGCAGATCAACTGGTAGTGGTGACTCGAACATCGTTTCTTTTACGAAAACCCCAAACAAAGAAGCCGAAGGGGGTTAGGTCAGAGGATCAAGGAGGCCATGACATCAGCTGACGATCAGCATCCCCAGCACAACTAATCCATTTGTTTGGAATCCTGGTGTTTAGGAAATTACAGACAACTATAGAAAAATGGGGTGGAGCACCGTCCTGCTATAAAATTAAATCTTCACTGTCAGCTTCCAGATGTGGCATGAGCCATTTCTGCAACATTTGCAGATAGATTTTCCCTGTGATCATTAAAGAAAAAAGGCCCACAAAGTTTCTTTCGTGAGATCGCTCAAAACTCGTTCACTTTGGGAGAGCTACGAACATGCTGTATATAAGCATGGGGGTTTTCGGTCCCCCAAATGAGCACATTGTGCCTGTTTACTTTTCCAATTACATGAAAATTGGCCTATCACTAAACACAAGTTTTTCTGCTATTTTTTTGTCTTGTTCTAGACGTTGAGCACGGAATTGAAAACGACGCACTTCATCGTTGTGCGACAGTGCTTATAGCATCTGTAACATGTAGGGCTTCATATACACTCGCTTCCGCAGAATTCTCTAAATGGTCTTCTGTGTAATGCCTAATTCTCTGCTCGCTCGAAGAGTAGACTTCTGTGGGCTACAAACGTAATTGGCGCGCACACCTTCAACGGTTTTTTCAGACACAGGAGGGCGACCCATTGTTTTACCTTTAAAAAGGCATCCCGTGGCATTAAAATGTTGATAACAACGCTGAATGGTGTTAGCATGCGGGGGATCCTTGCCGAACTTTGTTCTAAAGTGTCGCTGAACAGTTATCACAGACTGAGTCGAATGATATTCGAGAACATCATACACTTTCTCACTTACAGCCATCTTGCTCTCTAGCGCTCTAGCGGCCACTGCGGGAAGCTTGCATTTAGTGCAATGGAAACTTGGAAAGCTATAACAGCAAACCCCATCATCGTACCTATTATAGGACAGCCAAAAGAAATATCGTGAAATCGCTGCAATCATTTTGACTATCCCTGTATATTAAGAAAGAAATTTTTGGAATTCAACCCTTGAGGGGAAAAAAGTATGAATGGTTCTACAACGCATTTTTATATCACGAGCTATTTATCTCTTTTAATAAATAACCGAAATAGAAAAATTTTCCTAACTGTTTCGTACAATGTTGCATACCTATTACACTAAACAAATAAATATTTGCTGCAATAATGCGGTTCTACTTTTAATTATATTACAAGCATTCAACCTCACTGTTCATAGTAATCTATTCGCGAAATTTTTGCACGGGTCACCTAGTAATAAATATTATACAATTAAGATATCAATGTTATTAATCACTCTTCTACAAACAATTAGAGCTTGTATATTTACAGCATTTACTATAACAAACTTCTGAATATCTTACATCTTATTTAAATTATTCTTGGCGTATTAATAGAAATTTTCATTTATATTACCAGTAATGCTTTAAATGAAAAGTTTAATATCAAAATAAAAATATTTGAATAATAGTATTTATTTTGGTACTATTAATTTCAAGCAATTAAATAGAAAAAACTGTACTGATTCACCAACAAATAAATAGACATAATAGTAAAAGGTTTCTCAAATGTAGAAATATCTGAATCAATCAAAAAACTGTGTAACACATCATCAAATTGAATAACTATGATAATGATAATTTATCTGTTCATTATGATAATCGGGAATTAAAAATTACTAACTTTTCAACGGGGTCAATCCAAATATTAATAAATGAATACACCCATATGCATTAGCAATACAGTAATTACAATTATAAATAATTCATTAACTGACATACCAGCCCCAATAAATATTTCATTTGTTTGAAACTTCAGATCAGTATTAGGATTATGTGTTATAACTCAAATCATAACAGGAATATTTTTAGCGACGAATTATACCCCCTATATACTGAAATAACATTGAGTAGTGTAATTCACATTTGTAGAGACATAAGCAACAGATAAATAATATGTACAATCCATGCCAATGGGGCATCATTTTTCTTGATTTGATTATATATTTCTGTTGGTCGAGATTTATATTATAGGTGATTTATATTTATACATATCTGAATAATTTAGTAATAATGTTTTTGGTGTTAGCAACATCATTTCTAGGATATGTATTACTATAAGGTCAAATAACATTTTGAGGAGTAACAGTTATTACCAATTTGCTATCAGCAGTTCCATATATTGGAACATATTTATTTCAATGAATATGAGGTGGATTTGTAGTTGATAACACTAAATTAAATCGAATCTGTGCATTACACTTTGTATTACTATTCATTATCGCCGCAATAGTTATAATTCATTCATTTATACTCTATGTAGCAAGAACAAGAAATCTGCTAGGTTTAGATAGAATTATCGATAAAATTAAAATCCATACACATTTTACATTCAAAGAAACAATTAAATTCATTATAATAATTATCTTTATAATTTAAATCTCATTAATTAGACCATGTATATTAGGAGACCCTGATAGCTTAATTGCAGCTAAACCACTGGTCACCCCAATTCGTATTAAACCATTGTGATATTTTTCATTAGTATATGCAATTTTACGATCAATTACAAATTACCTAGGAGGAGTAATTGCATCACAAATATCAAGTAGAATATTAATAATCATATCATTTTATAGTACAACTCAATTCCATGGAACTTGATTTTTTCTTTTAAATTACATTATTTTTTGAAGAATTGTATCAACTATTATTATATTAACATGAACAGGAAAACGTCCAGTAGAAAAATCATATATTTATACAGGACAAATATTAACTGTAATATATTTTTCAAATTATATAAACATTCGCATCTCAGATTTATGAGTTACAATAAATAAATAGTGATTTAGCATAATACCTCCAAAGCATATGTCTTGAAAATATAAACTAGAAGTTTAAATCTCGTATTAACTTAATTCAATAATTATTGGACTAAATAATAGAAAACATCAGCACTTTTAACCACAAAAAACATAAATAATTCAAACATAAAGTTAAAAAAACCTTATTCAAGATAAATATATTAATTTATCATAACGGAATCATGTGAGAATCCCAAAAACTAAAAGAAATGTAAAACATATTAGTACTAATTTTTTTTTAAAATCTATCAGTCTGCAAAAATCTCTACTACGAAAAAATAAATACAATATTACTGTCATAAAAAAAATACATATATACCAAGTAAGAAAAATTAAAGTGAAACCACATGCACCTTATTTAATATTGAACCCAGAAACTAGGTCTGACTCAACTTCAGAAAAATCAAATGGAGTACGATTAGTACAGCCAAATATTGAGTAACGCCTGCTATAATAAAGGGAACATGTATGAACAAAATCATCTACTTAATTGGTATAAATATATATAATACACGTTAAATGTATCAATTAAACTGATAGGAGATAATGAAATTAATCCTAATCTTACTTCATAAAATAGTTTAGCAACAGAACGTAAATAAACAAATAAAGAATAGTTAGAATTAGATGATCATCCAGCAATTATAGTTGTATAAACTCCAAAACTTGTACAACAAAGAAAAAATAAAATCAGTAAATATAGGAACATAAATAAGTTAAATAAGCCCACAGGATTCATATAAATAATGAACTATTGAATTAAATGAAGGAGAAAAATAATATGTAAGATAATTTGTTATGTAAGGAAAAGAATGTCGTTTAGACAGCAATGTAACGGCATAACTAAAAGTTTGAGGAATAGTAATAATTTCAAACCTATTTCGTCCTTTACGAATTTGAATATATCCCAATACTTTATGTCCTAATAAAGTTAAAAAAAAGCCACTCTTAATAAAAATAAAATAAACAGTAAAATAAAATTAATTGCAAACATGATTAAATCATATATCATCAATATCACCCATAAAAATAAATTCACATAATTGAGATGTAAACTTACTGAACTTGTCTGCCAAAGTAGTATTAATATTTAAATATATTAAGATTGTTTCATTTCTATGGTCCTTTTGTACAAATAACAATAAATTTATTCAGGAAAGAGAGTGACCTCTGGCTTACACAATTCTGAACTCAGATTTTGTAAGAAATTAAAGGTTGTACACACCTAATTATATGATATCTACACCATGACTTATTCTTAATCCACCATCGAGTTCGCATTTATTTTATCAATACGTACTCTCTAAAATAAATACACTATTATCCCCAATGTAACTTAAACTTTTAATCATATATTGTGGATCAAAAAACATATATTAACGATCCAATAAAAGAATGTTTATTTATTCTCCCTGTCACCCCAAAAAAAAATTGTAAATAAAAATTAACTAATAAATCAAATAATAATTATTATAAAGTTGTACAGCGTCTTATCGTCCTAGAAACATATTTCAGTAGTTTGCCTCAAAAGTTAAATTTAATCAATTAATACAAGACAGCTAATTCCTTGCTAAACCATTCTTTCTAGCACTTAATTACAAAATATAATGATTATGCTACCATTACACAATCAAAATACCGCGGCTCCTTATTAAATCAGTTAGCTAGTCACACTTTTAATTATTATCAAGAAGACATGTTTTTCATATACAGGCCTGAAATAATTATGCCTAATTCCTTACAAATCAGATTATATTCTAATAACATCTATACAAAAATATTTAATTATTCAATCATATTTTCATATCACTTATTGTTTGAAAATTTATCTTTACATTATATATAAATATTACATAAAATACGATTTATATGAACTAAAATGTAATAATTCAAATAGCTGACTGAAAGCTTATTATTATAAAATTTATATAAATAAATATTAATATCTTATCTCCTAAATTATAAAAAAACAATTACAAAACATTAATAAATAAAACATTAAATTCATTATTAAAATTTTTTAACTAATGAAACTAGATGTATTAAATACCGAATAATACATCACTACTAAACATAAATTATAAAAAAATATTCAACATTAACTTTATTTAGCTCCATCTCAATCAAGAACAGTAAATATATTTTGATATAACGTGATTTGAAAAGTACAATAAATAAAATAATATTTTGTATAATTAAGTAATCCAATTACTTTACAAGTAAATAATACTTTTTCCATAAAATATACAAAAAAAATAATAAATGAAATTCTTATTAATAAAAATGAAATAAATATAGAAAAATTAATATTTTAAGATGTCTTGAATTGCACAATTATCAAACTACCATGATCTTTCTAGATACACCTCCCAGTACACCTACTATGTTACCACTCTTCTCATCTATAAGAAGGAGAGCGACAGGCAACGAGTACTCATTTTAGAGCTCAAATCATATTAATAGATGATTTATATTGCTTTTAAATCCACCCTCAAATAAATATTAAACAATATTATTTATATAAATAAATTTATTGTAACCCATCTCTACTGTATTATAAGCTGTATCTTGACCTGAAAATATTTCAACTAAATTAAAGGAAAATTAAAATTCATATATAATATTCTTATAATTGCGATAGACAAACCAATAAATAAAGTATAAAAAATTCGTGTAATATCCATTACAGTACACGTTCCTGTAAATAGATAAAACACCACCAAATTTTTTGAGTTTTAGTAACATACCTAATACTACTCTTGTCGATTAATTAACATTAAAAAACAGGGTACCTAATCCCAATTTTTAATTTAAAATTTATAGTCTCCTTTGTAGAAATGAATAAAATTAAAATTCTACATAAATAAAATATAATTTTACCTATATATTTAGATAGAAAGAACCAATAATTTTAAAATGCATTTATTGTTTAACCGCGGCTGTTGGCACACAATTTGCAAATACTTAATACTAATTCCAAAATAATTTAACAGTTAATACAAATTACTATATAACGGACATTAAGTAAAAATCTTACATATAATATACAAAAAGATTTAAGTTCAAAGCAAGTATCAAAATTTTATTTGATTAAAAAATAATAAAATTCAAATACTAAATTTAATTATACAAATTAGTATAAAAAAGTAATGTTTTTAGTGAAAAATAAATAGAATATCAAGCCCTCGTCAACAACACAATAAATACTCTCTCTCTATATATATATAACTATTTTAGTTATAAGTACACAATAAATTTTAATTTATACCTGGTATTAATCTAAACACGTAATTGTATCATTTAATCTCTTTAAATTTTTTATTTTATAAAAATTAAAAATGTAAATACTTATTCTGTACAGCATTAAGTATTTAATATAAGTTATTTATTAATATAAACCAGCATTCCCATTTAAATAAGATTTTATAATTACTATTATTGTATATTAATATATAGTTATATACAATAAATAATTTATTTTACTACAGATTATTATTTTATTATATATTATTCAGATAACTAATTTATTATAAATTATTTCTGTAAAACAATATTCTTTAATTATCAATACGACAATAAAATATATACATATTTAGTTAAATAATTACCAATAAGTTTTTTAGATAAAATATCTCTTTTAAAATATCTCAACTACTTCAAATATCTTATAAATATACATAAAATATGAGTAAATTTTATAATATACATCTTTCTATATTAATTTATATATTATAATATAATTATATAAAATATATGTGTATTGTTTTTTCTTTAATATGAGGAATCCTATGGTGAACTGAACACCCTTAACTTATTTGACCCAATTAAAAATGGCTAAAACTAAACATTTGTAATAATATTTTTTGGGATAGCAACCCAATTATAGTTTTGATGATTTCATGGAGAATATTATTAAAAATTGAGCAGCACCGTTTCATACATGATTTCTGAATATCATAAGAAAAACCAACTGAACATATTATTAAATTTTAATAACTTTATAAAAGGTAGCACCTATACCAGTGATATCACATTGCTTGAAATTAAAAAATATTTACATCTACAATAAGATTTAAGTTAAATAAACTATTTGCCTTAAAAGATATAAATAAAAGAACAAATTTTAGGCTTAATTATTACAACACCATTAGAATTGCAGTCTAATATCATTATCTAATGTAAAGCTTTTACTGGTGAGAGAGCTGAACTCATAAACAGATTTACAGACTATCCCCTTAATCTTTAGTCATCTCGCCGCAAAATGGCTCATTTTTACAAGCCATAAAGAGAGTAGAAGATTATATTTTATTTTCGGAGCAGAGGCAGGTATAGTAGGCACTCCAATAAGCATACTAGTTAGTATAGAATTAGGACAACCAGCCATTTAATTGAAAGTAACCAAATCTATAGTGTAATCATCACGGCTCACGCCTTGGTGCTGATTTTTTTAAATAGTTTTACCTACTATGATTGGGGGATACAGAAACTGGTTAGTGCCTTTATTAATTGGAGCACCAGATGTAGCATTTACACAAATAAATAATATAAAATTTAACTGTTACCAATATTTTTACCTTTATTATTAATATCAAGCATAGTAGAAGGAGTTGTTACAGGATGAAAAGTATATCCCACTCCTGGTGGAGCAATTACTCATAGAGGAGATTCAGTAGATTTAGCAATAATTTCTTTACACCTAGCAGGTGAATCATCTATTCTAGTGGTAGCAAATGTTATTATCACAGCTATCAATATAAAATCTCCTAATATAACCTTAGATCAGTAGTTATTTCAGCTATTATACTTCTATTGTCTCTACCCATTCTCGCCCGAGCTATCAATTGATCGAAACTTAAATACATCATTCTTTGACCCCGCACTTGGAGGAGATCCAATTTTATATTATAATTTATTTGAATTTTTTGGCATCCAATTCTAATTTTACCAGGATTTGGTATAATCTCGCATATTAAATGCCAAGAAAGGGGTAACATTGGAGCATCTGGAACATTGAGAATAATCTATGCCATAGCTACTACTGGAATTCTTGGATTTATTGTTTGAGCAATTCCATTTTTACTGTTGGAATTGATGTAGACATACGAGCATATTTCACTTCAGCAACAACAATTATTCCTGTTCCAACAGGTACTAAAGTATTTAGATGATTAGAACCCCATTTGGAACAAAATTTAAATTTTCCCCATCGATCACATGAGCACTAGGATCTATTTTCTTATTTATAATTGGTGGGTTGACAGGATTACTTTTAGCAAATTCATTTATTGATATTATTTTACATGATACATACTATATAGTAGCTCACTTTCATTTTGTTTTATCAATAGGAGCCATATTTGCTATTAAAGGAGGAATTATTCAATGATAAACATTATTTACAGGCATAACAATAAACCAAAAATGATTAAAAATGCAATTTACAATTATATTTATTGGTACAAATCTCACATTTTTTCCTAAACATTTTTTAGGACTTGTGGGTATACCACAAATATATTCTGATTTTACTGAGCATAAATCATGAACCGTAATATCTAGAGTATGATCAACAATCTCAATCATTACAATTGTTATATTTTTCTAATTATTTGAGAGACAATAATCTCAAATTGTAAATTAACATCTAATATTAATATATCAAGTTCTAATAAAAATCATCCACCAGCAGACCACAGGTATAATAAACGACAAATTGTATTTAATTTCTAATATGGCAGACAAGTATAATGAATTTAAACTATACAAATAAAACTTAAATATTCATTAGAAACTATATGGCAACTTAGTGAAATATTACATTTTAAAATAGATCATCACAATTAATAGAATAATTATCATTTTTTCATAATCATGTATTAATTGGTTTAATTGAAATCACTGTAGCAGTAGGTTATTTGATAATATGTACATTAAATAACAAGTTATATTATATAGATATATATTACAAAACATTAATTGAATCAATCTGAACTATATCGCCAGAAATAACTTTAATTTTAATTGCATTGCCATTACTTTATATGATTTATTTGATTGATGTTACTAATGATGCCCTGATTACAATTAAAACAATTGGGCATCAATGATATTGAAGATATGAATATTGAATTTGGTTCATTTATATATTATTAAGTAAAAATTATCTTAAAAATAATAGATGTTCATAGTTTTACCATTATACCTATAAGTGTCCCAAACCATATTTTAACAACATCTTCTGACATATTACACTCATGAACAGTACCATCCATTGGTATTAAAGTAGTTAATACAGCAGGACTATTAATCATAGCCATATTTAATATTAATCATTCTGGTGTATTTTATAGACAATCTACATCTACATCTACATTCATACTCTGTAAATCACAAACATTGTGGGTGGCAGAGGGTGCTAAGCATCCAATCCTAAACCCGCCCATTCCAATCCCGAATAGTGCGAGGAAAGAAGGAATACATATAAGTATCAGTACGGCATCTTATTTCTCTAATCTTATCCCTCCGGTCATTGCGACCTAAATAGGTTGGCGGAAGAAGTATTTCATTGCACTCTAAATTAAATTTTTTCGCATATTCTCCAATAAATTCGAACGCAAGCTACGTCGTCTGTCTTCCAAACTATCCCAGCCCAATCTATGTATCAATTCTGTGACGCTTTCATAAGGGCTGTAACAACAAGTCACGAATCTAGCGGCTCTCCTCTGCACCCTCTCAACTGAGTCAATCAGAACCTTGCGATACGGATCCCAAACCCCACAACAGTAATCCAGATGCGGACGCACTAGTGTTTTATACTGCTATCTCCTTTGTTTGAGCATTACAATTCCTCAAAATACGACCTATGAATCGTAATTTAGAATTTGCCTTGCCTACGACGGAAGTTATGTGCATGTCCCATTTCATGTTGCTTTGTACTATCACCCCCAGATACTTCACGGAATCAACCGTGTCAACAGGTGAATTGTTTATTTTGTACTCGTGAACAAACTGATTCTTCTTGTTACTTATCCGCATTGCCTTGCACTTTTTGCAATTAAGTGTAAGCTGCCATTTACGGCACCAATCGAAAATAGCATCCAAATCACGCTGAATTTCTAAGCAATCGTCGGAGCACCTTATTTCCCTATAGATAACCGCATCGTCGGCAAACAATCGCAACCAGCATTTGACGTTGTCACCTAGATCGTTTATAAATATTAAGAAAAGAAGTGGACCTATTACACTTCCTTGAGGAACGCCCGAAGTAACATTTATCTTAGAAGAGGCTTCCCCGTCAACAACGACATACTGTGATCGACCAGTTAGAAAATCACGTATCCACTCGCAAATCTGAGCCGAAATACCAGTAAGCTCGAATCTTCGCTAAGAGTCGGTTGTGTGGCACAGAATCAAAAGCTTTCTGAAAATCCAAAAAAAAAACAGCATCAACTTGCGAACCTGCATCGATAACTTTCATTATGTCGTGGTAAAATAGGGCCAATTGTGTTTCACACGATCTCTTCTTCCTAAATCCGTGTTGACATGGTGTAAGTAACTCGTTCTCATCTAGAAACTTCATTATGTTCGAGCATATGACATGTTCCAGAATTCTGCTGCAGACCGATGTTAGAGATATGGGTCGATAATTCCTAGGATCACTCCGATCTCCTTTCTTAAAAACGGGAATTACCTGGGCTATTTTCCAGCTAGAAGGTACTTTTCTCTCTTCTAGTGATTTACGGAATATATCTGACAGAAATGGTTCAATATCCTCCGCGTATTCAGAAAATACTCTTACCGGTATACCATCGGGACCCGGCGCTTTACCCCACTTCAGGAGTTTTAATTGCTTTACAATTCCTACGCTATCAATTTCTATCGGATCCATCTCTAATTCCACACGATGTGGTAAAGTGGGGATGTTTTCCATGTTTTCTCGCGTGAATGAATTTTTGAATTCGGTGTTAAATACGGTAGCCTTGTCGCGGCTGTCTTCAACCTCCCGTCCGTCTTTTATTAGAACTGGCTTATTGTTCCCACTACAACTAACTTTTTTTACATACGACCAAAATTTCTTAGGGTTTTCAGTGAGGCTTTTAGAGAGAGAATTTTCACGAAAGTTATTAAATGCCTCACGCATCGCATTCTTAACACGTCCCCTTATCTCCAATAACTTATCTAAATCAGTCCGATGCATCGTCCTTTTTGATCGTGCATGTATCTTCCTTTGCTTCTTGAGTAACCTTTTAACCTCCAGTGTGTACCATGGGGGATCGTTCTCTTCCCTGGTTGTCCGTTTCGGTATATGCAAGTTCATACCTTCCCCGAGCATATGTAGGAATCGATGCCACCTCTCTTCAACGGTGCCTCCTGCTACTAAGAAGGTGTGGTAATTATGCCTCAAATACGCTCTAAAACACTCTTTTGAAGCCTTTTCGAATTTGTAAACGATCCTCTCTTTTCTTTTTCTGCGCGTGTTTGTTGGTTTTACTGTAGCAATTACAGCTTTGTGATCACTTATTCCTGCGGTGGTAGAAATATCCGTGAATAGTTCGGGCCTACTTGTAACAACTATATCTAAAATATTTTCGTTACCGTTGAGGCATCTCGTGGGTTCAGTTATGAGCTGTTCAAGATGGTGATCTGAGAAGAGGTCTAGAATGATTTCGCAAGCTGCTTTATTCCTGTCCCCAGTAACGTGAACGTAATTAGTCCAGTCGATATCTAGCAAGTTAAAGTCACCTCCTAGCATTATTGCATGGTCCGGAAATTGCCGTGCTATATTATTTACATTATTTTTCAAGGCCTCGGCAATATTTACGCTTGCATCGGGTGGACGATAGAACGAGCCTATCACAAGCTTTGTACTAGCTACGTTGAGCTTGATCCATATGATTTCGCAGACAGTATGGACATCTATTTAGCTACATGGGAGGTACTTACAAACAGCTTTAAATACACCACCTCCTTGTGAATGCAACCTATCCTTACGGAAAATGTTCATGTTACTATTAAAAATTTCGGCGGAACTTATATCCGGTTTTAACCAACTTTCTGTGCCTATTACGATATCAGCATCTGTACTACGAATAATTGTTTTCGAGTTCAGGCTGTTTATTACAAACACTTCTGCAGTTAACTACTAGAACTTTTAATGTTCGGGATTCTTTTAAGCTACCCGTAACACGCGGTGCTGAATTTATCTTGGCTGTCCGCAACTGAATTTCCTCCTCAGGGTCATCCTCCCTCAGCCCAAAAAACCCCCAATGCACTCCACACGGCCCCTGCCACCCGTGTGTAGTGCACCCCTGATCTATCCAAGGGATTCCTACAAGACTCAACCCCAGGGCGAAGATCAAGGAATCTGCAGCCATGACTATCACAGAAGCGCCGTATCCTCTGGTTCAGCCCCTCAACACGGCTCTGAACGAGTGGTCCACAGTCAGTCCTATCGACAATGCTGCAGATGGATAGCTCAGCAGAAATCTTGCGGCCAATGGCCACAGAGTTCACCCTTTCTGCAAGTCGCCCAAAGGACGAGAGGATAACCTCCGACCCTAGGCGGCTAGCATCATTGCTGCCGACATGAGCCACAATCCGCAGCTGGCTGCACCCCGTCCGTTCAATGGCATCCGTGATGGCCTGTTCCACATCTCGGATCAGACCCCCCGGAATACACAATGAATGGATACCGGAATTCATCCCCGACCTCTTCGCCATTTCCCTAAGGGGTTCGATAAAGCGCCTAACGTTGGAGCTACCGACCACTAAAACCCCCTTCTGCAGTTGTCCAGACTTAGCGGGCTGTGGGGCTGCCAACTCACAGGCCGACGATTGCAGGACTGAATCAGTTCCAGACAATGCGTCAAACCGATTGGACAGAGGTACAAGCTCGCCTTCTTGGGACTCAAGCTTGCATGACTGCCCCCGCATACGCCGTCGACGTCCAGACACCACACGCCAGCCACCCCTAGGCGACGGCCGCATAGCTTCCGACATCTCGGCCTGGACTGCAGGTACGATGACTGGTATGGGAGAACCTGCAAGCCGATCAGCGCCTACAGGGTCACCAATACCGCATCTACTGCACTCACTTGCGGCAGCTTCCAGCTGTGTAACTCTTGTTACCAAAGCTGCAGGCTGGATGCGCGGGTCAGTCACCTCAGCCTGTGTCTGCACACAACAACAACAGTCCCTACACATAATACCTTACAGAAAGAAAAACTAAGGAGTACACGAGAAAAACGGACTCACTATGCGTTCTCAGAAGGAGGCCTTTTGTCAATAACCAAATATACAAAGACGAAGCTTACGCTAACTACGCACTTTAAATTAAATTTGCACTGGAGGTACTACTTCACGTAACGATTCCGAGCAACGACTGCAACTGCTGCTACTGACAAACCAATATGCAAAGATGAAGCCACACCTAACTACACACTTTTAATTAAATTATCACTAGAGGTACTACGTCACTGCTAACCAAATATTCAAAGATGAAACAAAAGAAAACTAAACACCACAGAAAGCACTGCCTCACGTAACGGCTGCCGAAGAACGACAATGATCAGAAATGTGTGGTATAGACTACAAATTAATTCCTATTGTAATTAAAAGTACACCAAGAAAATTATTCTTATCATGAATCAAAAAATAACTAGATTCGAAGTTATTTTAAATAAAACAATTGAAATTCAATCTCTAAATATGATTGATTAATACACCAGATGGCTGAAACTAAGTAATGGTTTCTTTTGTAGTAAATAAAAAAAATACTTCTGGTGGAAAATATATGTATTTTAATTCCACAAATATGATTGTCACTGTTATTATATTTTCAATCACATTGGTTATATTTAACATCATGAATTATTATTTAAAACATTAAAAAGCTATAGTTAAAAATATTCAACTACAAATTCTTTATTAATTTGAAAATGTAATTCATATATTTACACACTTAGTGCCACAAAGCGCTTATGAGCTCTTATATCATTTGTAATACTGACTGAATCAATCAGTAATATTATTTAACAAAGAATAATAGCTATTCTACTTGCAGCTAATAAATTTACAGGCCATTTGTTGTTAACTTTAACAGTAATTATAGGGCCTGTAATTACATACTAATTAAGTATTTTACTATTCAAATATAATTATTAATTCTACAGTTGTAACCTTTCCCTAAGCATATGTATTTTTTTTTGTATTAAGAACATAATACTCAAGAAAAGTATATTAATTATGCTAACAACTTATTAAAGCAACCTTTTCACTTATTTGGTTATAGACTATGACCTCTAAAAGGAGCTATTGGAGCAATAATTATAATATCAAGACGAGCCAAATGATTTATTATATTATATATAAACTTGTTTTAAATAGGAATAACAATTACATTATTAGTTACATAAAAATGAAGGTCAAACATAGCGTGAGTGCGAACGTATTAAGGACTCGATACTGTTTGCGCGTCTACTGGTTTACGTTAAGGAATAGTTTTCTTTCTTACTTCAGAAGTATTATTATTGTATCATTTTTATGAGCCTACTCGTATAAAATATTGTCCCCAGCAATTGAACTATGTATAAATTGATCCCTTAAAGTGTTTACACCATTTAATCCAATACAAATTCCATTATTAAATACAGTACTATTGCTAACTTCAGGTATTATAGTTACATGAGCACATCATGAATTAATTGAATTTAATAATTGTAAAAGATTTCAAGCACTAATTAATTATTACAGTAATTCTTGGAATGTATTTTACTGTTCTACAAGCATATGAATATTGAGAAACAAATTTTACTATTACAGATGCAGTATATGGATCTTCATTTTTTGATAGCCACAGGATTCAATGGAATTCACGTAATTATTGGTTCAACATTTCTATTAGTATGCTTAATACGTCATAAAATAAATTACTTTTTTTATATCACACCATTTTGGATTTGAAGCAGCAGCATGATATTGACACTTTGTAGATATTGTATGTTTATTCCTGTATATTTCAGTTTATTGATGAGGTTGTTATTTATCTAGTATATTTAGTACAATTAACTACTGATTAAAAAGTTTGAAATAATCAAGCTAAATAATTATAATATGAATAATTAGAACGTTTAATTTATTGATTATCCTTATAATAGTTTTAATTATTGCTAAAATAATACAAAAATAATTCATCATCGCGAAAATGGTCACCATTTGAGTTTGGGTGCAAGGCAGTGCACCCGCCAAGTCGAGTAAACGGCGGTACTGCCTACCCTTTTCTCGAAGCGATTCGGGCTATTTTTGAACATTCATGCTACATGTCTCGGATTTCTGTTATATATAGATATCAGGAGTCTCAGCAAACATACTAAATTTTATTTTGTTAATGTTCTTAGTTCGGAAGTTATTCGGATCCAAAGTTCAGCGATTTTGTCACCCACTGACTGACTGATGATCATCTAATCTATAATTCACTTCCAGTTGCTGTAGAAAGCTGAAATTTGATACACAGATAAAATTTTACCCACATGTTATCAGAAAAGTCTGAAACTCGTAAATTTCCGTATACATACCACTTACCTACCCCTAACGTGAAATCGATACTACATTATTAACTTTTAATACCTCAGTTTATTACTGTGGAGTGAGCTTACTATGTTTAGTTACTATTAACAGATGTCGGAATTCACTTTTAATTTGTCTATATCTTTCCAGCAGCTGTCCTCTAATATTGGAGATGAGGCAATGTTGGTAATATTTTCTTGCTTTATGCATCCTTTGTCGTAGTCTTTGCAGTCTATCAGTCCAAGGTCTGTCCACTGTGCCAATGATTCTCTTTAGAGGAATAGATCTTCTCATTGATATTAAGAGTGCCCGGATAAGGTCTCTTGCGGCTCAATTTACATCATTATCATCTAATAGGATTTCCTGTTGAGCAAAACTTTCCCTCAGCCTTTTCCAGTCTGCCCGTTGGATGTTGTAATGCACCTGGGAAATCTGCGCCTCCGATGTGTCAAAATCGTTCCTCCCTCTGACCAACTCAAAAGTAATAACATTATGATCGCTGGCAGTTAAAAATTCTAAAACGTTCCAATTCCTCAATAAGTTCGCACATCGCAGATTGGTCAATGTTACATCGATGTTTAACCGAACTCCTGCTCGGTTCCTATATGTGTAGGATTTATGCGGTAGATTTCTTACTTCTTTCAGTTCACTAATAGCTTCCACTAAAAGCTCACCTCTCGTATTTGTCACCCTGCTATGCCAGAGTTCGGATTTAGCATTGGCGTCAGCTATTATTACTATTGGTCTGTTTCCTAGGGCAGTGCACACTTCTCTTATTTTCCCAATGTATGGTTCAATGGGAACACTATATTGAAAATACATGTTGACGAGAATTACACTACCCCAGTCAGCAATGAGATACACATATGTCGTATGTTCATCACAGAACTGCACTATCTTAGTTACAGTAATTTGTCTGGATAGCACTACTATTGCTGTCATAGGGTTTCTAAATGTTGAGATTATCTATGACGATAACCGCATGTAAGGAATCTACCCGTAGCATGAATGTGTCTCCTGAAGGCATATGTCATCCCATTTATGTTCCTCTGACAGCTTCCTCACCTCATGCAAAACCAACATGCTTCTCCTGGTGTTTAGTTGTGCAATTCGTAGCTTACATTTTGCAGTTTATGGATGTCTGATGTGGACATTGCACTGTGGCCACGGGAGTTTTGAATCAAAAAGTATACGCCCATGAGTTAATACGTACTATTTATATTTTTGATCGGGATTAAAAGTTTCATTCCTTCTTTCGAAGACTTTATGCACAACAGAGAGAAGCTGAGAAGTCTCTGTAGGAAGATTGATGGATTTTAGATGTATAAGATCAATTGCTTCTAACTGAGGGAAGGTTACATATTTACTGACTGGATGCGCTATTCGAGTTAAATGCCTCAGCGCTACATTGACGTTCGAAGCCTCCTCCAATCTGTTTCAAAATCACTGTATATTGTTTTGGGGTTTATAGAACTGCGTCTGCCTGCTATGTTTCCAAAACTCAGCGATTGTTCCACCAATTCTGGATGCGCTATAGGTCGTGAGTAATATTCAACCACATTTGGTCCATCTGTATTCCAACCCAGACCAATCCTCTTGACATAAGGGTTCCGGGGATGACTGGCAGAACTCGAAGAAATTTCGTTAATCTGTAATGAGTGGTCGTCAGTCTGTGTTCCAACATCCTGTTTCTTACGGTTCTTCTCCATTTTTAATTTCTCTCTGAAGCAGGCATCCCTTTTTGCATTTATTTTTTGTCTTGAAGGGGGTTTTCCTTTTGTTTTTGTAGTCTGCTTCCCAATTACATCCTCAACTAATTACATTTGCCAGTTGAGAGCATATGTCGTTTCCCATATCTATTCCTTGTAGTAAACTATCCATAAACAGTCCTGTTTACAGCTCGTTGTAAGAATAATTGGTAGGTAAGACACTCTTTGCCCTTCGTGTTGCAGCTTTTGGCCCCCGTCTGTTACACGGTATGTATATTGAAGGTTGAGAACCTTTCTTGCACTGATCCCTTTGGTCGGTTTCCTCTCCACACTGTGAACAACAACTATGGTTCTTCTTCAAATGCTTACTGAAGTGTCCTAAATCCAAACATTTATTGCATTTTGGTACGACAACGTAGTCTTTCACTGTTATAGCAGAAAATTCTATGAAGAATTTGTTTTACTGCAACAGAAGTTTCCTAACAGGACTCACCCCCACAACATGATGAACTGTTGCTCTTTCTCTAGGTCCAGTCTTAAATTTTGGTTGAAAACCTTCCATAAATTGACCTTTCTCTATTTTATCCTCAAGGTTTCGCTGGTAGACAGCATCAGCAAGGTTGTCTAAATGAATTGTTATTGGTATGTCGTAAAAAATCATGAGAGGCCTTCATTTTCTAAGGAGTTCGCATCGCATCTTTTGAGCCAGTTCCACGTTATATAGAATTTTTTGAGAATCTTCAGGAGATTCTGTTTCCACTACAATGGCATTGTTAGTTGTGCGAATTCTGTTGATTCTAATTTTATCCCTCCCAGGTTTTCTGTAACTTGTTCAGCCACTTGCTTCGGGTTCTCCTCTCCCCCCCCTTTCTTTAACTCTAACATCAGTGAGTTTTTGGCCGCAAATATCGTTTAGATGCTTGACTAATTCCACGTAATCATTTCCGATTTTTTCACTACACTGGATTAAAACCCAGTCAGAGCTTTCTTCGGGCGACCCCATGTTGGCGGCAGCAGAAAACTAGTTTACTGTAGTGACTCACCGCAGCTGATCACCGGCATAAGGAGTCCGGCGCGGCGTGCGTACCGCATAAGGCCGCAGACTCGGAAGCGCCCCGCTGGCAGGTTGCAAGGCGACGACTCAGCTCGACGACATCGCTCGCGGCGAGGAACTGTTCACACTTCTGCCACGTACAAATCAATCGATTATCACTCGATAAACACTCAACGTTTCGAAAAAGCTTTACGCCCTTTCGCGCACAAGTCTTAGACCACTTGCTTAAACAATGTGTTTTATATCAAACATTTACAGTTTCAATTTTCCACAAGTATCGCGATCAAAAGCGAGAACGACCCAACTGGCGACACGACGCGGCGGCCATCTTAACTCAATCATTTCACTGTACTTCCAGAAATTCTAGAAACAAGTAATTTGGTACACATATAAGGTTTCATCCCTAAATCTTAAGAAAAATCTAATATTGGAGTTTTTCCACGTATTTATTTAATTAAAATCCTAATTGCTTTGCTCCGGATGGAGCTATAAACCTCATATTTCTATACTGCGTAGAGGTGAAAAAGTTGAACCAAAGCCTTAAATTTTACTTTGTTTCTGTGGTTAGTTTGGAAGTTACTAGTAATTTTGTTTATGGTTGTAGTGAATCTAATGACTATTTCTCGGCTACGGCGCACACCCATTGTTTTCAGAGAGAGGGTCATTGTAGGTAACGTATATTAATTTCTTAAATGATGAAATGTTCTTATTCACCGATATTCAAATGGAATCATTACATTTGAGTGGCGATTGAGAATAAGCGATAAACTTACAAAAAGATATGAGATCCCACCAAAAACAATTCTTGTAAAAATAGGCCAAGTCTCATGTTCATGTAGTGACAAAAAGTTATGAGATCTTCTTCTGAGCCAAGTCTACACTATACAGAGTGTATTCAGTTCACTTTGTGAAACAGAATGGTTTCTCTCGGTGTCATAGATCGATATTTTGGATAAAAAGAATCTGATGACTTGGCCATTATGCACGCCATGTTTTAATTAACCTATATAAATACCTTAATTGTGTTGCTTGATCTAACCTATAAATACGTAAAAGCCAAGATTTTTCTCGCTCGTTTTCGAATTTGACAAGTATTATTATGCCCTCAATTTCAGTAAAAATTATGACGTCTACACATTGTAAAGTGTAGATTTGGCTCAGAAGAAGATCTCATAATATTTTGTCACTACATGAACACGAGACTTGACCTACTTTTACAGACACCGCCAGAGCAGCTCTGGTGCTCCCAGCATAACATCAGACCTGAAGATCGCGGCAGACCCAGCCGCCGAAAGCTCGTTGTTGTTTTTCTTCAACACCATACGGCGGAGAACCCGTGAAGACTTCATATCACCGATACGCCGTGAAAGCCTTCGTTCTCACATCAGTCCAAATTATTAAGTTTCAGCAGGGCCAGTCCAGAAATTAATATATGAATAAACCTGTATGCATTAGTAATCAAGTACTTAAAATTAATTATAATTCATTAATTGACTTACCAGCGCCAATAAATAATTCATTTATATGAAGCTTTGGATCAATATTAGGATTATGTGCTATAATTCAAATCATAAGAGGATTATTTTTAGCGATGCTTTATACCGTTTATTTTGAAATAGCATTTAATGGTGTAATTAACTACTGTCGAGACGTAAACAATGGATGATTAATACATACAATTTATGCCAATGGGGCATATTTAATTATTTGTTTATTTATTCATATTGGTCATTTTAGATTTGCATATGCAATCTTACAATCAATTCCAAATAAACTATATGAAGTAATTGCACTACTAATTTCATTTATAATTTTGTTAATCGTACCATTTTATAATAAAACTCAATTTAGTTTAAATGAATTTTATCCTATAAATAAAATTATTTTTTGATGAATGGTATGAACTGTTATTGTATTAACATGAATCGGAAAACGCCCAATGGAAGAACAATATTTATTTTATTTATTTCGTATGGCAGAAGAAATACGAAAACAGTAACTACATTGAATTACAATAAATATTACTAAACATGGATGTTACTACAGACTTATGTCCAACGATTGCAGCCATTCAATTGCTTCTGTGGTTGCTTCGTGAATATAATGCATTGGACCACTGAATCTCCTAAGAGGATGAGGATTGTACTTCAGTAGTTGGTCTCTGAATTTTATTTGAGGTCTATAGTGGGCTTGTCTATTGTTTAGGTGAAAAGAGCTGACCACTGTCTTATTTATATTCAGTTTCAGGCGCCAAGTGATGAAGTACTCATTCAATTTGTGAAGGTCAGCTGCGAGAATTTCTTTTGATGTTTTGAAGTCGCTAGATTGTGCTGTCATGCTTACGTCATCAGCGTATATAAACTTCCTAGAGGTAGTGGATGGCAAGTCTGCGGTGTAGGTGTTAAAAAGTAGTGGAGCTAGGACAGATCCTTGTGGTAGCCTGTTGTATAATCTGTAATATTTCCTTCTGTTCCCATTTAGGTGAACCTCAATCACTCGATTGCATAGCATGTCATTCAACTGAGAGGAAATCGTTTTTCACGGGACAATCTTCAGGAATTTTAGAGTCATTCCCTTTCTCCAGACTGTGTCATACGCTGCAGTCAAATCTACAAACACTGACAAGGTCTTCTTTTTTTGCAATCTTGGAATCCCTTTTCGATATTGTTGGTCAGCGCCATTACTTGGTCGCAGCAACTCCGGTTTGATCGAAATCCTGTCTGATCAGTTGGTATGTAGTCAAGGATTTTTTTCTGAGATCCTGTCGTAGATGGCTCTTTCTAGCAGCTTGTAGCATGACCTCAGAGGCGCTATTGGTTTATAATCTTCTGGGCTGCAGCCAGTTTTGCCTGGTTTCAATATAGCTATTACATAGGTTCCTTTAAGAAGATTTCTGACTTTACCGCGTTGTAGGATATTCCAGAAAAATTTGTCAATCCAATCTAATGTTTGGAGACCAAAATATTTGAGAAATTCTGGGTATATTCCGTCTACCCCTACAACCGTACCGGATTTGGTTGTTTTTAGTGCCATCGAAATCTCTGAGACAGTGAAATCTGCTGCAAATGGAGAATTCCTGTCAGCTTGAAGTAATCTGAGCTTCAGTTCATTTCAGATTTCTTTAGACTTAAAGTGTTAGTTGATATTCTAGTTATGTTAACATTTTTCTGTGTTACTTGATCTGGTTTAATCTTTGAGCTCTTGCTAGTGATATCTACAGCGTTACTTCCTGGTTTGCGCAAAATGCTTGAATGCTGGAAATTGACATTTTGTATTAGTTCTGCCCATTTCTCTTTCCTCGCTGAGTCTAAAGAGCGTAGGAGTTCATCTGCAATCTCCGGGTCATTACTGAGTTCGTATTCCCTGTATAGCCCATCACATTTCAGGCTCCAGCAGGGGATTTATTCCCTTTTATATCCTCTAGGGATACGCGTTATAGCTATATCACAAAGCAGTCTTGAGAAGCGCTGGTAATTGTTCATATTTGGTGGAATCCATTGTATGTTATGTTCCTCGTGGTGCACCCTGGGCAACATGGCAAAGCCACGGCTGAATAGTCTACATCTCAATAGGCTGCTGAACCTAGAGATTTAGAATGTGGATATCCCAGCAATTAGAGGATGCGGAACAATGTTATTCACTTCAAATGGCTCTTCTCAGAGCTTAGTAACTACTACAGGAACGAAAGAACTTCGACACGCACTCCAGATTTTACAATTAAATATTGAAGGAATAAGCAAGTAGAAAAGTGACTACAATGATAACGTTACTTGAGAACAACATGAAAGATGTTCTTCTCCTTCAAGAAACCCACTGCGAAAAAAAACACCATTTACAATCTAAATGCCATTTACCACCCTCCTGTAAGTAACATATCATGAAAAATATGGCACTGCGACATTTGTCAAGAATAAAATTCAGCAGACTAAAACAATTGTCACAAACACACATGGTAAAATCTACATCACTAGAGTTAACATCTCAAACATTGAAATTCTCAGTGTTTATAAGCCGCCTAACCAACCTTGGACTACAAATGAATCAGTTCAGCACCAGCAACATCTAACAACTATTTTTGGTGATTTCTACAGCCAATATACTATTTGCGACTACAGAAACATTAATACTGATGGCCAGCTTGTGACAGACTGGGCCGTTGCTGAAGACCTGTTTCTCATATATGACACCAAAGAAAAAGGTATGTTCCATTCTGCTAGATGGAATGGGGACTATAACCCTGATCTTTTTTTTGTTACTAAAGACCTTTCTGGAATACCTCTGCACTGCACAAGAAAAGTCTTGAATAACATTACCCAAAGTTAGCACCGACCTGTACTTTTGAAAGTCGGCCTTGAGATTCCGATCGTAAGATCTAATCCAGTTCCAAGATGGAACTTTACAAAAGCTAACTCAAGTGAATTTATCATAGAATAACCATATAATTATACAGGACCAATATTAAAAGCAATATATTTTTATATAATATAAAATTTAATATCTCGAATTTCTGAGATACAATAAATAAATAGTTAATTAGCTTAATACCACCTAAAGCATATGACTTGAAAACATAAATTAGAAGTTTAAAACTTATATTAAATTAAATATAAAACTTATTTGACTAAATAATAGGAAAATCAACATTTTATAACCAACAAAAACATAAATAATTCAAAGAGTAATGTAAAAAACTTATTCAAGACAAATATACTAATTTATCATATCGGAATAGTTGGGGAGTCCAACGAACTAAAATAAATAAAAAAGGTATTACTTATAATTTTCAAGAAAAATTAAAGACAATATTATTGTCAAAAAACAATTCTTGCATACTCAGCAAGAAAATTTAAGTAATACCATCAGCACCATATTCAATATTAAACCCAGAAACTAGGTCTGACTCACCTTCAGAAAAAACAAATGGAGTACGGTTAGTACAGCCAAACATGAAGAAACCCTTTTATAAATAAAAGATACATACAGAAATAAAATCATCTATTCAATAGATATAAATATATACAATTTATATGTGTCAATTAAATTAATAGGAGATAACAAAATTAATACTAATCTTACTTCATAAAATTGTTTGAGCAACAGAACGTAAAGAACCTAAAAAAATTAGAATTAGACGATCATCCAGAAATTATTGTTGTATAAACTCCAAAACTTGTACAATAAAGGAAAAACAAAAATCCAAAAGTTAAAGAACAGATGTATGTAATATAAGGCAACAATATTAATTTAAATAATGAAATTATTAAACTAAATACTGGAGTAAAATAATATATAAGATAATTCGATTTGTAAGGTAAAGAATGTTCTTTATACAGCAATTTAATGGCATCAAAACGTTTGAGGAATACAAACAAAACCACCCATATTTGGTCCGTTACGAATTTCAATAAACCCTAGTTCTTTATGTTCTAATAAAGTTAAAAAAATCCACTCTTACTAATACTTAAATATAAAACAAAATAAAATAAATTAAAAATATAATTAAAAATATATCATCAATACCATCTGTAAAAATAAATTCATATAATTTAGATCTAAACTCAATGAACTTGCCTGCCAAATCGGTATTAATATTCAAAATTTTATAATTATCTCATTTTATGGTCCTTTTGTAATAATATTAATAAATACATTCAGTATAGAGAGAGACCTGGCTTACGCCGCTCTGAACTCAGATCATGCAAGAAATTAAAGGTCGAACAGACCTGATTATATGACTTCTGGCCTTGTATTTATCTTAATCAAATATCGAGGTGGCAAAATACTTTATCAATATAAAATATCGAAAATAATTACTCTTATATCCCTAAAGTAACTTAATCCTTCAATCATAAGTTATGGATGAAAGAACATATATTAATGTTTCAATACAAGAAAGATAATTTATTCTCTCTGTCACCCTAACAAAATAAATATTTAAATAAAAATTAACCAATAATTATATTAAAGCTCTACAGGGTCATATCGTCCTAGATATTAATTTAAGCCTACTGCCTTAAAAGTTAAATTCAATCAGTTGATACGAGACGGCTAATTGCTCTTCAAACCATTTATTCTAGTCCTTAATTAAAAGACAAATGATTATGCTACCTTTACGCAGTAAAATTACCGTCTTTTTTTAAATAAATCAATGAGCAGGTTATACTTTAGATTATCATCAGAAAGACACGTTTTCAATAAACAGGTAGGTAATAATTTTGCCTAATTACTTACAAATAAAATTATCTTATAATAAGATTTATACAAAAATATTTACTTATTAAATAATTATTTCCTACAATTTATTGTTTGAAAATGGATTCTTATATAAAACTTAAATATTTTAAAAAATCATTATATGAATTATATGAACTAAAACATAATCCAATAAATGAGTGATTTAAAGCCTATTAATATAAAATTTAAATAAACATTATAAACTTATTTAGAGCTAATCCCATAAATTATAAAACAACAATAATAAAATATTAATAAATAAAAAATTAAATTTTAACTAAAGAAACTAGATATTTTCAATAACGAATAATATATCACTAATAAATATAAATTATAAATAAAGTTTCAACATTACCTTTAATTTGTGTTTAGTTCCATTTAAATCTAGAATAGTAAATAAAAACATACATATTGATATACCCTGATACAAATGTAAAATAAAAAAAATAAACTTTTATATAATTAACTGATCAAATTACTTTACTATTAAATTAATATTAATAATATTTCCTGTAAAAAATATACCAAAACATAAATAAATGAAATGTTTTTAGCATAAATTAAAATAAAAATAATATTTTTGTTTTATGATGTCTTGAATTGTACAAGAATAAATTCATTGTAAGTGAAATATTAAACTTTCACCATCTTATATTTCTAGGTACATTTTCCTGTATACCTACTAGGTTACGACATATCTCATCTAAAACAATGAAATTAACACACGATGTGTACAAATTTTATAGGTCTAATCATATTAAAAAGATTATAAATATTATTTATAAATCCACCTTCAAATAAAGATTAAACAATATTATTCATATAAATACATTTATTGTAACACATCCCTTCTATATTATAAGTTATATCTATACCTGAAATATATTTCAATTAAAATAACGGAAAATTAAATACTAATAAAATATTCTTATAACAGACCAATAAATAAGGTATAAAAATTCATGTAATATCGATTACAGGACAGGTTCCTCTAAATAGATAAAATACCACCAAATTCTTTGAGTTTTCGGAACAGAACTAATACTACTCTAGTTGATTAATTAATATTTAAGAAATAGAGTAGCTAATCCTAGTTTATAGTATAAATTATATAGTATCATTTATACAAGATAAATAGAATTAAAATTACACCTAAAAATAATATAATTACTTACAACATAAATTTAAATAACAATTAACCAATAATTTTAAAATGCATTTATTCTATACCCGCGGCTGCTGTCACAAAATTTGCCAATACTTAATACTAAAACTAATTCTAAGATCACTTGAAAATTAATTCAAATTACTACATAATGGACATTAAGTAAAAATCTTACATATAATATATAGAAATATTTAAACCAAAGCAAGAATCATTCTTTTATTTAATTAAAAATTGTAAGAAACTAATAATAAATTCAAAAATTTTAACATCAAATATTTCTAGAAATTAGTGGAAAATAAGTGAATGTTTAGTCAAAAATAGGTAGAATATCATGCCCTCGTCAACAACACAATAAATACTCTCTATATATAATTACATAAGTTGTAAGTATATAATAAATTTTAATTCATGATAAACATTTATCTAAATACGTTATTATAATATTTAATCTTTTTATTTTATGGAAAGGTAAAATAATAAAAATGCTAATTTTACATATCACTAATTATTTAATATGCATTATTTGTTTAATATAATCTAGTTTTATATTTAAATAAGATTTTGTATTAAATATCATTGCATATTAATATAATATCCCATAAATAATTTATATTACAATAGATAATTATATTATTTAGTTAACTAAATTAATATAAATTATTGCTGTAATACAATATTCTTTAATTATTTATAGTACAGTAACATTTATGTACAGGGTGTCCAGGAATGAAAATTAAAATTTTGTAACTGCAGATAGGTCACCTCATTTCCTACTATATGACAAAACTTATGTTAGTAAAATTCCCACCATTTTCGAGATATTGATTTTTTAATTATTTTTTTGAAATATGAGACCTTGCTCAGTTTGTTCTGTGCCATTTCTAAAAATTAAGACTTTTTGAACGTTGTTTTTTTAATCTTAGTCAAAGATATTTGAGTCGTGTTAGACGTTTAAAATTCTAGAAATGTTAAAAAAAACTTTATAAAAATCTTAAATTGTTTAATTATTTTATACTTCTTTTAAAATTATGGTTTTATTGTAGTTCAATCTGCTAAAGAGACCAATGTGCATTTTAATCTTGTAGTACAAATCATAATACATAAGATTCATTATGGTTTTTTAACATTTTAGAACATTGTTTTACATGACTCAAACACCCTTGCGTATTAATTTAAAAAAAAAAAACAGGGTTCAAAAAGTCTTAATTTGTAGAAATGGCATGGAATAATCTGAACAAAGTCAAATGCTGAAAAAAATTGAAAAAATCAACATCTCGAAAATTATGACACTTTTACTAAAACAAAGTTTTCTCATATTGTAGGACATGATGTGACCTATCTGTGGTTGACGGATTATCCTTGCATTCCTGGACATCCTGTTTATTTAGTTAGATAATTACCAATATGTGTTTAATATAAAAATATCTTTTTAAATATCTCATATAGGACTTTCTACATCTTATAAATATAAGCATTTATTATAATGAAAATCTTTCTTGAGTTAATTTATGTATTATAAAATAGTTATATAAAATTGAAAATGTTATTGTATTTAATGTAATATAAGGAATTCCTTAGCAAACTGCATCAACTTAACATATTTGTCCCAATTAGAAGTGAATAAAACTAAAAACTGGTATTAACTTTTAATTTAAAGATTAAATAATAAATGAGGTGTCTGAAAAATAAAGGGCTATCGTGATAGGGTAGATGATGTGGATAACAACCCTCATTAAATGTTTAATAGATTTAAATTATTTCCCTAAGTATTAAAAACTTATGTGCCTCATACACTAAAATATAATTAAAAATATAAGTTAATAAAGCTAATTGGTTCAGACCCCATCAATAGAGATATTAATTCTCTTCTTTTTAGTGCACAACAACACAGTAAAATATTATTCTTATCATTTTTAGTGATAGGATCTATATTATACATTTCCTCCAATTCTAGACTTGGAGTTTAAATAGGATTAGATATGAATATACTATCTATTATTCCTTCGGTGTCATGCTGTGGCAATGTCAACTGTTATGAAGACAGCAGAGGCTGTTGTCGAAACGTCGCACATGGAAGAACTGATATGGCAGAACACCAGAGAAAAGTTTTTGTCATCTGTATGCCGGGAAAGACTTTTTTCACATCTTTATTAAGGTTATTTAGCTAATTGAATATCTTAGTAGCCTCTCTTTATGATTTATATAGCCCTTAGGTCTGGCCAAAGTTTTTTTACCATCCCAAAGTACATAATGGTACTCATCCAACTGATGATTTGCAATAGCTGATTTTGTGGTTTGAAAGTGTCCACTCATCCTCATGGCAATGTTACAATCTGTTTCATCTATGTATGCATTGACACAATCACAGGGCACTTCATAGACCCAAGTACTATATTCATTGAAAAAGTCTATTCAAGTAACTACAAACTAATTTAGTCCACAATCCGTATGTTGATTTGATCCTCCCAAAGGAGACATACTAAGTCATTTTGTCAGAAGTAGGATGGCCAGTTCATTTCTTTGGGACCTAGAGTTTGAAGTGGAATCCAAACCACAGAATGGCCTGGTGTAGCTCATATGATCAAACACAACCATTAAAAATTCCTACATCCTCTGAGATTTTATCACAGTACTAGAGCAATGAACTTTTTAAAGCAAGTGTCTTAACTTTTGAGTTACCAGACCACTCATCGAGGTATTGAAGAAGCTAAATAACCTATATTCATCTAAAATAAAGCGAGGTTACATGATATTCAAGCAGCCAAATAAACATAGTAAAGATGGCCGCTATGGTCTACGCCAAGCTCGGAAACATGCTCTAATTAAATAAATAACACTGTGATCAAAGACAATAGATTGCAAGCATTATATCTTTGGGTAATCAATGGTTAGCCAGGAATAAATAGTATCTTAACTATAAAAGCTAGGACAACTATACACAACATCTATCTTTAGTAGACTCAGCAAGTGGCTTTCCCTGAGGCCTTAGTTGAATCAGGAGATAATCGGTATAAATTAGATGCAGCATAAATCTCGGAAAATAATCAATAACATCTGGAACGACTCCCTAGACACACCAGCCTGCTATCAAATATGTATTGCTCCCCTCACAACCTATCTTACTGCCAGAGGTTAGTGATGGGACTATCGAGCTCTACCTCCAGGCACCCCAATGCAAAGTCCTCTGTGGCTATTTATTATTTTCGACTTTATAATTAATCGTGTATAAAAAAATTCAAATATTGCCTAATCATATTTTAAAAATTACCTCATGTACTGTTTCGTACCTCCATTACTGTTTTCTCAATAGATCAAACAGAATGTATGTATTCAATTCTATTCAATGTATGTCAAGACTGTGATTTACTATAAATATCACACATATAAATATGGATTTCACTGTGTTACTCAAGAAATGTAAATGATTACTACTAAAAAAACATTTTGCTAGATATGTTCATTTCTGTTGTTAATGTCAGAGCCAGAGGTATCAAGTAACTTTTATCATTGTCACCTGGTATTTTTTATTGGTGTAAAAGACTAACCAGTAATGATAATTAAAGTAAAAGTACCTGCTAACTCAACACAAAGAGCTCTTGACGGGATACTTATTATTTACTTCTGTTTGTCAAACTCACTGATCCAGTGTGAAGATCTTAGAGGTTTCTACTGTATATAAATATGATGACCACACTACCAGCAATCTCTACCTAGTTAGAAACATGAATTAGATAGCTTAACTGATTTCTTACCATTTGAGGAGTTATCTGATAGCTACTTCATTATTCTTATTTAAAATTCAAGGACAAAGAATGATCAATGTCATCTATTCACTTCAATGTTCTATCATCCAGTTCTTCCATTTGATATATTCTGCAATAGTATCTTTGGAAATCTTGTGTCATCCATTCTTAAAATGTGTTTCTTCTATTTTTTTTCCACATTCCTTTATTTTAGGAGGGATGTAATAGTTAACAAACTACCTCCCTTTGTCATCACTTTTCTGTAATGACCTTGAACCAGATTATTTATTTATTTCATGTGACTACATAGTTATAGAATAACAAGCATCAAATTGTACTAGACCAAAACTTGGTCACCTTCAGTGCATTTTCCGATACCTAATATAATGTGTCAGTCATATAAGTCAACTTTCATGCAGGAGGTTGGACACAGCCAACACTGGAGCAAGTGTTGAACAGTCTGCTCCTCTCCATAGTTACACAGTATAACTCATCTTGCTAGGTTAACCTTGGATCTGCCCACTTCTGATCTAAGCCTGTTCAGAGACTTCCATATCAGCGATATGAACCTCTCTGGTTGTGTGATCGTTGGCTGTGTGTGTTGAGAGGTGCTCACAAGAGTGGGATTATTCATCATCAGCTAAGTTTTTGTAGATTAAATTACTTTAAAATCTTTAAATTATCATCTAAATTCGTATAATTATTGCTAGCGAAAAGAATTATTAAAATTTCCTCCATAAGCAAAAGTTTTAATTTCGCGTCATTGTTGTTAGAGACCCTTTTCCATTTATTGCAAATTTCATTGAATTATATATAGCATAAGCTTGGAAGTTAGTTTAATTAGACTAGTATAGCATAGGTAAACATTGTGGTATAAGTTATTTGACATTTTTAATTTCTTATATACCGTAACGAATTCAAATCAGAAGTTCAAACTTTGATTGTTAAGGTTATTGTATCGTCCCATATTTCGGTTTAAAGTAACACAGTTTGTTTTTTAATTGGTGCTGGAACAGTAATATAACAACTGGCAATAATAAATATTAATCATAATAATAATTGTTCACAGTAGGTTTATACAATATCGTTATTCTAAGGTCCACTATCGATATATAAAATTCAGTAATCAACTTTACGTAAACAAAGTAATTAACCTGGTCTGCCTGAAATATGGTTGTGTTTAATTGCTTTCTAATATATTAAAATCAAAATTTCATAGCTTTCTTAAAAAAAATAGTAAGTAACTATTTAGTTTTTATCTACACTAGCACTAAATAGTATCGACCTTCCATCTTAAGTTTATTTTGAATATAATTTGCGTAAGATATGGTCATTGATTCTTAAGTACTTTTGTCACCTAGTTATTACTTATAAAACTTCAATCTAAATATATATAAAAAAATTCAACAGATAGTTGAGTTTAGAAATCTACAAAATTAATTTAAATTCATTGGTCTGCACTGTAGCAAATAATATTGTTCTTTAATTATTTTCTAATACATTAAAATAGTAATTACCTAATATTTAAAAGATATTTTCTCGTAAATAACTGAAGAGCTATTATTCTCACATTAGCAATAAATAGTATCGACGTGTGAAGAAAACTCTTGTCATAGCCAGGTGGTAAAATTTCAGACCATCTTCCTCAGCCAGGGGAAGTGTTAAACTTCCTACAATTATAACATGGCTTTTACTGTTTCAGTCATAAGTTCCTTTGATGTTCTGAGGAAACTCTTCCTAGACTTCAGTCTTTGCCTGTGCAGTAAATGCCCATTTAATTCATTCCTTAACAACTGGCGGAAAAGCAGTTGAAATTCGCACCACGCCCAACTTTGTCAACCGGGACTGAGGATACCAACTGAGCGAAGCTTGGACTCCAGTCATTAATGCAGTACGTCGTCAGCGTGCCGAAGTGCACAGCACGGCGGTCACAGACCAACTGAACCCACGACAGCCTCCTACCTGCGCTACCCCCACTTCACCGCCTAGGCGGCCAACCAGCAGCGCGCACGTCAACCACGAGCGCATTCGGAGTCTATAAGAACCCAGCCTTCCGACGGATCTGGCACTTCACCAGAAGATGGAGACGGAGTTTCAGATCGCCGAAATATCTTGTGGAAACACCTTGACTATTCGGCTAGTCTCCCGAGAAGACTATATCAACTGGCGGAAAAAAAGTTATAAATACAACTTTGGTTCTGTCTAAAGAGGTTTATCAGCATCTATTCATATAAAAATAAGGCTTATGAGGCAATTTATCAAATCACTGTCCAAAGATGGAGAATGCTTCTGGTATCTTCGTTCCAAGTTCCCAAAATTGTGAGAAGCTGAGTTGAAAGATGGAGTTTTACTGGACATACAAAAACTGTTATATAATTCCCTCTTTTCAGAAACAATGGGGACAAAGAAGGGAAAGTGCAGGGCCCTTAAGGATGCAGCACACAGGATTTTGGGAAATACTAAAGACTCTTTCTACAAAACCACTGTACAACATGTATTGATAGCGTGTGAAGCCCAAGGATGCAGATCTTAAAATTTAATTTCTTACACTCACACTTCCCGAAATCTTAGGAGCCTATAGTGAAGAGCAGGGTGAAATGATATCGAGAAATACCAAGTATGCTCAGGCTGGAAACAGATAATGGAAAATGAAAGCATGTTCGGAAGAGCGTCAAAGAGAAGAATACAGTAAATATTTAATCTTAAGTATATCGTGATGGAATAGTTATTTTGTTTCTTTCTTCCAATTATAAGAAAAATTATGCATAGTTACTTATAATAAAATACTGTTCTTTTTTTTAAAATGTCATTTGTGCTTTTCAATTTTTGGTAATCAAGTTTTTCAAAATAAATAAATCACGTGATGTAGGGAAATTGAAGTCATTTTTGGATTCAACACCTCTCACCGAATCAACACGACTGCAAGCTGTTCGAAGCTCCTTACAAGACCGCGCCACCTATTCCATTATACCTCTTTACAGATTCTCTGTTACCCAGATCTATCCCTCTTCTAGATCACCAATTTTTGGAAGTCCGTGTGATTATTGGATTTAATTGTCATTTTATGTGGATTAACCTTCTGGAAATCTAATTAATCTACTTCTATCTTGTATGACTGCTTTCTTTTCTCCCCTCAGTGAGAACCATTGATGTTATTAATTAATGATAGCAGCAGGTTACTCAGTGGTAGGAGGAGATGGATATTATCCCCTAACTACTGAAATGATAATCGACTAGCAGGGAAATTGCTATTTAATATTCTAACGTGAAGTATATATGAATTACAGATGAATTGTTATCTACCAGAAGAATAAGTTCAGAACAATCATCAACAGTCTGGATGAACAAAATCGGTAGGCAGTTGTAATGTGGTAAAAGCAACAAAACTAGCTGGTAGGGGGTGGTAGGAATGCTTGAGATTTGAGATGTTAACTGGCCGAGGCTGAAGTATGAGAGAGATTTCTGATTTTTTGAGAGCTGAAGTAATCTTGCTTGACTTAATCAATCAGCTGTTTATACTGGCTGGAGGTGACAACCAAACTCAGCAATACAGAACTTTTTAGAAGAAACACCTGGTGCCTACTCAGCACACGTGTCGTTGATTGGAGTCCTGAATAGGGTTGCAACGATATGTCGCTCAACCGATAATATCGATAATTTCTGACCTAAAATATCGATATATGTATATATATATATATATATATACACTTGGTCGATACAATAATATCGATATGTTGTAGTTAAATATCGAAAGCCAGAAACAGCTTAGCACTAAAAACTCCTGCAAATAAATGTATGAGTGGTAGGGACAAAACTTGACTTTGGTAAACCCTGATTTAGCTCGACAACAAAATCAATAAAGTCTTTTCCCTCTTTGTGGTACCACTCCGTTTCCTGCTCGTTATTTGTTCGTCATTCATTTACATTCACCGTTTTATTTTTTAGTTTGTTGCGTTCCACTCGCGTTCGTTGGTTCTTGTTCCTCTTTAGGACGTATTAACATATTCTAAAGGGGGCAAAACATACGACCACATAACCGATGCAATTGGTTATTTTATCGGTGTTGATAAAATACCTTTTAATGCAGTTGAAGGTAAAGGTTTTAAGTATTTATTCAAGCACTTAGCATCATTATCGAGGAATTAGAAAACAAAAATTGATAATAAATATGAAAAAATTTCAATTGTTGTGAAGCATTTTTCTATTATTACATATATCTGGTCTAGAGATATTTGGATACTATGTTACATTTTTTGCTGCAAAATGAATTATAATCACTCATGATTAGAATACAGGTTGGATTAAGATATGTTCAAAATTGTAACTAGGCATTTTCTCGAAGTACCCTCGCTGGCACCTTCTGTTCAGCTCTTCTCAAATGCAAGAACCACTGTTATTCAAACTGGGAATAGACTTGATGTGAAAAGATTAAGCAAACTACTGTTTTCAGGATGTGTTGACACTGAATATTTCCAGACCAATTTTTTTCAATAAACTGCCTCCACTTTATTACCTAATTTTGATTTACATACGTATTTCTGATTTCTAATATAGGTCTAATATATACAAATATCGATATTATCGGCTTGGGGCTGCTGATATTATCGATTATTGGTATCGACATGGAGTCGATTTAAAAATTGGTATATTTATCGATATTGACATCAACTTGCATCCATAGTCCTAAATAACTCAAAAATAGTAAATCTCATCCTGCGCTTCTCAAAATTCCCGCTGCCAATTACCATTGCGTAATTTTTTTTCAAGCCTGCTACTAGAAGTTTATACACAAATAAAAAGCGGTGAAACTGTCATCATTATGGTAGTTGGACTTCAACTTCTACCTTAGGTAAAACTTATTAAATATAAACAATATATTTGTTTAGGCTTAGTGTATGTGTTAGATTTGTACCTAACGAATACTGTTTTCACTTCGTGTTGACATGACAATACTACTATTCAATATTCTATGATGTAGAATTTGGGAGTCAGTCAATGGAGACCATTGTTATCACGAAACAGCTCAATAGATTTCGGAATATTCAAGTGCTATAGTTCCGTAGAAGCGAAAATAATACAATGATTTTATTTAAGAGTTTATTTATATAAATACACTAAAGAGCCAAAGAAACTGGTACACCTGCCTAATATCTTGTAGGGCCCCCGCGAGTACGGAGAAGTGCCGCAATACGACATGGCATGGACTCGACTATTGTCTGAAGTGGTGCTGGAGGGAATTGACACCATGCATCCTGTGGGGCTGTTCATAAATCTGTAAGAATACGGGGGGGGTGAGGGGGTGTGGAGATCTCTAACGTTCATGTTTGGGGAGTTTGGTGGCCAGCGGATGTGTTTAAACTCAGAAGAGTTTTCCTGAAGCAACTCTGTAGCAATTCTGGACATGTGGGATGTCACATTGTCCTGCTGGAATTACCTAAGTCAGGCGGAATGCACAGTGGACATCAATGGATGCAGGTGATCAGCCAGGATGCGTACGTACATGTCACTTGTCAGAGTCGTATCTAAACGTATCAGGGGTCCCATTTCACTCCAGCTGCACACGCCCCACACCATTATAGAGCCTCCACAAAACTTAACAGTCCCCTGCTGACATGCAAGTTTCATGAATTCAAGAGGTTGTCTCCATACCCGTACACGTCCATCTGCTCGATATAACTGGAAATGAGACTCGTCAGAGTAGGCAACATGTTTCCAACCATCAACAGTCCAATGTCGGTGTTGACGGGCCCAGGCAAGGCGTAATGCTTTGCGTTGTGCACTCAGCAAGGGTACACGAGTTGGCCTTCGGCTCCGAAAGCCCATATCGATGATGTTTCGTTGAATGGTTCGCACGCGGATACTTGTTGATGGCACTGAAATCCGCAGCAATTTGCGGAAGGGTTGCACTTCTGTCACGTTGAACGATTTTCTTGAGTCGTCGTTGGTCCCGTTCTTGCAGGATCTTTTTACGGCCGCAGCGATGTCGGAGATTTGATGTTTTACCGGATTCAGATATTCACGGTGCACTCGTGAAATGGTCGAACGGGAAAATCTCCACCTCATCGCTACGGTACCTCGGAGAAGCTGTGTCCCATTTCTCGTGCGCCGACTGTAACACTACGTTCAAACTCACTTAAATGGTGATAACCTGTCACTGTAGCAGCAGTAACCGAGCTAATGCCTGTGCCAGACACCTGTTGTCTTATATAGGCGTTGCCGACCGCAGCGCCGTATCTGAGTGTTTACATATCTCTGTGTTTGCATACGCATGCCTATACCAGTTTCTTTGGCTCTTCAGTGTATATATATATATATATATATATATGTATCCGTATATGATACTGAATTTGCTTGCATCAATTCATTGTGCTTTCCTCAGTGAATGTTTAATCTTCCGATGTTGGCTACAGTTAAGTGTGTCATAGACAATATGAAAATATATGATCTTTGTTTCAGAAATTCAGATGTTTGTGTTGTACAGTGCGTCAAATCTAATGTTAACGTGTGTAGATAGTCTGTGTGGTGGTTAATATTCATGTTGGCGTGGACGTTGTATCGAAGATAATTTTTGATATTTGTTGATCCTGAACTTTTTGGATGGAATAGTATGACATCTCGTGTTGAAGATGAAGAATTTTGGAATGACAGTGAAACAAAAGCGAGGGCCAAAGCGTTCAGTTTTGATGACGACGACGTAAGTATATAGGCTTGTATTTAACCTATGCTGTCTCGTTAATTCTGATTGTTCCAGTGTTTAAGAAAATTTCCGGTTAATCATTCCAAATCTTAAAGCTGCACATGAAAGAAAAGTTTATGAGAAATGAATTTTTTAATATATTTATAATTTATTCGCATTTATGTGTCTTGGTTTTTATCTATCTGTATGTAAGTTTCTTGCCGAATATTTTTTTGTATGCAGGTTAGCGGGCCCACTTACAGTCTTGACGATTTTTCAAGAAAACTTGCTTTTAGTTATCTTTCTAAATGAAACGCGTATATAAAATACAATGGTAATACAACAGTGGGTTCAGAGTACTTCATCTTTTTGAGATGATAGTGAGAGAAATACCAGGGAACTAAGAGAAATGGGCTTCAAAACTTCGGTCAGGCCCTTGCTAGAGTATTGTGGGATCCACATTATTTGTATCAGATATTGCAGTGGGAAGGGGTGTAAAGGAGGGCAACTAGATTTGTCTGTGGAAAGGATGCCGTCAGTAATTGAAATGGTACAAGAATTGAACAGGATAGAAGGCAAGTGAAGAGAACTATGGAAATGTACAAGGCATATTCTGGTGATGAGGCCTGGATAAATATTGGGCAGAGATTTAGAAACAGTATGTGGAAAGTAAGAGAATCATGACAATTACACTGGGTATTAACAAGGATTTTCGGGTCTACTGGAGATCACTATTCCGCTATATAATCATTCACTAATGACATCATAATACCGATGTAGTCAGTCTCAAGATGTATTATTTTTAAGCAGTAACTCCGTTCTAATACCGCCTGGACCGTTATTTTCAGGCAGAAATTATATTGTAATACACCCTGGACCAGCAAGACAACATTAAATGTACTTCTAAAAGTATATCTAGCTGTGTCGTTCATTTGACTGCTGCATTATTATGACACCAATTTCTTGGGGAATCATGAGCTCCAGTAATCCCATAATTTCTTATGAAATTTATCCCCTGATTACAAATATTCCAATCATTTTGACATATCAGGCCTATGTGACATTTGTCTGTTATATATTGTTAGTCTAAGTGCATAATATTTATAAGTGTGTGCATGCAAGTGACAGTCCGTATGCTTTTTTTACAAATGTATCAAAATATGAAGCAATAAACTTGTTTTAGAGGTGTTTCTGTTTCACAAGCATAAATGGGTAATTTGTGTTGATTTCAAGGTGGTGAATTTTCTCTTGGGACAGCAAACAGGTTTTACAAAACACCCATGTTTTCTTTGCAAGACTGCCCTTCTCAGATAAGTATAGCTACTTGTTTAGCTGCCAATATATTAAAAGAACCTATAGTTGACGAAGGAAACAGTCGTCTTCCTACCTTTGCACATCAAACTCAATTGATAAAACAATTTGGACAAACATGCGGAGTGCTGTAAGTGTATCTGCAATGTATTTCAAGACAAAATGGTTGAAAAACTTAAAGCAGGGATTTTTGATGAACTAATCATCTGTAAGCTTATAAAGGACACAAATTTTGTGAAAACTATGCACAAGAATGAAGCATTAGCTTGACGAGCCATAGAGGTAGTGCAAAATTTCCTTAGAAAACACAAAAGTGAAAACTACAAACACCTTGTTAGTAACATGGTATTTGCGTGAATATGAACATCAAGATACATTTTCTTTTTAGTCATCATGATCACTTTCCTGAAAATTTTGGAGAAGTCAACAATGAACAAGGGGAATGAGTCCATCAGGACATTAAGGAGATGTAAACACAGTACCTAGGACTTTGGGATGCTGTGATGATGGGATACTATGGCTGGTGTTTAAAACGAGATGGTCTTATCGTTCAACATTTGTGATGCACAAAAAAGTTTAAATTTACTTCTTGAATTTTCTGACAAAATCTTTGCATTTAATTTTGAACACATGTTTGTGTTATGTTTATGGGTCACACACACTTTATTGCTTAATATTCTTTGCCTCTTGCTCCATTGCAATTAATAATAATAATACTATTTATTTTTTAGAAGTGTTCAGCTGCACATATACATTTACTGTATTTCTGGTTACACATGTGTATATTTGTTGGGAGTGAATGATAATTTTTACCCCAATAATTATTAGTTATATTCTTCCCTTTACAAAGTTTAAAATTTATTTCTGTCTCTCCAATAGACCTAAATGGCATACAAAGTAACGGACATGAGGCGTTTATTGTAGTGGAATGGGTGTGACTGAAATGGGAAGTAAAGTGATGTTTTTGGGGTGTACTGCTACGAGCGGCAACTGTCAGGGAGGCGGCAAAATCAAAGAATAGCTATGTGCAAATTCATGTTTGCCCCAGCTTTGGAAATTTGTAGATCCACCAATGTAAATAATCAAAATTTTACAACTCCTTGTAGTATACCTCCATTCAGTGACTGACTCTGAGTCTGATGTCTCAATGATTATGGTGTCTGACTGGGGATCGAAAGATCCCTGGTTTGAATCCCTGTCTCTGCCAAGATTTTCATAAGCCCTGGCACAGCTTGCTGTGTAATGTGAAGTATGCCAGAATGCTTCCATTAAACTATTGGTCCACTGTACCTAGCAGGACTACCAGGTTAGGTTAAGGTGGCTACAACAGTTGCGAAATGCACAGCCAATGTAAACCCTGTTACCAGGTCAATATGACCACACAGAATTATTATTTTATGGTAGCTGACACTGATTTTCTGAAGTGGGTCCTTCTGTTGTTTAAATTTGTGCAATTTTGTTTTGTTTTGTGTGATAATATATGTGCACAATTCTCAAAAACAATGAAGCTGGAAGACATGCCCTCAGGTGATATTAATATGGGAAGTAAATATAAACTAGACCTGTCACTTATCAAAGTTAAAGGAAGGGGGGTTGTGTTACACAAAACACTATACAATCACAAAAAATGCAATATTTTTTGTTTTGTCTTACTCATAAAATAAAAGATTAAGTATATGGAAAATGTATACACATGTATCTATGGGCAAGAGTCAAAAGGATTTATTTTTTATTTTATTTTTACCAATTTCAGAATGGAGATGGAAAGTAGTTCTAATGGTGTCATGATCGTCCAGGGTGTATTTCAATGTGATTGTTGCTTAAAAATGTCTTGTGGTTGGCTGCCGCAATATTATGATGTCATTACCTTGCATGCCAGAAAGTAGTTATAGCAGTATTGTGATCTCCAGTAAACCCACAATAACATCATTGAAAGTTTTATGCAGGGAAAAGATATTAATTACAAAGTAATTGCCTAAAGCAGTTTCCTTTTTCCTTAGTTTAAAGTAATAATTAAATAATTTAGAAATGGTAAAAAAAAATATACATAAATTGTCATATGAAATAAAATAATAAATCATAAAAATATGTTCAAGATAGATTTGTAAACTGCACATGCCAATGATTTATTTACTGGGGGTGGCATAGTAAAGAAGGTCTTATCATAGATGAATGCCTGGAGGATGTTGGTAGGCCACTTTGCACATACAGATATTGGATAGGAATGTAGTTTCATGGAGTGCTTTGATGGCTCTGACTGTGAAACAGTTATTGAAGTCATGAGAACAAGAGTTGTAGGAGCTGACATGGGCAGCAACTAGATGGTCGAGTTTTTGGGGAGTAAACTGTTTGTCTCCGACTATTACTGAACAACCCTTCCACACATGACATTTCTAACTTTTTTTGTCAGACCCCCTCCGTGGATGCACATGTGCATTGAGCCACGTGCTTCTTCTATTTTCCTCCCTTCAACCCTGGTAAGTGGTGGGTGTACCTTTTCTTTCTGAATCATTTGGTCTTTTACTTCATTTCAGATATCTAACTCTAGCTCCAAACAACGTACATATTATCTCTATCTTCCCAATTGTCTTTTCCCCTCAATTCCAGTACATCTACTCTACCAGGCAGCTTGTCTGATAACTGCCATTGTGGACACCCAGTCATACCAAAACCAGCGCAACGACTATCCTGATTACAGTATTTTCCATAAACTTCCTGTTATCATATAGACAAATGTTGGAAGGCTTCTTATTTATGTCTCAAAACTACATCTGGAAGAGAGTAACATAACACACATTTAGCACAAAGATTACCTGGCTCTCAGATATATGTCAATGCTTGCTTAGCTATCCTACTTTATCATACAGTGTAGGCTTTCACAGCCGGCATTAACTTCACTCAGAATTTCCGAGCTAAAAGGCCGTGGTCGATAGGTAAAACTTTCCCCTAACGTTTCTTCTTCAGCTGCGGAAGGTTAGGGGAAAATTTTACCTATTGACCACAGCCTTTTAGCCCGGAAATTCTGAGTGAAGTATCCTACTTTAGGTTAGTCGGGCTGTAATGATCCCAGTGTCAGCAAGATTTAAAACTCCCAATAAAAACATTAAAAAAGATCTGTTTTACTGATCACTTTTGTGATATAGCTGCAAAATGTTTTCTTCAGTCGAGGTTTCTTTACCAGCCTCAGTATCTTTCTTAAAGGCATTTTTGCAGCTTCCATTTTGGTTGTTTTTATTTTTTATTATTTTTTTAATTCAGTGTGATCATATTTTATGATTCTCTGTTACAAAATTCTTAAATGTATATCAGTTTAATAATGTTGTTTGTAGCTGTTGAGAATAGCCTGTACTTACTCTTCTAAAATTTTGGAGTAGTTACATTATAGCCAAGGCTCACATGCATACAAATATGTACTTGGTGTTTTTCATTTATTGACCTGGAAGATAAAATAATTTGTATGTTCTTATGCAACAAACACATTTGCAATATAGCCATCTATATAGGTCCCTATATACAAATTATTCTTGGGGAGGTCAGCAGTGGTGTATCAACTACTTTCTTCTGACATAGCTATCCGAGACAAAAATAATTCTGTAAATCCCCATAGCAAACAGCACCACAGATGGAATGACACAACAAGTGAATAAAACTAACAGAAACTAGGATGGTTCCTGAAATGGGTTGCAGCTAGTTTACTTTCCACTACTGTCAAACACGTATAAGGTTAGA
This sequence comes from Vandiemenella viatica, assembly GCA_031002005.1. Taxonomy (NCBI): domain Eukaryota; kingdom Metazoa; phylum Arthropoda; class Insecta; order Orthoptera; family Morabidae; genus Vandiemenella; species Vandiemenella viatica. The sequence continues at coordinate 179,471,487 of CM061921.1, read as the reverse complement.
TGAAACTTTGATAACATTGATTTTTACAGCCTGCAACATTAAAAATGAACCATCTGCGGTTAGTTCCACTGACATTCTTGTACTGTAAAATTTCATGCTTGTGTAACATGAATGAACCATTAAAGCTGTAAATAAATCTTTTGTGTGTAAAACAGTTACATGGTTCAGTTGTAAGTCCTAATGATGGTGCCTTTCTTTAATTTCTAGTCCACTAGTCAGCTTTGTGGTGTGTCCAGAAGTGGTACAGCTCGTTTGTCGCAACAAGTTAGAGCTGAGATTGGCCAGGATGGAAGCTGCTTTGCCACTGATTCAATATCAGGTTTGTGTACTACAAACCTTTCACAAATTCTTTTTATTTTCGTGTCTAAACAATTTTCTTATTATTACCAAAAAAATTGTTCTCCAGATATACAAAGTAATTACAATTCATAAATTTGTTGTTGGCAGTATTAAATAATGGGAATTAATGAACATCAATAAATTTTATTTTTCTCTAACCGTGATGCCAACGTTCTTATTTCTCATCGAGATGTAATGTCGTATGCTATTGTATACTTACATAAAGTGAAATATGTCTTGCTTATCAAGGTGATGTCAATGTATACAACATTTTTCATTAATATTTATGCTTGCCTAGCAATGGAAATGTTATAATTTTGTGCCATTACTTACTGATTAATTAGTCTCCTGTACATTATTTTATGTAGTAAGTAGAAATTGGTATAAAATATCCATTGTTATTTTCCTGCCTTCTGATATTTTTTGTGGAAATGCTTTGAATGTTTATTGATAATGGTCCAAATTGATGACTGAAATTTGCTGTGTCATATTTTTGGTTGAGATCAGTTTAAAAAAAAAAAAATCAGAAGGAACACTTTTAATAGTTTTCTAACAGTTGAATATGAGACTTATGTAATGAACTATTGGTTTACACTTATAGAAACAGTATGAGAGACAGCATAAATTTTCATTTGTGAAAATCTTTAAATTGTGCATACGTTGGTAAAAGGTTTTCACACTTTAGAGACAAATAAATAATTGATATGTTAGAAAAAGCTGCTTGAATACTTTTTTAAAGGGCAACAACATCTGATGCAATAGAAATTTACTCCAAGGACTGTTGCTGATGCATTTTGCTCTTTTTAACTTGTTTAATATATGTCAACAGATTAGAAGAAAATGGTGAATATTATTTAAATTTGAGTCAAGTTTCACAATTTTTGCTAGATTATAATTTTCTCCTAGAAAATGATAAGCATAAAGACAGAAATTCTTGAAAGAGTGGTAGTTTCTTTAGATCATGGTTGAAGCATATTTCCCAGTTTTCAGGTCATTAAAAAAATTCATTTCATGTCAATAAAACGTGAGTGACACCAAAGTCTGACACAGTGAAATACTGTTTACATGGTCACTGTTCATTCATAGTAAAGGTGGTAACATGATACTTCAATAATCACTCATTTATTTCATTTAAAATACACAGTGGCAAATAAAAAAATCATTTGCAAAAGGATTTTTCCTCTTAATCTTAGCAGTCTAGTCACAGTGATGTAGGCATATGTTTTTAACAATAACAGTGCTAATTCACAAGTTAAATTAAGTTATTAAGCAGAACTTTTAAAAAAAAAATGCTTGTTAAGACCCATTTTTGTCAGTTGGCCTTATTCATATAGTATGGTAACTGCTGCAAAAGGTGGAAGCCAGGTGATATGCCTGCCCTGTAATAAGTATGGCAAATGGGTTGTGAAATGATGTACCTGAGAATTTCAAACATAAGCCTGTTTTGTGGTAAGAAAAGTTTAACAGATAGCAGAAATGTGAATTTAGCTAAGTGATATTTTCTTCTTGTTTACCTAAACAGAATTGTCATGTCTTGTAATGACACAATGTTTCATGGGTACTAATTGGCCCAGCAATGAGTCTTCATGTAACAATACTGTAGGGCTTTATGATTGATTTTGGTCATCCCTAGCTAAACTGTTAAGAGTAACAATTTAGACAAATCAGTTTTAATCACTGTTCGAATCACAGATGAGCCAACGCCTAAATATAACTCTGAAGTTTTAAAGTTTGTTAATCACCATGTCAAGACTTCAAGATCCAGAAGTTGCAAGTATGCCTAGTAGATGATGGTATGTTCTTAGAAAAACTTATTGGTGACACCCGTGATGAGGATTGTTGGGTAATAGGGTGCACATAATTATTCATCATCACTGTTCAATATAGTGATGGATTTAACTTGCAGGACTGATGTGTACAAATTATTATTTGTTTTATTATTTTAATTATTTTGAAATTCTATTTTACACAATAGAGGTAGGATTTCGTAGTGATATTACTAAAATGAAAACTCTCAAATGCAAAATGTAAGTTAATTTCAGGTTTGTTTATTGGCAATCTTATGAAAGCAAAATTTGCTCAGTTATTAAAACAAAATGAAATCTTTGCAAAACACGAGTTGACTTAAGTATTACACAGATTAGAGCATGATAAAAATTTACTTTGGTCAAAACAGGGTTCTTGTGAGCTAGGGAAACACCCTTTGCAGTGTAATCTATGTTCGTTACCAATCATGATGGGCAACGACTGTAGATGGAACTCGCTTCCATCAGTAGTGTCATAGTGATTGGAGCTGTCATTTCACTGTCAGTGGCAGAATCTAACCTTAACTCAAGACTTCCAGAAAACTCGACAAAGAGCTCAGATAGTTTCTGCAAGATGGTCCTCCAAGTCAGACCTCTTAGCAGACCATTGCATAACTGAATATAATGATCTTGTTCTCTCACTCAACTCACAGTCTGAGGTAGGGGGATGACATCATCCAGTTCAAGCATTTTGGAAACTGCTTGTCACCTGCCATGGGCCGTCTGGATGGAAGAAACACAACATTGTAGTTTGCTTAATTACTAGCTCTATGTTATTTGATATTCCAGCAGCCTTTCATTTGCGAACCCCTGTTTGATTGGCTGGCCTAGCACACATCACTTCTGCATTTGACAGTTAGTTCTGTGTTTATAATTGATGTTAAGATAAATATCTCATACCTTTATTTTTTCTGCTGACTAGAATAAATATATGTTGCAGGGACATTATCAAAACTCTCGGCACAGGATAATTTAAAATCTCAAGCAGTACCTCTTCTGTCACTGATATCAGAGAAAGCACTGTACTGCAGTAAGTATTCTGATAATCTATTATTCAGCAGTGTTAGGTTTTATAATATACACTGAATACGTTAGGCTGAATAAGAAAGCTATTACAATTCTTTGCATATATCTTTTTAAAACCTTTATTTTAGCTGACAAATATGGTTTTGTTATTAATGTATTATGTGTTGCTTCTCAGTACTAGATGCCAGAAAAGTGAAACCTTTTAAGGCTAAAGAAGGAATTAGCAATGAAGAGGAACTGAGAATCTTGCGAAGACAAGTTGAGGTATCACTTGTAAACTGTTACAGATGACTAAAGTAGCAGCTTACCGTTATGTCTAGTGTTTTAGCTATCACTTTTTCTAGGACCGTTGGAAACCTCCACCAATACAAGATACAGTGAAAAGAATGTTGCTTGGTTATCCTTATTCATTGGAGCTTTATCGTTCATTTGAAAGCAAAGTAGTACTTCTTGATGAAGTTATTACCATTGGTGATGGAAATTCAATTCTAGCAGTAAGTGTTTTTTGTGATACAATATTTTTGTAAGATTTTTCACAAACATGTCGTTTTTTGAGTAATAATACTGATTTAAATTGTGCTTACTTTAACATGAAAGAAAACTTCAATTGTGATTTAAAAAGTGTTTATTTTTTTTCCTTCTTTTTTAAAAAAAGTATTAGAAATATCATTATGTTGAAATAGTCTGTAGATTCTTCATCACTTCTCATCAGATATTATTCATTGACACTAAATGCACTCTTGCAGAAAAAAAATGTTTTCTTCTTGTAGATGTGAAGTTGTAAGGATATGTAAATATGTGTGATTTAGTAGAATTGTATACTGAATGAAATGTCACAAACTTAAGCTGGACTTGAACTTGATAACTGATCAATGAAAAATATTGTAAAATATCTATTAGGTGTCAGGCACCTCATGGGTAAACCGTAACATCAAAGAACCAAATTATGCATGACTTTTGGGGGGAAAGTGGTACACTTTTTTGTTACAGGAATTGTTCAACAGAGAATCGGGGTCTGAACACTGTTAGAACAAAAACTACAAAATATGTTTAGTATTTGTAACAAGTCTTGGAAACCAATTGATTTAAAATATTGGCCCAGAAAGATTATAAAGAAGGTAACCTAGAAACAGTTGAAATTTATTGTTCTGAGGTAGGTTTAGTGGTTCCTACTAGGATTATGACACGTGTTGGGGTGGAAATGTATATGCTGATTCCAGTTGATTCTGTCCTACTGTTTAGCTCAATATTTGTTCAAATAAATATTGAATGGTTGCCTTCATTCAAATGACTTAAAAACAGAAAAGAAGTTTGTGTTTGTCTTTTGGGTAGATTGATTTTGTAGAGTCTGTGCAGATATTGTTTTTGCAAATATAGCTAGTTATAAGAAGGGTGAAAAGATAGCCAGGTGTGTTTTGATGGTTTGTAGATTATGTGAGTACAGGTGTTTTACTAGAAATTGTTCTACAGTGTGATTTTGTTTTTGATTCTGGCTTTACGCCTTCTCAACATCAAGGTCATTAGAGTTGGGAAAGTACTGAGGGCAAGCAGTGGGAAGGAATTTGGCCATGGGTTTTTAAACGAACCATTTTGACATTCATCTGGAGTGATTTGGAGAAACCAGGGAAACCAAAATCTGGATGGCTGGACAGGGTTCAAACCCGCATCCTGGTGAATGCTAAGCCAGAGCACCATGCTTGGTCTACAGTTTGAAGAAAGTTTGTTTAATATCACTTTCTTAAGATGTAAAGATGATTTTCGTAATAGATTTGCATGTCTGTATTAGTATTTATGGACGATGTATGTGGATTAGTTCATACAAGCATTTAGCAGTGCTACTGTCATCAGAGCATATATTAATCTAACAAATATTGCACTAGTAGCTTGGTAATGTGTGTTTCTGAATCACAAACATTTTGAAGTCCATGTTAGCATTGCTGTGTTCATATCAGTTCTCTCCCTGCCACATCTTTTTTCATTCAAGTTTAATATTTGGAAAACATCAGATTTTTTTATTATTATGAATCTCCTCTTGTTGGATACATGGTGAACTACTTTTGTATAGTTAAATTGTGAGTTTATCTCTTGACACTTCTATAATAATTCATATACACTGATTATTTCACGATGAAAACATGATGTATTTTCTTATATGTCATAAGATATGTGTATTATAAATTCTTCGCGGGTTTGCTGCCGGATTACATTTTCTGCTGATGAGCTTTCGGCGACTTGCACTGCCGCCATCATCAGGTCCGTTGTATCTAAAGGAACAGCAAAAACTGGACTGAATAGCGGAACAGAAGCGAGCCAGGATCGTTGTCGACGTCCGATTGGCTGACTCCATTGACGTAACCATTCCGTGATTGTGATTGGTTGGTTGCGAAACCAGGTGTAGATATACACCAGGGTTGTACTGACAGTTGGCTCCACAACGTAAACCAAAGCCAAGGTTGTTATAAATGGAAGGAAGATGGAATACACACGTCAATGTTCGCATAACGTCAGTGTTCAAATTGCATTACCGTTCACATTATTCTACCACTATTAATCATGATGTTTAATCTCGAGAATGCAATTTGAACAATGACGTTATGCGAACATTGATGTGTGTATTCCATCTTCCTTCCATTTATAACAACCTTGGCTTTGGTTTACGTTGTGGAGCCAACTGTCAGTACAACGCTGGTGTATATCTACACCTGGTTTCGCAACCAACCAATCACAATCACGGAATGGTTACGTCATTGGAGTCAGCCAATCGGACGTCGACAATGATCCTGGCTCGCTTCTGTTCCGCTATTCAGTCCAGTTTTGTTGTTCCTTTAGATACAACAGACCTGATGATGGCGGCAGTGCAAGTCACCGAAAGCTCATCAGCAGAAAATGTAATCCGGCAGCAAACCCGCGAAGAATTTATATCAAAGATACGCTGGGAAAGACTTATCTCTCAGATATGTGTATTATTTATTACATGTTATTGAAGTGCAGCAACTGAATATTTTGTGAAAGATTAGAGCTGTTGGAGATATGTATAAAACAATTTCAACAACTAAATCTGTAACGTAATTTGTTCAAAGATATTTAAACTGCAAATGATCAATAACAATTAATTTGACAATGCTGTTGCATATATTACCACTGCGAAATAAATACATGACACAATAAATTGGCATACGGCTCTTGCAGAAGCAATCCTGCCGAAAATTGTACTGTTGCAAGGCTTCTTAACTAGAGAAGAAATTAAAAAAATTCAAATCTAGACAATGGTAACGATCACCACATCCAGTGATCAAGGCTTCAGCAGCTCCAATGAAAGGATATGAAATAGTTACTTCTCCCTGACAACTGTCTTTGGGGATTGAACATGGGTGGCTTACCCTTGCCTTCACCAGTATGGAAATTTTTGTAAGCTTTAATAATGCGTGTGTGTGGTTTGGGGGGGGGGGGAGTGGGCTGCCAAGCATGTCATCTCCATCAGACGGATGAATCATCGACACTGTCATATGCTTTCACTTTTTTCATATTGCAGGGAGATTTGTTTTAAATTAAGTTTGCTTTAACATGGAAGTTAAACTTTAATAATTATTTAAAAAGTGTTTAATTTTGTTAAGAAAAGAGATTTAAAAAATATTAGTAATATCATTTTATTAAAATAGTGTGTAGATTCTTCATCACTTCCCATCAGATATTTAGTCCTTCGTTGACACTAAATACGCTCTTGCAGAAAAAAAGAGAGTTTTTCTTGTTGTAGATATGAAGTTGTAAGGATACGTAAAAATGTTTGATTTAGAAGAAGTATAAGTTGAAAGAAATATCACAAATTTTGAGCTGGAGTTGAACTTGGTAACTGATCAATGGAAAATAAATTATTGTAAATATCTATTAAGGGGCAGGGACCTAATGGGGAAACCCATCAATTACATTTTCAAAGCATAACATCAAAGAATCAAATCACACATGACTTGGGGGAAAAAGTGGTACCCATTTTTGGTTACAGGACCTGTTAGCAGAGAAACTACAAAATATGTTTACTATTTGTAACAGATCTTCGAAACCAATTGATGTATCTAACTCTGTTTACTAAACATGTTGCATGAACTACTAGTAACAACTTCGTTTAAGACAGGAATTCTTGAATAGTCACAAACAAAAATACTGTAAGAATGTAATATGCTATTGTGAGAAGTTCATAGAGAACGTAATATGATCTTGGCGAATTCTGGCTTATTGATAGAAGATTCCATTTATAAGGGGAATGTGACTGCTGGTAAAGACTGGGAGGAAAATCAGCTGTGATACACTTCAAAGAAAATTTTCAGCGTATTTTTTGCAGTGATTTAAGGAAACCTACAACCAAAATCTTGATTGTTTGACAGTGAGTTGAACCTAGACCTGAGCTCTCTAAAGTGTAATGCCTAACAATACAATTACTTGAAGTTACACCCTCTGATTGTAATAATTATGTAATATTTTGTAGCAAAATAATTTTTTATCTGTTTTTTAAATTCTTACTTTTTGGGGAGGGAGAGAGGTAGATGGAATTTTGAAATATCATAAAGTTGGGGCAAATTAAATGACAATCTGTTTCATAGAGAAGAAAATGAACTTGTTTAAATGAGCTCACTTGCATAATGTTCTTCATGAGGGATAAAATAAAATCAAATCTGTATCATGATTAATAAATTTTTTAGTGGTTGGACTGCCCCCAGCTATCAGAGTTCCTTACTGAAAGCATTAAATTTGATCAGAAAAATCTGATAAAAGAAATTGTATGCTACACACTGATACATGTACAAGTTTATGTGTTTTATTTAATTTCTTTTGCAATTCTAAATTTAAGGAAGGGTAGGTAGAGTAAACCCAACACATACCAAACAGCAATGAACATGCGTTTCAGGACATCACTAGCCAACATTCATTTGAGTATACGAGACAGACACATGGTAAGGGAATGAGATGTGCACGTACCAAATCTCATTACGTCATGAGTAGACCTCAGATTTTTAGGTATTGCAATGCAAAATAGGTTCTAAAACTGAGCGTGGTGGGTTAACGGTTAACGTTCAGGCCTCGCATTTGGGAGGATGCAGGTTCGTATCCCCATCTGGGCATCCAGATTTGGGTTTTCTATGGTTTCCCAAATCACTCCAGGCAAATGCCAGGATGCTTCCTTCAAAAGGCCATGGCCGAATTCCTTACCATTCCTTGTCCCCCATCCTTTCCCGTCTCTAAAGACCTCGCTGTTAGAGAGACGTTAAGCAGATAAAAAAAAAAATAGCCATTTCAGAGATGCTTGTTTCTAGACACTGAGCTATAACTATCAGTCCTTTGTCGGAGTCTCCTATACCAGTGGGTTTCCTAAATTTGCCACACATCACCATTAGAATGACTCCAATCATCTCTGTACTTTCCTTACTGCATTCAGTCTCATGCTGGGCAGTGGTCATAATGTTTTGGCTGTTCAGTGTACAGTAGAACTCCAATTATCCGAATCAATTGCGACCAGACCCCATTCGGATAATTGTTTATTTTCCAAAAAAAGGGTCTATTTTAATTGATATGTTGAAAATGGGAGAACAAACAATTTTTAAAGGAAAATAGCTTTTAATTAACTAACTGAAAAGGCAACACTTTTACATGTTAAGCATACTTACAAGTGCTGCACATTAGTACAGTTTGTGCGTACCGTACTGTAAACAAAAGTCATTGCTTGCTGAACATCTCGGTCAAAGTAAGCTGTTTGACTGTATTCATTCGTTTTCGGGCAGCCAAGTCGCGCATCCGCTTGACAGTGAGAAGTTTCATGTGGTCACACTCGGGCTGATGCTCCATCCACGCAGTTTCAAGGCCGGTAAATGCTTGACTGTCTTCGACATTAAGGTCATCTTCTTCATCGACACTTTCTTGTTTCACACTTTCAATGAGTTCATCATCATTTAAAAATTATTACGCGGGGTTTGACGAATCAGACACAATCCACTCTCCTGTATCTTCAGCACTAACTTCTGAACATCCAAGAATTTTCAAAAGGATGATTCTGAAATCCTCAAGTGACAAGTCATCTCCATCTTCTCCTCTATCTTCCCTTTCCGTATTAATTAAAAAAGCGTTTCGGATAATCAGCGATTCGGATAATCGGAGTTCGGATAGTTGGGAGTTCTACTGTATATCAAAATAGAGCCACAGAAAAAGATAGTTAACACAGCCAAAAGATAATTTTGAAGAAAAGTGGAATAATATTATTATTATTTTTTTTTATTTTTTGAAAAACCAGCCAATAAAGCTCTTGGACACTGTGTAGCACACAAGAACAGTGAAGTAAGAGCTTGTAACTGAGAAATAAAAGAATAATTGTTTAAAAGTAATCATGCTTGCAAAAAACTTTTTCATAAACAGACACCAATAAATAGAGGGTTTCTTAAGAACCTGTGCAGTATATCTGAGAAAATTATTCGAAAATCTAAATTAGACAGATGAGATACCCTTACCTCAAATATTGAAACAGATTTTTATGGGTTCCAAAACATTCCACTTAAGGCACTGAAACACCTTAACAACCAAGTAAAGAATTCACTGAGTATTAAGGTAATAGATAATAATCTGTTGCTGAAACAGTACAAAAATCTGCAGAAATCAAAATAAACATAAGAAATAAAAGTGGACAGAAAAGTGCGCTCCAAAATTGTTACAAGGAGATTAAGGAAATGAGAATACAACAATGAAAAACACAAAATCTTCATTGACTACATTAAAACTACTGGCTGAGTTAGGAGACTAGAAGTGCAAAAGGTTTATATGAAGGTTCATATAAAACAGTTGCAGATTTAAAAGAAGAAAAAGAACTGTCTGCTGGGTGAACTGTAATGCTCAGGTCTTACATTCAGGAGGACACAGGTTCGAATCCCCATATGACCATCCAGATTTCAGTTTTCCATCGTTAACTGAACTTACTACACACTAATGACAGGATGGTTCCTTCAGAAGGCCATGACTGAATTTCTTCCTAGTCCTTGTGTCCAAGTCCTTTCCTGCCTCATCATCTCATGCTGAAATAGTCTAAATATCTAATAAAAAAATCAATTTAGATTTAAGACAGGAATGTAGAGATGAAATAATGTGAGTGGGAAAGCCATTAACTAGTAATTATTGTTAATAATATAATTTACAAAACTCTGTACTCCTGCTACAAAGAAATTTGCCTTCATACAGCTAACAAGCAGGTAAAGCACGCTCTAATAAGAGTGATTACATTTTATGGAAATTTTTTAAGTAGAGTTAAAAATTGTTCTAAATAACAAATTGGCTTACAAAGTAAAAATTTGAAACACTTACAGTGAAGTATTTCATTTTTTAATTGGCATTCAACAGAAAGTTGAAAGCTATAACATACTGAATGGAACAATTAATTGCTTTCTACAGAAGGTAAGAAAGTAGTCAGTTGAAATTAGATGAAGTAATAGCAGTACCGGCAATGCTGTATGGAAGTGAAGCAAGGATAATGACAAAATAGTACATAGTAAGAATTCGAAATGCAGAGGTGAGATTTTTAAGATATATGGCAGAATATGCAAAGAAATAAAAGAAAAATTGAAACACCATATAAATATGAAGAATGGAAAAGCTTTCAAAAAATACCTTATAAATATAGACAATTTGGCCAAAGAAGTATTAGAAGACCAAGAAACTGATTGCAGGATCTAGAAAAATCTCTAAAAACATTGTGACGGGATGGCACATGGTGGAAGAACTGGAGCCCCTATAATTTTGGTAGCAATGTCTCATAATTCCATACTACGTGGTAGATACAGCCTCTGAAAATCTATTTATCACTGTTCCTTCATGGTGTCACGGTTAACATGCTGAGCCTTATACTTGTTGTTATTCCTTAATATGTAACCTCTTATTAAGAAATAAGAGCTTTTCTCTGTAGAATTACAAACTGGGCTTATCTCAGGTGGTGACAGGATGTGGTGTACACGCCAAACGGATACAAACGCACAGTGACGTATTCTCATAAGCGTGTGGGGGGTGATCACCGGGGTAGGTGCCAGAGGGCGGCCATAGGCCCGTTTCTTTGGTGGGCATCCTGATCATCTCCGGCGAATATTCCTCTATCGTATAGATAATATTTTTATATAATAAAATCACAAAAGTCGATTTATTATCCATTTTCAATTTTCATGAGAACTCATTACATATGAGGTAGATAGTTGTGTGCAGGTAGGAACTACATACTGACTGTGTGCGGTCAGCACATTGGCATGGCAATGTGCTGACCTGAGAACTACCTGGCAGGTAGCGACGTGAGGGAGAGTGTGTAGGTGTGTGCATCATGTTGACTTGTCTTGCATGTCACTCATCTCAATAGCGCTTCCACAAATAGATGTATTGTTTTGGCTGAATTAATGTTAATTATTTACCATGAGTGCTACTGCCAAGAGAAAATGTCTTCGTGGTCATGCTTTTCCTATACAAGCTGAACAGACATTGAAAATAAAATGAGGTTGTAGAACAAACCAAAAAAATATACATTTTTCATTTAAAAAATTACAATTCCCTTAGTTCAATCCCTTTTGACAAAGATCAAGATCAAAATTCTTTTTAGGTATACTATTTACAGTTCTTTTTTTTTATGACGCATCTTGCTTGACATCAGATTATGCCAACATTGCTCTCAAAACTAAACTCTTTAAACAAACACCTTATCTAATAACAGACTGATTTGTAAATGTTAATAAATTAGCAACATAATTTAATGTAGTCTTGAGATTTATGTGCTGCAGTGTTTTTTTTTTTAAGCATGTTTAAAATATAAATTACATTCTAGGAAAAAACATAAAGTGATGGTTTTAAAAATATATGTATATATTAGTAGCAAAGGAGGACCCATTTTGATCAGCTATTACTTTCGGTGAAGCCTCGTATAGAAAATGTTTTTTAAAATTGCGGATACATCCCGAAATTTAAGATTGTCACAAAACTTTCAACGGATCTTGAATTTTTAAAAGTTAAAAAAATGTTAAAAATCGATTGTTTTGAAATTTTATGTATAATAAATCAAATTCTGAAAATGTTAAATCAAAATATAAATTTTTCAAAAATTTATCAAGAATTTAGAACACTTATGAACATGGTACTTTTAATTTTTAAATATTGATATTAAGTTAATATATGAATGTTGTGGATCATTTTCCTCAATTGCTGATAATATTAATAAAAAAAATAATGCCAAAGCAATTGACTTTTAATAAAAAAGTCAATTGCTTTGGCGTAATTTATTTATTAATATTAAGGTTCTATTTTTTTTAACTTCCAACTTAGATGAAAATGAACAAAAATACAGAAATAAGAAAAATTATTTATCAATATATTTTAAATATTATACCCAGGGTGGCCACAGACCTGGAAAATATGGAATTATCAGGGAATTTAAAGCCACCTTGAAATATCATGGAAATATCAGGGAATCCAAGTAATTTAAAAAAAATATCAGGGAATTTTAATTGCAACAATCCAAAATTTTTTAATAATTTATTTTAATATTGAACTTTTGCATTAAATAATTCAGCTTATATATTTTTGACATAAAATAGCCAACAAATACCGCATTTACACTAGCAACTTGCATCTTGTCTTGCGCCTCATCGAGATACGACGACAAGATGTTCATGCGCGAGCGCTAACATGAACTCTCTCTGGAACTCAGCATTTGAAATTATATTTTTTAAAAAGGTGGATGACATCTAAATCATATAAACTCAGAAGTTATATTTTTTACTGAATAAAACACCAATCGTAGAGGATTAAGTGTATAAAGATGTTTTTATGTTTCACTAAACAGTTTTACAATTTCAAGCAAAGTGTGAAACAGATGTTCCAAAAAAATTGAATTTGTGGAGGGTCTTCGAAGTCCTGTAGAAAGTCACAAGCTGGTTTTGAACTTCTGAGAAAAATTTAACCTTTAATATCAAAACAAAAGCCTGGATTCAATATACCAATGCCAGCAAAAATGTGAATAGCGATAATGACACGGCTTTTAACTTTTTTGTATTAATGATATAAGGCGAATTAAAGCAGGAACAAAATAATACGTAAGATCCTAAATAGGTAGGATTTATAAAGTTTTGCGTCATTCAGAGCCCTTTCAAATGCTGAATCGATGTGACAGTATAAACATCGTGCTCGTGCCTTTGACTTGCTCCAAATAAACCGCTGCCAAGGTGAGCGACACAGGCAAGCAACCACACAAAGTGAACCAACACGATTGCATGGTTTATACAAAACCGTGTTCATGCTATCTTGCGTAGACTCGCAGAAACTTGCGCGAAAGTGTTAACTCGGCAACAGAAGAAATTGAAAATGGAACAAAAAAAGCTACAATAAATGAACCAGAAGATTTGAAAAGAAAAGTGTAGCAAATGAAAAAAGGCATAAAAACGCTAAGCTGTTGACTGAGTCAAGTTAGTGATGAACAGTTTAAAAATCTTCAATTATTTTATCCACCAAATATTGAAAGATTACTAATTAGTTTAAGTTCATGTTAGTCATTTGACCTATCTTATTTTTGTGCTACTCATTTTTAATTATGCTTCATAAGATTACTAAATTAGTTACAAAATTTTCAAATAAACATGATTAAAATGTTCTCTGGTTACACATGTTTATTTTTCTAATTTTTTGAGTTTTATACCAGATTTAATTATTTAGAATCAAAATCTAATTAAAACTTTAAATATCTTAACCATGCAAATAAAGTTTCTAAATCGGGGAAAAATATGGCAAATTTCTCTGGAAAACCTGGGGTGGAGTTGAGAGACGTAAATACAATAAAAAAAAAAAAAAGGAAAACCTGGAAATATCAGGGAATTTTTAAATCATTACCTTGTGGCTACCCTGATACCTCAATTTCTGGATTTTTTAGCAAAAAATTGTTAAATTTATTTGATTTGAATCATAATTTTTTTTCAAAATGATATACTTATTTATGAAATCTGCAGAGTAACATAAGTGTGCAATTATATATCAAGAGTTCATAAAAATCTTCAATTAATTTTAATGGTTTGCATTATAATATCATTGAAATAAAACTTTCTTGTAATGCATGGGAATGTAGTTTATCATTTTCGTGCTTTTACATTTAACGAGGCTGAGCTAACTTTTTTTTTTTTTTAACGATATATTATTAATGGCTTGTGAAAGTAACCTCAAACTGTTCAATGATGGATCTTTTTGATGCCAGTGAATGCCCATATTTGTTCATGAGTTTTTTTTTTTTTTTTTTTTTTTTTTTTTTTTTTTTTTTTTTTTTTTTTTTTTTTTTTTGCTGGCTTGATGAACTACTAAAACCACTAATGATGGCTGACACTACTGAAGCTATTCATGATATGATTCTATCACTGTTATTGCAGATGCTTTACTGGTTCCCTGTCTGAGCATAGCTTACGGTTTCATTTATTCTCCATTAACCAGTAATACAAAATTGACAATGACAGAACAGTGTCTCATCGACAGTTTGATAATAAGATGCAAATATTTCAACAACAACAACAACAACAACAACAACAAAAAAAGTTTTTTGTAAAGGAATTGAAATATTTGATCGATGGTGGTCGCAAGCGATGTTTACCAAAAGATTTCTTCAAGATATCTGTTAAATTGAGAAATCTCAAGATTACTTAAAATGCTCAAAGTCACTAGGATTAGTTTTTGTGGCACCTCTCGTTTGACGGTTAGAATGGTCCACTGGCTTCACATGACCCAGGGGATAGAAACATACTTGTGGTAGACTAACAGCACACAAAAATAGTCTAGCACATAAAAATTGTCTGTTAATGATGAAACAGTGAGTGAAGTATGGCTGAGACACGAGTTGACTCAAAGTTAGTTGAACAGTTGAAAGACGAATAAAATTTCCAGAGATGTGTCTTATGGAGAGTTGTTGTGGCCATAAAAGCTCTGACTACCAGGGGATTATCTTTCTGGGGCAGGTGAGAGAAATGTGGATCAATTCACAATGGAAACTTTATGATGATATTAGAAGCTACTGCAGAATTCAACCTTTTTTCCAACAAAACATAGAAAAAATGGGTCATCCAGGAAAATGTGATGTGTCCAATTTGTCTTTTGTGACTGATGAAAATGGTGTAAAAATTATCACAATTAAAGTTAATTTATTTAATTGTAATGGAGCGCACGCCACAGTGGCAAATTCTCTACACACACATTTTTATTCTTTCTTGTACCCGCCTACTTCTGCTCTCTATGAATGTTAATTTTAAATTCTTTCAACACTTTTGATAAATTATTCATCATTTCCCTTCATAATTTATTCCAATCCCTAATTCCCTCATATACGAAAGAAAGTCTTCCCACAACATTATGCCTGAAATTGAGTGCTTCTTATAGTCACGGTCATCTTTTCCCTTCCACGCACAAATCTTAATTCTTTCACCAATAACTTTCCATGCCTTATCACCAATACACGCCTTGTACACTCCCACAACTCTTTTCAATAATCCCATTTCAGCTCCTTTATCATATAACTTACTGATTATGTTCTGTAGTAATTTCCAGAGATAAATCTAGCAGTTCTTCTTTCTCCCTTTCCAAGTCCTGTATAGGATACCCAAAATGTTGGTCCTACGCTATATTCAAGCAATATCCAAACTGTCATAAAAAAAAAAATAAAAAAAAACCCTCGTCACATTTTTTAAAGTGCTGTGTGTACTCTTGATATCACTTATGTTGACCAACTTTCATTAGTAATCAGATTTTTCGAAAAAAAAATGGATAACCCTTTGAATGATTTTTATGATTCCCTCTTCACACTGGTCATACATCAGAGACCTTCAGGACTCTTGTTATTTGTATTAATAACTGCAGAGATCAATCGTAAGATAATGCCGGCAGTATGTCTGGAAGCTACAAGGGCTTACAGGCAAGAATGAACCTTTAGTCTGACGTGAGATGACAGGACTGCTATCGCAAATATCTATTTTAGAGGCATCCATCATGAAGCAATTTAATTTAGTATCAGAAACATTGCAAGGCATACGTATTGACCTTGAAGTCTTTTCTGGATTCATTAATTTTATTTGTTGAGAGAAAAGAAATGATTTTGAAATGTACGATAAGACTGGCAAAAGTACATTTCACATTAATTAATTTAATAGCTCTTGAACATGTTCCATCAAAAGAAAACTTAGCTGTGTTTATTCTGTGTTTTTTATGTCAAGTGGCCATTTTCAAGTGCACACATTTCTTCCAATTTGCTTTCAGCTTTTAAGTGAGCTGTAAAGGCAAAAAATAGCTTATAACAAGTTTCAATTCGTCTTCGGACTTGAGAAAAAGGAGGTCAGGAAATGGAATAGCACGAAAACATTACAATCCTTCTATCCGTGAGACCTTGTGTTTTTTTTTTTTTTTTTAAATATTGTATATAATAAAAAAAAAGTAAGTAACCAAAGAGCTGGAAACAATTAGCAGTTCTGGACAGAGAAAATAAACTGGAAGGGATGTTTCTGTAGATTGAATTACATTATGTTCAACTGTAGAGCAGTGATGAGCTGCATTGCAGATTGCTCATTCTCCATGCTACAATGAATTAAATAAGCGAATATGTGAAGACTGCTCAAATAACTTGGCTATTCTTAACATATATACTGATTTGACATTATTAAGCACCATGATGATGCTGTTGATGAATTTGCCAACAATTTGGTACTATGCAGACAGTTATTGTAATGGGATTTGTTTAGAAAATTATTTTTCTTTTATTTATTTCCTCACTTTTCTCAAAAGAGGGCAAATTATTTCAATATTTCCTTGTGGTTTTGAAGTTTTGGAGTACTGAAATATCAAAATAATCTTTAATATAAATTTTTTCATAAATGGTTTGCAAATATTGATTAGGAATTTTAATACATTACATATGTTTCTGTTCGTAGTCAAAGTTTGGAATACCTAAAACTGATAAATAACTATAGAAGCAAAGCATAAGTTTTATTTTTAACATAGTTTTCTTCACTTTTGATATCGGATAATGGCGCAGCGTATCATATTCGACCAGGGAGCAAAATTTAGAAATACGTCACTGCAAACACAAGAAACATTTCAGTTTAAGGGTCTTGGCCCTTGACCAGCATTATAACATTATGGAGGGTGGGTGATTTAGGCCAATGCCTCCAATAGTGACCATTGAGCAAGACATGTGGTGGGTCTATGAGCTTTCCCCCCTCCCCCCGTCCTCTATTTGAATTTACCCCGACCATGCGCATTCCTTGGTGGTCATTATTTGAGACATTTGCCTAATGAAGGGCCAAGACTGAAAATTGCAATTTTTTTCTGTTTGTGTCCATGCAAGTCCTGCCATCATCTTAAGTAAGCAGTGGTTCATTTCCCTATCCTAATTTGTAATTCTTTATCGCTGTTCAGCACCTATTGTTTTCTTGCAACCAGTTTATGACAAGTCATGTGATAAGATAGTGTTAACAGCACAAAAGAAATGTATAAATGTGCCGAGCAGTGTTAGGGCTTTCATTTGTACTCTCACAAATCATATGGAAGGTTTTTTGATGTACTTATGCTGTACAATATGAATTAACTGACTTGGAATGCGGAATGTTAGTTGATGCTCAAAATGTGGGCCATTCCATTTCAGAAATTGCTTTTGAATTCAACATTCCTCAATCCACAGTATCAAGAGAGTGCTGCAATATGTAACTTCTGGCATTACCTCCCACCATGGACAATACACTGGCAGCATCATCTGTGTTGAGGTATCAGTGTTGACAGACACAACATGACATCAAAGAACAGCAACGCTCAAAGTGGGACGTATAAGAGGCGAGTCCGTGCGGACAGTGCAGCAAACTTTGGTGTTGATGGCATATGGCAGCAGAACACCGATGTGAGTGCCTCTGCTAATAAAAAGGCTGGAGCTTCCCTCCTGGGTTAGTAAACATATTAGCTGTATCTTAGATGAGTCAGTTCCAGTTGGTAGGGTTTGAGTGTGGGGTAGACCCCACGAACCCATGGATGTAGGTTGTCAGGAAGGCACTATGAGCCGTGTTTACGTGGCATGGACCTGTGGTCAAACTGAACAGACCATTGACTGATGGTTATGTTCAGTTACTTGTAGAACATTTGCCGTCATTCATAGTGTTCATGTTCCCAAGTAGTGATTAATTTTTCCAGGACAACAATGTACCATGTCACCAGGCCAAAATCATTCATGATTGGTTTGAGAAATATTATGGCCAATTCCAGTGAATTATTTGGCCATTTGAATTGCTAGAAATGAACATGTCTGGGTCATGATCATTCATAAAAGATGTACCACACTTCCTCGAACATCTTCCCACATTCCCCTTTCCTCTATCACCAGACCCCTTCTTGTCTCCATACATGGCTCTTAGCTGTACACCTATATCCGCCACTTTCAGGCATGAGTGCAATGAAAGACTTCTGGAAATTTGACCCCCTGACAACTTCCCCAACACATCCTTATTTCCTTGGAAAACCTCATTCTGTCAAATAACTACTTTTCCTTCGACTCTCAAGTTTATCACCAGATATGCAGCACTGCCATGGGTACCTGCATGGCCCCATCCTATGCCAACCTATTCCTGGGCCATCTGGAACAACAATTCTTAAACAAAATCTCCATCAGACCTCTTGTATTGATCAGGTACATAGATGATATTTTTATGATATTGAGTCACAGTGAAAGTAACCTACTAGACTTCCGAAACTCCCAGATCATTAGTTAGTTCATCAACTTTACCTGGACATACTCCCACAACCATGTTACCTTTCTTTATGTTGACATTTGATTACACAATGGGGACCTACATATCCCTGTTCACATCGAACTTACAAATCTACAACAATACCTGCCACTTAAACATTGCCCACACCAAATGTTCCCTTCTGTACAGCCTGGTCATCTGTGGAAGACACGTCTGTTCTGATGATGAATCTCTCTGCAGATACAACCAAAACCTGTTCCAAGCGCTCATCTCCCTCAGCTACTTCCCTGACCTAGCACACGAACAAATATTGTGCTGCAAGCCGTCCTCTGCACAACCACCACCTCTCGAAACTAAATGCAGTCCCCCATTTCTTCACCCAGTTCTTTCCTGGTCTTGAATCCATTAACCTAATCCTTCTTCATGGGCATGACTTCCTATGTTCCTTCTCCAGGATGTGCACCATTCTCCACAAATTCCTATCTACTGCCTCACACATTTCAGCAGACCACTCAGTATCAAGAATATCTTGTTTCATAAATACTAACCTTGTAATTCTCCCAAACCATCACACAGATCACTTCCAAGTGCAAAACATGCCGCATACTCCCACCTCGCTACCACTATCTGCTACAATTCGACCATAGGGGAAACCATCCCTATCATAGGATATGCTGCTTGCACCACAACACACTTCATACATCAACTCGCATGCCTCCACTGTACTAGCTCATCTATAAGGCTCACCACAAACCACTTGCCATCAGAATAAATGACCAATGGCAAACAGTATCCCATCTAGTGGCAACCTCCACTGAACTCTGCAGATTAGAACTAGCTTACCAGAATATTCTTGACAGCAGACATCCTCAAGGCCTCAATTTCCAAAGAGACCCTCCCAGTAGACACAACACTTTTTATTAATACTGTTCATGTTTTTTAGAGGTTATTTTGAATCTTTTTAAAAATATTTATAACCTCCCACATTTATTATATTGAAGATGTTCCCCCGCTTCCAATGATGATATACCTCCAGCATTATTGATCGAATACTTTCTTGCCTTCTCCACCACCACTTATGCCACCCATGCCATGCCACCTGGGTCCTCCATTCACCAAGCGGAGGTCGGTGTGTGAACATCTGACTCCGACAAGTTTCTTACCTACTTGCAAAAGGTTAATCACTAAAATATTGGGCTAATTCTGTTTGTCGTTCACGGCCGCCATCTTATGTAATAATTATTGGTTTTTATTTCCCTATCCTTCCTTATTTTCAGTGCCTTAAAGCATTTTCCTGCTCTTTATATTTAAGAAACAATGGTCCTATATTGTGGATACATTATACATTTGGATAGGAGAATAAACACCGCTTACCAACTGTTTTATGAGTTATGTTTCCGACTTGCAACTAAACAAATGTTTTTGATTGGAAACACGAACTTGCGCGTGTTAATGCATATATAAAAACTGGCACTGAAGATGTCTCGAATAAAGGTGAAACGTGTCTGCCATCAAAAGCATTTGTTCAGTTGCAAGTCAGAAACATAACCCATAAAACAGTTGTCATAGCAACTGAGGACCTGGGCCGAAAAAAATCACCAACATGTTAAACTGCTTGGAACTTGCTGTGGCATCAAAACATGGAAAAAAATGTACACACATAGAGCATTGGAATTTTCAGACTCATATCCCTTCTTCAACAGTAGACTGATGGAGGCTGGCAACTAACTGAATGCATAGACCGTTGTGGGAAAATCAACATGGTTGGAAGTATGGGTGGGAGTTGAAAGGCATAAATCTGGAAATTGTGAATCACATCACAGGACCCACTTCAGTAGAGCTCTGAACCTCAGCTGACTGTTAGTTCATAAACATGGGCCTCCCTGTCTTACAAGACAGCCCCAACGTTCTTTTCCTCGTAATAGATCCCACTGCAAATTGTGCAACGTATACCAACGTACTCTGCTTCCACCTTCACCAACCCAGTGACCGGGCGAAAGTGTCCCCATCTTTAGGACTTGCCACACGTGTCCGTCCGTCCGTCCTCCCATCTAATATATCAACTAACCTGCATCATTAGGATGATTGGTTACAGACAAACAGTTTACTCTTAAAATCTATACCACCCAGTTGGTCCTCATGACAGAACTTACAACTCTTGTGACCTCAATAATTGTTTCACAGTCAGATTTATTAGAGCACTTCCTGAAATCACATCCACTTTCAAACTCTGTGCGCTTACCAACTCATTCTAGACACATTTTCACAAGGCCTCCTTATCTTCCTCTTTATTATCCCAACCCTGGTAAACCAACCTATTGCTTTTACAGTTTATTCATTTATTTGATATATATTTCTATAAATATTTTTCACTACTTATAATTTCTTTAATTATTACCTTCTGATTAATTTCTTTCTACACATAACATTTTCAATGATATGTTTTTCGTCACCACCAACCACCTGTGTTCTGAACATAACTATCAAAAGCTACCATTCATGTGTAGAGTTTTTATTTTTGGTCTCTGTAGCCCCCTTTAAGTAAGTAACGGGAGTACTTTAGTTTTCTTTTCCATATTAGTATTTACTCACAGCATATCTTCCAGCTCCATTGTTGCTGTATACTGAATTATTAAGATATGTCTTTCACAGGTTGTGCTTTTCTTGGTTCGCACTTTGAAGAAATCTCTTGTTCATCGAATTTTGATGACTCGTCCTGAAGCTGTATCACAATATGTTCAGTACCTGACAATCCGTATGCAAGTACCAGAACTTACCGACCTGTTAGAGTGAGTATAGATTATTATTCGTAAGTAGAGCTAAGTTTCACTTTACCTAATTATGTTTTTACTGATAACTGGTTGTAGATGTGTTAATACAGGGCATAACCATAACTAATTTGCATTTGATATGCTGCTTTTTCATTAGTCATTTGTCTGTTAAACAAAACCTCGTGACAGACTCATTCAATATTGTCATCAGCAATGGGTTTCCATGGACCTTGTAACATACCCTGTATCGCTCCTTTATTGTGTAGAGAACACATGTGAGAATTACTTTATCATACTTTTAAATTAATACTTTTGCTTATATTTCCTGCACCAGACCAGTACATAAGTATTTCCTTAATCCCTCTTTGTCCATTGCTGGTTTTATTTCGATACTCGCGCTGTAAATAAAATTATTATTAATCAAATTCTCACCATACAAACTTTAAATCAACTCCTTTGTCTATATAGGACATACACATTACTTCGTTAGTAGGTAGAGCAAATTCTAGGCTGCGATTCATAGGTCGAATCTTGAAAAATTGTAATGAACAAACAAAGGAAATAGCGTACAAATCTCTTGTGCGTCCACATTTGGACTACTGTTGTGCCATTTGGGACCCGTTTCGTAAGGGGTTGATTGAAAGTATAGAGAAAGTAAAGAGAAGAGCCGCTCGATTCGTGACCGCTTGCTACAGTCCTTATGAAAGCGTCACAGAACTGATTAGTAGACTAGGTTGGGAGTCTCTGATAGATATACGACACACTTTTCGTTTAAACTTATTGGTAAACATGCGTACTCCCACTTTCACCTTAGAGTGTAGTGAAATACTTCTTCCACCAACCTATTTGAGTCAGAAGGACAGGAAAGATAAAATTAGAGAAATAAGGTGCCGGACTGATTCTTATATGAATTCTTTTTTCCCTCGTACGATTAGGGATTGGAATGCACAAAAAAGATTAGCTTTGGTGCTGAGCACCTTCTGCCACCCACAATTTTGTGAATTGCAGAGCATATATGTAGATGTATATCTATATCTCAATATCAAATAAAACACTATCTCATAATTCCTATATTTTCTATTAAACAATTATCATTTCCAAAGTCACATTCCATTATCTTTATCAAAACCCTAAACCTTCTGCCCCCAGGCTAATATTTTCCTCTTCTTAATCCTGCCAGGATTCTTCATGGCTTCCATTGAGCCATTCTGTTTCATCTCTTCTCTTAAATTGTGTTCTTTCCAAAACCAACTCGTCCTCTTCCTTTCAAATCTTTTCTTCAACTCTATACGACTGTTCTTTATTTTCCAGAGATCTCATTATATTCATCTTGACGTACTTTGACCTTAGAACTTAAAATTCAGAGTTAGTATAAACAATTACAATTATTAAATAAAAATAGCTTTTTTAATGTCAAAATCACAAAATGTGAGGTTGTGTACCTCACACCCTCCAGATAGTGTTTCATTTGTGATACTGGCATGACCACTTTAGAACTTATCAATGCATTCATAGACACTGCTGTGGCAAAACAGTTTCCGTACTGTGCTGAAAGTCTTCAAATGGAAAGTGGAATGACCACTGTCAGTGGCCCAAGAGAGACAAAAGAAATGACTAGTCAAGTTCAAACCTGCAGCATATCAACTAGGAAGAGACCATGTTTAGTGATGCACAACTACCTAGCAATGAAGCCAACTGAATATATATAATGGAATGGGACAAGCTTTGGGTGAGTGAAAATGAAGAAGGATAGGGAAAATAAACCCCCTTACCAAAGTTGAAAGCTGGAGACCAGCAATGAAGATACAAAACACAAGATGAACATGATACTGCAGTATTTCAGTTTGTTAGAGAGGTATGGGCCATTTGGCAAGGGAGGTGTATACACAGTGTGGCTTATAGTACGACTGGGGATGCCACAGAGAACAGGATGGGAGAAGTGAGGGTTGAATGAAACAGAGTAAATTATCAATAACTGTGGAAAATAATCATCACTGGTGGTGGCAGAACACACACATTGATGCAAGTAAATACAGGGCTAGTCAAAATGATTGCAGTGATTTCAGAAAATTACTACAGATTTATTATTTGACATATGCTTACAAGATTACACAGGTATATAAAAAAACTGAAAGTTTTTTTGAGTGTCTACAGATGCTCAATATGTGCACCTTTAGTGACTCTGCACACATCAAGTCTATAATTGAGTTCTTCCCATACCCGATGCAGCTTGTATCTGTCAATGATAGTCACGAATGTGCTGCACATAAGCATGGGGTTTTTGGTCCCCCAAATGCGCACATTTTGCCTGTTCAATTTTCCACTCACATGAAAAGTGGCCTCATCACTAAACACAAGTTTTTCTGCGAGTGTTTCGTCTTGTTCTAGACATTGGGCACAGAATTGAAAACGACGCACTTCATCGTTGTGCGACAGTGCTGTAACCTCTAAGGCTTCGTACACAGTCACTTCCGTAGGATTCTCCAAATGGTCTTTTGTGGTAATTCTAATTCCCTGCTCATTTGAGGAGTACTATGGGCTACAAATGTAACTGGCGCACACACGTTCAACAGTTTCTTCAGGCACAGGAGGGTGACCTGTTGTTCTACCTTTACAAAGGCATCCCATGGCTTTGAACTGTTGATACCAATGCCTAATGGTGTTAGCATGCGGAGGATCCTTGCCGAACTTTGTTCTAAAGTTTCACTGAACAGTTACCACAGACTGAGTCGAATGAAATTCGAGAACAACGTACACTTTCTCACTTTCAGCCATCTAGCGCTCTAGTGGCCACCACGGGAAGCTTGCATTTAGTGCAATCGAAACTTGGAGAGCCACTTGTCTTAAAACAGCACACCCCATCATCGTGCCTATAATAGGACAGCCAAAAGAAAAATCATGAAATCGCTGCAGTCATTTTGGCTAGCCCTGTATAAAGTTAAATTATATTGATACATAAATAAGGTAGTATTAATCTAAATAGGTGCAAAGAATAAATAAACAATTATTGGTGGGTTTAATGGTAGGCTCTTATTGTAGGCTGAGGACAGGTGGATGCCTGCTACCTAGGATATGTTGGTAAGCTAGTTTCCATCTACAGAACTCAAAAGTTGAAGTAGTTTTTGGGAAAACTCTGACAGCTCTTACTGTAAAAGAATTATTGAGGTTGTGAGAGGTGTAGGAGCTGCCACAGGTTTGTCTAGATTGGAACTATAAACTGTTTGGCAGTGGCCATTCATTCTGATTGAAAACTGGCTGGTGGTGAGGTCTATGTAAGAACTAGTGTATTGGTGGCAGGTATGTTGTGATGCATGTCGCATGACCAGTGATGGGAAAGATTTCTCTTGTGGTCAGATTGGAATAGGTGGCTGGATGCATGCTCAAGTTTTGCATGGAAAGGATGCATGTAGTGATCTGGGAGAATACAAAGTGCACCAAGATGTTCTTGAGATTTATTGGTGCAGGGGGCAGTGTGTAGGATTTCAGGGGGAAAAGGGCACACATTTCAGGGAAGGACATAGAAAGTCATGCCCTTGTTGCAGTATCTGCTTAATGGTATGAAAACCAGGGGAGAACTATGTAACAAAGACAGGGTTAGATTTGGTTTTTAGAGGACGAGAGTGGTTGTTTGGAGATGGGTGGCAACATGAGAGGTTTGTTTTTATACAAGATCAGCAACATAGTAGTGGGAAATGAGGTAGTACATGGAGAAGAACTCTTCATCATAACAGATGTGTCTGCTGCAGATGGCAAGACTGTATGGAAGGGAGCTTGCCTTGGCACATCTGCTTGAATGAAGAGTTCTTCTACAGGTACTTCCTAAACCTATCGCAAGCCCTCATTTCTCGCTGCTACCTGCTGATCTTGTTCAAAAGCAAATCACTCATGCTGCCTCCCACACTCCATGCAACCACTCTTGCCTTCTGAATATAAACCATAACTACATCGTTGTCACTCAGTTCTCTCCTGGTTTTGATTCCATTAATTAGATCCTGTAACATGGGCATGACTTCCTACGTTCCTTCCCTGAAATGTGTACCTTTCTCCCCAAAATCCTACCTACTGCCACCAGTACATACTTCAGTAGGCCATCTTGTCTGAACAATGTCTTTGTCTACAAATACTATCCTTTAGATTCTCGTAAAGCACTATGTGGGTCCTTTCCACGCAAAATTCCTTATTGAAAAACTCGGAGCATTGATCTGGTCACCAATGCCTATTCCAATCAAAAAGGAGAGGAAATCTTTCCCATCACTAGACACGCTACATGCGTCACTATGCATCTTATATATCAACTTAAGTGCCTCCACTGCACTAGTTCTTACATAGAACTCTCCACCAATCAGCTTACAATCAGAATGAAGGCCACAGGCAAACAGTCTCTACGTCCACTCTAGATAATCCAGTGGCAACCAATACCAGTTCCCACAACTCTCACACACTGTTTTACAGGAAGAGCTGTCAGATTTCTCCCGGAAACTACCACCACTTCTGAAAACCATTGATGGGAACTAGTTTACCAGCATATCCTGGATGCCACGTATCTACGTCACTTCAACTTCCACTCACATCCTACCAATAAACTCATCACTTATTATTTATTTATTTATTCTTTGCACCTTTTTCCATTATTGCTCCCTTGTTTATGTATTTAATTATCATGATTATTTAATTTTATATATTTGCATCTATTTATGTGTTCCACCTCCACCAGAGATGATATTTATCCATAGTTATCAATAATTTACTCCTTTTTATTCACCCCCCTCCACCCTCACTTCTCTCACCCTATTCTCCATGGCACGCCCAGTAAAATCGTGGCCAGCTTGTTTATACCTCCCTTACCAAACGTCTTGTACCTGTCTACATAAATAAGGTGCCAAACCAAAATATTACGTTTATCTCATGTTTCATGTGCTCGTGCTCAAAGCTAGCCTCCAGCCTTCAACTTTGATGAATGATGGATTCATTTTCCTT
The DNA here is from genome assembly GCA_031002005.1 of Vandiemenella viatica. NCBI lineage: Eukaryota > Metazoa > Arthropoda > Insecta > Orthoptera > Morabidae > Vandiemenella > Vandiemenella viatica. Next base: position 179,444,817 of record CM061921.1, on the reverse strand, counting down.
ACACTCATCAGGGAAAGGACAGGAAAAGGAGAACTATTCCTCACCACAGATGAAGGCAGGAGAGCCTTGAGGAACACAAAAACACAAACTTACTGTAACAATATTTTGTTTAAAACTTAATTATACATAGAGGTGAAATGTGCAGTTATACTTAACTGAAATATTGTACATTGAGTTCGTGTTTGTTTGTTTGGCGTTACTCTCCTGACATCATATGTGGTGAGTGAAAGTATTTACTCTCTCTATCCTTCCATATTTTCACCTAACAGCATTTTCATTGTCACCTCTCATACCCACATATTAGAGAGTGGGATATATCAGGGAAGTAAGGCTATGACACTGTACTTCATTATATTAGGATAGTTTGGGACTCACATAATGAGTACAAAATAGAATAGTTGGAGGTGCAACGGTGGGCAGATACATTTTTCTATTGTTATTACCATAGAACATACTTGGTAACTGATGTTATAGCGAAGAACTTAGTCTGGGAGTTAAAGAATAGGCTAAAGAAAGCAGTAGTTACATACTAGGCTTAGATTGAGTATAATATCTGGATGGATAATGTATGAAGAAGCAGTTGTGCATAGAAAGGAATAGTTTACCAATATGATAAATTAGCACTTGATAAGGAAATGAGAAGTCATTTTTAGGTGATGGGAATAAGTTTTAGAGGGAAGCGCTTAATGTATAGGATCAGCTTGCTTAAGTAGATGTGTATGGAAGTTTTTACTGGGGCATGAGCTCCATTACAGAAAATATAGTTAAATGAAAGATAACTAATTAGTAAGACACTATATTCTCTTGAACTATTCTACATAGCTGAGATCCTTGGCTTGTTTTCCCATATTGTCACTGATTATGAGCTACAATACATAAAAATTAATTGTTGTGTTACGTGGTATAAATAATGCTGGTAATAACTTACTCAACATTGTGAGTGGTTTAATTTCTGATTTTAAAATATTTATTTTTAAAATTGATTTATACACACAATTTGGCTATCCATTTTCTGCCAATAAATCTAACATACTTATTCTCTTGTTGCAGGGCGCTTGGACAAAGCAGAGAGGCAGCAGTAAGTATAACAAAATTATGTCTATAAGAATTGTGTTCACATAACACTCAGTATGATTGGTCTCAGCATTTGTGGCTGACACCTACCCGAACAGTCTTATAGTTCAGTTCTAAGGTGCCTGCCTTGAAAACTTAGTGTCTTCGCCTTTATTCCTTAAAATGCCCCTTACCTCTAGTTAAGCTTACATTGTCATGTGTAGTATGTTGTAATTGCTCCCAGGTTCCACGTGAAAACAGAGACTGGTGATTGGTAAAGTGTGGGCCATGTATACTGGAAGACATGGTTTCTCTTCCCAGTCGTGTTATCCTGATATCAGTTTTGCATGGATTCTCAGAGTTTCTATAGGTAAATTCCAGGAAGGTTCCTTCATTAGTGGTCGTGGCCCCTTTCCTTCCTGTTCCTTGTCCACATCCTATTCAGTGACCTATTCCTCTAGAAGCTGTAAAGTGCCATAAGAAAACACACTCGCATTAAATTGTATGTGCTGGAGGAAAGAATTGTCCAATTTTCTGACACTGTCCTATGATGCATCCCTTGGTAATATCCATATGATCTTTGAGTTGTGGATGCAAATTTTCAAGCCTAAATTTGCACTCTGAAATTGGCAATCAATTACATGCCAAAAGTTTTCTTTGTCATTATTATGTTTCATCCCCTCTTTCTCATTTTCTGACTATGTAGGGTGAGGATTGATTGCTTCTGTACATCTGTGTGCCACTATATTTGATTAACTTTTTTGTTGTATTTGTATATAACCCAGGCATATGGCAAACTTAAAGAAAGGATAATTGTGATACAGTGACACACATGTTTATTGTAATGAAACAATAAGTCATAAAAATATTTTTGAGTGGCATGTGATATTTCATGGAGGTAGGGAGAGAATTGAATATGATTTATGACCAGGATCATTGTAAAAAGATCTAATTAATGTGGCTACAATTCTTTGAAAATCAAGGAAAAGTTTGGATAGCAGAAGGTCTGTTCTTGCTTTGTACTGCACACATTGTCAGATTATCAAAAAAAAAAAAAACAAGTTGGACCATCGCCGAGACGTGAAAGTACAGGTAAATTGACATTTTGACATTTCCCATGACTTGTCATTTTGCTTGTGCACTGCAGCTTCTGCCAGAGAGTGTGGTGAGCAGCAGAGAGGGTATCAGTGACAGACAACTGGCAACACCATAACCGCCAGCTGTTAGGGGGTAAACTTCCCTCCATTTTCCCCTCACTGAGGCCACTAAAGGGACTGGAACTTTGACAGGCAGTGATGAGTTGGCAGGAAGCTAGTCTACAGTTCCCCAGAGAGTTTTGCTACGAGTTCTCCAGTGACCAAACTGGTAGTGAGAGTCTGCACCCAGTCAACAGTGATCGAGCATTCCACTTAATCTGGAAGTCTGAAGCCGGAAATCAGATGACAGTCGAAGCAAAGTATTGGTGACTGAACTAACCTATAATGGTGTTGGAAATTGTGATTATACTGAATAAACTGTTTGTGATTCAACCTAGTATTTGATACGTCATTTCTTCTGGGGCTGCCTGTACCTAAAGCACAGACTTCATGTCAAGCATTGTAACAGTCATTGAAACATGCTGCTTTTGGTATAAGTCACATACAAACTGTCAAAGCTTGGAATAGAAAGGTCTGTAATCTCGAAAACCAAATAAAAGTGCACATGCAGAAGAGCCGCCAAGTCAAGACTCCAATCTTGTTTGTGTAAAATGGAGGCTAGAAAATCAAATGGATAAGGCTGGATTTTACTTTTTTTTAAAAGTTTATTTTCAAACTTTACCAAAATAATAGAAATGAGGTATATGGTCTGTTATTTTCCTTATTTATTATGGCTGTATTCAGCAGAGTGTATAAATAAATTTTGGAAGTTATTTGGATTAAATTTTAAATTGATAATTATTGTCCTCTATTGCCCATCATGTGTCTTAAAAAAAATACACTGTCTCAAATGGAATATATACTGCTTTTGTTTTGTATGATAATATTGGAAGAGAATCTAAAGAATGCTTGCATCAATTGTTTACAGTGTGTACTTCTTGCAAACTGACTTATACATGCATGCTGAATAGCAGACAAATGAAAAAATCTGTTACTAGTGGATTTTTGTGTTGTGGATCTTATATTTACTAATTCACTTGATTATACAGTGAAATATTTTGTAGCTGTGGATTGATTTCTATTAAATATGGTTAATTAGATCTATAAATGTACACTAAGGTAAAAAAATATGACATTTAAGACTGAATGATTGTTGTAGATGTAGAGGCTACCGTTGTCAATGGAATATTAAAATTTCTGACAACATGCTAAATTATTTATTGAACCACACAACGGCAACTTCGGTACAAAGTGTTCCACTCATGAAATATGGAGTCACATGTGTATGTAATGATGCCTAGAATAATATGTTTTGTGTTATTTGAATATTTTGGGGAACTACCCACACATTTTGTATTGGAGGTAAGTTACTACGACTGCATCCATCATTACACCACATAAATCAGCAGAAGTGACAGACCATGGATTATGGCCCCTTTTTTGAACAATATGCCTCATGTAGCAGCAATGTGCATTTTAGCACCACCACCATCTTGTACAGTTTCCAGCCTCTGTCTGGGTCATTCAGGAAAACAATTCTCTTCAGTGTCTTCTTTTCTTCCGTCATTCCTCCTCTTCCACTACGAGAGTCCCTTTTTAAGTTTTTAGAAATGACCACAAGATGGCACTATTGAGATCTGACATTTATATTCTTGAAGATGGTAATTTGATGTGAATATTATCACTGGATGATTTTTTTATTTTAGTAAAAGTCTAACTTATATAACCTCCATAATTTTCTGATCTGTGTTCAAATCCCTGCAGTTTCAAATATTTTTATTTATTTTTATCTTCAGAAATTGTTGAGCATGAACTTTTTGTTTTATTTAAACTTCATTTGTATACTTTTCTTGAAACAATTTTCTGAAAAAAAAGACACCATATTGTATGTAATATGATTTGGATTAAATATTATTTCACACTATAAAAATATGAAAATGGAGTTGTAATGAAATAAAAAATTCATGCTCAACAATTTCTGAAGATAAAAATATATAAAAATATTTAATACTACTGGGATTTGACCTAGGTTAGAAAATTATGTGGTGTAGAGGGCGTGTACACTTCAAAATATATGCATGAGATTGAAATCCATCGTTAATATGTCTAATGGTCCCCATGTCAGTTTAGACCTTTAGTTAAATGATTTTCTGCTACTTTATTATGTTACTAGCTTCATAGCCCATCAAAAATGACTGATTGAACATAGTGTTCCTGCAGGTCATTTCTTTGTAATTGATTAACTTAATAAATTTGGTAGTCACCACGTTCCAGGATGCATTTAAACCTTCCCACGAACTCCACCAATATACTAGAGCTATATTTGAATTGCATGCTTATTTGTCAGCAATGTCATTGTCTGTTATTCTGGCATGTCCCTTGATTCACATTAGGTTTATCTAATAACTAACTAAAGTACTAAAAGTGTAAAAGGTTCGAATCCCCATCCGCGCTTCCAGATTTGGGTTTTCCATGGTTTCCCAAATCACTCCAGGCAAATGCTGGGATGCTTCCTTCAAAAGGCCATGGCTGAATTCCTTCCCATTCCTTGTCCCCCATCCTTTCCCATCTCTAAAGACCTCGCTGTTAGAGAGACGTTAAGCAGTGTAAAAATTGTATAATACAAATATCTATCACTTAATTAGCTTGCAGCATTCACTCCTCTGACCTCATCAACTGAAAAATCAGGATTTGATGCAAATTATGTTATCATCATAAAACATCTATTTTTTTACAAAACTGCTTTCAATCATTATTTATCGTATGAGTATTCTGGCAAGAAGGCAATATTTCACCAATTATGCTGATAAATTACAATGAAACTTAAACAAAATCACAAAATTAGAAAAAAAAAACATCCAGTAACTATGCCTTCGTGACAGTATGAACATGGACTTTGACATGGCGATTCAATTCGACCAATAGTGTTGCATTTTGCGATGATAAGTTTCCCTCATATTTTTAACACTTTTGATTATAAAAAGCAAATAAATAGAAAATTAATGTTTTAGTTATAATTCTACAGTAATAAATCTTTCAAATAAAAATACTAGACCTACATTTGGATTACATGCACATCTTGAATGATAAATAAAACAGTATTGATTGAAAATATAAATTTAGTTTCAGAATACAAAAAAAAAAAAAAAAAAAAAAAAAAAAAACCAAACCCTTTTTTTCCCAATGATACTGGTGAAACCAATGGTGTTATTTGAGGTTATTTATGTTTGGCTCTATGTCGGTGAGTAATCGTCATAAGTCTCCACAAGCACTAATTTACAGTCTGTTTCTTTTTTCTGTGATGAGATTCATAATTGCACTAAATCCTCATTCTAATAAATAAGAAGATGGGACAGGAATCAACAACTTCTGTACAATGATCCATAACGCAGGATATAAAACTGGTATCTGTTTTTGTAACCAAAATTTGTGATATCTTTGTTTAAACATTGGTCTCAGCTCTTCATTTGTAGATAATTCAATTAATTTCTCCTTTGTTAGAATGGATTCATCTGAGTTTGTGGGCCTGCTTGCATAGGGATCCAACCAAGTGAAGAATGTCTTAAAACCTTTGGCTTAGGTCAGAATGAAGAGATGTTAAGTGTGGACAATAAACAAGCAAATCTTCTTCTAATTTTGCAATTTTGAAAGGTTTGGAAACTGAGCATTCTCCTCTCTCCAAGTTTTGCTTGTACAGAGAAAGTTTATTAAAAAATGCAGATATTATGCTTTTAGTTTTGATTAAATTTAATTCATTAACCTGTAACTTCAAATTCATTTAATTAAATTTGGCAAATAAGTCAGTTATATGTCATTTTTTGAATTAATTATATTAAGTTGCAAATCATTGTCTTTACTTTCGATGAATTCCAACGCTGAATCGAATAGTGCATAAAATTGAACCAAACATGCCATGCACTTCTAGATAACCAACAAACTTCTGTGTTATGTAGTAAATGATTATAATCTTCATCACTTTCCAAACAAAGTTGAACAAATAACCTCTCATTTAAAGCATCCCTTTTGATTTTATTAACTGCTCTAATGACAAAATTTAGTGAACTTTGCAAACATTCACTAAAAAATTTTCCACTAAATGTTGTTGAATGACACAATAAATAAATAAATATATAAATTATATATTTAGTATTGCTTGTTTTAAGTGTGCCAGAAAACCCTGGTGCTGTCCTACCATTGCCAGAACACCGCCAGTAGCAACGGAGAGGATATTATACAACCAAAAAATCTTTTAAATTCATGAAATATTGTTTCTCCTTTTGTATCAGCTACCAAACACTTTGCAAATAACAATTCTTTAGAAATTGTTTCTTCTGTCTATATATCTCACATGAGCTAAATGTAAAGTTTCTTTTTCTGGTGAAGTTGACTTGTCAACCTGTGTAGAAAATTCAGATGTTTTTAAGAACTCTCATAAAGAATTTTCTACGCACTAAGCCAATTCTTCTTTGTACTGTATTATTAATTAGTTGAATTATTATTATAATATCGAAAGCTGGTTTATGTGTATCACCTCACTTACAGCTGATAGAATAAGCTCTTCAACAATGGTGTGAGGCTTTCCAGACTTTGCAATCAGGAAAGAATTGTTGTAAAACTACGTAGTCCGTCATCTTGTTCAGATGTTGTTGTTAAGAGTGGTCGCAATGACTGTGTTTTCAAGTTAAGTCTTTATCTTTATTGTTGTTATGGACATTTGTCAAAATATTCCCTAAGCTTAGAAGTTTTCATTGAATTGTTTCACCAAGTTTTTTTGCACAGAAGGTGCATAGGTAAAGTGCTATTTCCTGGTAATTAATTAAAAATATAATTTAAATATTCCACATTATATTGTCTGCACCTTTTCTTCGACTCACTCATACTGCTATCTGTAAAAAAAGGGGGGGGCACAAATTTAAGCTGTAAGAAAATAAACAAATTTGTTTTATTTTGAAAATTGAACACTAGAAAGTAATGCTGACAGCAATTAATTATTTAAGATATAAGAATAAAGTTTTAATTAGTGTGACATACTGTATACATTCACGTTTCTCTAATTTCAATTTCAGGTATGAGGGTTTGGGAAAATTTTCTTTTGCAGGCAAGAGGGGTGGATTAAAAACAGTTAACAAGGGGAAATGATGTATAACCTATCAAAAAGGGTAAAAGAATTTATTGCTGAAATTTATAGAGGGCAAAAGCAGGTGGGTACAAGAAAGTGGAAAAATGGGTGTGTGAGGAAATTGCCACCGTAGCATGTGCTCCATCATAATTAAAATAATTTTACCAATTTTTCTGAAGTACGTTAATTGACTGAGTGGCACAAATACAACCATTGAAAAATGGTGTAACAAGATATAGGACATTTAATGGATTATTGTGCTATTAATTGTTTAAACAAAAAAAAAAAAAAATGCATGGATGTCAACTCGGTAAGATCTTGAATATCAATCTCATTTTGTCCCTTCATTTTTCACTAACTACATCTCAAAAACACTTGATGCCAATAGAAGGGATGTTAGTGTAAGACTGATGGGTTTCAATTTGTTGTATACTAATAAAAAATTGGGGTGTAAGGGTTTGGGAGAGACTATATTAGCCTTTTCCAACCAAATGTCAACCTCTCCTTCACATGGTGCACCCTGTTTGCATGGACAAGGCTCTGGCAACTGAAAGATTCCTGGTATAAGGAGACACCCACTGCTTGCCAATGGCTTCTGAAAGGAGGGGGGAAGAGCGTGGAGTGGTCCGGGCATCTTATTGCCCTTGGGTTTGGAAATGGCCCCTAAAGGTGGAAGAATGAGAAATGATCAATGGCATTGGGATGCAGAGGGCAACGGGAAACCACTGCATTAAAGACTCTAAGGGTATCCTGAGGACATATAATCTTCTCAAATTACATATATCATGCTGGCTTCTTCCTGGGTAAAATATTCCGGAGGTAAAATAGTCCCTCAATTGTATCTCCGGGTGGGGACTACTTGGAGAGGAGTAATCAGAATGGATAGAAAAATTCTATGAGTCGGAGCGTGGAATGTTAGAAGTCTGAATAGGGCAGGTAGGGTAGAAAATTTAAAAAGGGAGATGGAACACCTTAAGTTAGATGTTGTTGCGATTAGTAAGATTAAATGGAAGGACACACAGGATTTCTGGTCTGGGGAACACAGAATAATTGGCACACAAACTGTCAATGGAGTCCCTGGTGTAGAATTTGTAATGAATAAGAGAGTAGGGAAACGGGCAAGTTATTATGAACAGTTTAGTGACAGGATTATTTTGATGAGGGAGGAAAATCTAATAATCATGGGTAATTGGAATGTGATAGTGAGAGAAGGAAAAGAGAGGAATACTATAGAAAGTTTTGCTCTAGGAGAAAGAAATGAGTAAGGAAGCATGTTGTTAGAATTTTGTGAAATATATAAGCTAGTTGTGGCAAGCACACTGTTTAAGAACCATGCAAGAAGGATATACACCTGGTAACGTCCAGTGGATGCAGGCAGATATCAACTATATCATGGTCAAACAGAGATTCAGGAATCAAGTTCTAGACTGTAAAACATGCCCAGGAGCAGACATTAGACTCTGACCATAATTTAATAGTAATGATGTGCAGGCTGAAATTCAAGCGAATAAGGAAGCAATATACGCAGAACAGACTGGAAGTGAATAAACTGAAACAATCTAGCACGAGAGAAAAATTAGCAGAAATGGTAGACTTAGATCCAAGAAGTAACTCTGAAAGACGCTCAACTGGGATGAATGGAAGACCGAAATAATGAAAGCTGGTAAAGAAACATTAGGCTTTAGGGAACAAGCTGAATGAAAACCTTGGATCACAGAAGAAATTTTGTAGCTGATGGATCAGAGGGGAAGGCACAAACTGCTCAGGATGAAGCAGGAAGAGAGCAATTTAGAAATCAAATAAACAGGAAATGCAAAAAGCAAAACAAAAATGGCTAGAAGAAAAGTATGAAGAAGTAGAAAAGGAAATGCTCATAGGTAAAGTAGATGTTGCATATAGGAAGATCAAACAAAATTTTGGAGAAATGAAGAAAGAGGTGAAACATTATATATGCTGATGCGAAACCTCTTTTAAGCTCAGAAGATAGAGCTAACCGATGGAAGGAATACATTGAGATACTGTATGATGAAGACAAATGTTGACATTGATGACCTAGGAGATCCTGTTTTGAGGACAGAATTTAATAGAGCTCTGAATGAGTTGAAAGCAAATAAGGCAGTTGGAATTGGTGAGATCCCTGCAGAACTTCTTCAATCCCTAGGAGAAGAAAGAATTGAAAGATTATTCAAGCTGATATCAAAAAGTTATGAAACAGAACATATTCCAACTGATTTTAATAATAATAAAAAAATCATCTTCACACTTCCAAAGACAGCACAAGCCGACAAATGTGAGAATTACCGCATCATTAGTCTAACATCACACGCTTCAGAATTACTGACCAGAATACTGTACAGAAGAATGGAAAGGGTAGTAGAAGGGATAGTACGTGAAGATCAGTTTGGGTTTAGCAAAAATTGAGGTACTAGGGAAGCAATTCTGGCTTTAAGATTAATACTTGAAGTGCAGATCAAGAAAAACAAATATACTTTTAAGACGTTTGTTGATTTAGAAAAAGCTTTTGATAATGTTAGGTGGGACAAGATGTTCAAAATTTTAAAGTAGTAGTCCATTGTGTGCTGAAAACAAAATAAAGCTACTTTGCCTCGATCGACTGGACTAATAGCCGCGCGATCAGACCGGTTGGCCACCCCTACTATATAGATTAGATAATTTTTACATCAAGTTGGTCATGTGGTGATGTGTTAATAAATATGTATCAACCATTTATTTGATATCCTGATGTAATTCTATGATGAAAACTTGTGCCTGAACTGTGATCAACCTATAGTGCTACTTTGAGCAGAGCCAGGTGTCAGACCCTTGTCTGTGGACCCTTTTGGTTGTCTTTCCGTTAGCTTGTAACTGCTCAGGCTGACAGGATCGTTATAAGTGTTCTATACTAGGGATGTAACAGAGCTCTGCATCCACAAGTGTGAAACTTCCACATGGAATTCTACCTCCACATTCGCATTTGCATCCACGGCTTTTAATGTTGAAGTATAGTGGATGTTTTCTTTCCATTCCAATATATACATCTTAATCTTTTCTCTTTGTAAGAGAATCACCCTATTGTCACATAGCTAGCAAAAATGTGCTTATTTCTTTTCTTACAATACTGTAATAAAAGTAACAATGAACTGAATAATTTATTACCAAAACATTAATTTACAAGTTTGAACGTGTGTATAAAGTAAAGCGACCTATTCACTGTCCAACTTGCAGGACGTCTGTGTAGCACTACCATAGGATGTGCTTACCCTAGAAGGGGTCCAAGCAATCCTTTTCACTCTTACATTATAGTGGTGCACCAGTGTCCTTAACGCACACTCGTAGGGTGTTTCCTCCACTCAAGATCCAATGTCTTAGCTTGTTGGATGGCAGAAGCCCTTGTTAGTTGTCTGCTAGTCCAACATGTCCTATATGTAGTCCTGCAACTCCTTTTATGGCCCATCAAAATTCCTTTATTGGAAAATCAGATCATTGTAGCTCCTACAAATTGAACTATGAGGTGGAAAGGCACGCACGGTGATATGCGGTGGCGTGGCCTTGTTCTCAACGCTTCAATTAGTCAAGCTACAAACTTCATTATGACAAAGATTGTTTTGTTGACATGTATGTGGTTATGTAAATAATTTAATTAATTCATTAAATCATCCAACTTTTTTGTTGAAAGATGAGGCAGAAAATAATATGACAGTGTTAGATGAAAATAGACTTTGCTTATGCAAAATGTAGAATTTTGTGATAAAAATATACCTAATAGTTTGGATTTTAATTTTATTTTGATAACATATTAATCTCTAAATAATTATAAATTTGTGTATCCACATCTGCTTCCCCAAAACATCCATATCAATGGATGTCAAATACAGAACATCCACATCTTCATTCACTAAGATGACTTCCATTGCAACCCTATTCTATACTGAGAATTTCAGAGTGTTGTGACAGGGTAACATGGTGAAAAACCAAGAAATTTGTATTAATTATATTCTTGTATCCACTCTTCTATCACATAATAAGGTAACATCAGTGATGGGCCGAGGTTACCAATCATCTTCATAGCCAATGTCAGTGTGAATTTTTCTCTGAGAAACTGCACAGATTATTATGAGCAATTCATTAGTTAGATTGGAAGCCTATGGCAGGCCTCTGCAAGTGATTATGTATTTTGGAATAAGGTCATTCACTAATAGTTTGTCATATGCAACAGGACACGAGTTTTGTCCTATTTGTTATGGGTTTAACTTTTTCCCTTATAATAACATTCACCTTTTTTTATTCAAATCTTGACATACTATTGGTAGCACTTAACAGCATGCATTTAATTTTCTGGCAGTTTGAAATTTGCTTAAGCTGAAATCCAGTCTGTTTCAAAGTAGTAATAATATTTCAGCTCTTGTACAGTACTTTCACAATTCATATTGTGAAGCTGCCCCACACTTCCCCACCGAAAGAAAATTTCTGATTCTTCGCTTTTATATATTAAATGGTTTTATTTATTTTTGTAATTATTTCACTGCATACTTGCTAAAATGAAGTAGCAAGTGACAGAAATAAATGGTAGTTACTACTGAAATAAAAATTCAAGTAATGAAATGTTTACTATTTCATATTGCAAAAATTAGCATTTCAAACTGTTTAACTTTCTCTGTCAAATTCACTGTCACTATTAGTATTCTATATTTTTAGATGAAGCAGTTTCACCTAGCTGCTAATTCTACATCAAACATTCAAAGAAAAATCCAGAGACTTAGATTTTGTGCAAAAAATTATTTTAATACTGAAGGAATTGACCGAAAAGTTCTTCTGAATTACATAGAGTTACTTGGTAAGTTAAATATGAACTTTTAGATAGTCAATGTTTAATGTGAATTTGTTTTTATTCTAGTAATTTATTTTAAAAAACTTAAACTAACATTTGTTCAGTATGTTGTCGTCTGTCCTAAATATACTGTGCGACATATAGCCAATTTTAAATGGTTCTTTTCACTTCACATAGATTTTTGTGTAATTGGTCTGATATCAGTTGAAAGTTCGCTAAATATTGTAGGAGGTCTGTTCAAATACTAAAATACATTTGGCTGGTAAATATAATTTATCACTTCCTAAATCCCTTTAAAAAATCTTTACTTGGGCAGTACACATGTTCCTACCATTGCGGCGGCATTTCTGTTAGTTCTCCTTGGGAATTGTTCTCCTTGGCATTTTCATTTTGAAGTAATGTCAAAAATTGTAGAGGTCAGATCTCCATTTTATTTCACTTGGATGATGCTGCATTCTGGCAGCATATACTTGAACATGTAGATATCAAAAGGAATTATGTATTTTGAAGTTTGCATTGTTGGGTAGTGAGAAGTATCCTGCCTGATATGCTATTAGTGCTTTCAGTAAGTGTGAAAGCTTTTACAGAGGGCATTAAACAGTGTTTTTATAGAGTTCCAAAGGGAGAAATAAAAATCTGTTCACTGCGATGCCTTTGGAAAATACTATGCTGTATCGCTGTATCATTTGCTTACTTTGATATGTGCCCAATATCCTTTTTAAATCCCTAAAATTGCCAAGTCAAAGAGGACCCATCAGAGTTCCCTAAGCCAGACCGCCCCATAATTCAAATTAATATTTTGTCAATTTGTTAAAGTGTTGAAATGCTGTTTCAGATGGCCAAAACAAATAGAAACCTTGGTGACAAAAAGTGGTGATTTTTGTTGTTAATGCTAGAACTCATTAGTGAAGAAACTTATCACTTTTTCCTTACATGGTAAATTATCAAATGTTATGAATGTCAAATTACACCACATTTCAAATGTTTAAATGAATGCTTTCATATTATTTTTAATTTTAATGGCCTTTTCTGGTAATTTTGTGTATATTCTCAACTGGGGTCTTACTTTAGCTGACTGTTTTTGCGTTTTTTTTTACTAAAAAATGAATTTGAAGACTATGATCAGATATTTACTAACTTCTGTCATTCAGGATATTGTAAACATATCAATGAATGTATTACAGTAAAATCAACTCTAATCCAATATTTTTTTTGCTCTACAGTTTTAATAAGGGCGGCAATCTGGAATAATGAGATTTCTGTTGGCGAACCCCTCCTCCCCTGAGTCAAGCCCCTCCCAAAACAAAATCCTGGATCCACCAATGTAAATTACTATTTTCCAAGATTTTCGATAATTACTGTGGACAAATACTGATTTAGTTTATTCAAATGGCCAGAGCTGAATTCGTTTCTGTTCATTGTTCCCAATCTACTGAGTGCTCTTATGACCTTGAAGTGCTGTTAAAAGATCTATGAGCAACTGTGGATAGTAAACTCTTAAAAGCCACATGAATATTTTGTTTGAACTAGAAATCTGAATCAGGTGTGAAGATTGGCTAGGTTGTATTATCAAGGTGAGCAGTCTGGTAGCTCAGTAGTTCAGGCATCTGACTGGAGATTAAAATCTGAGCATGGTGGGTGAGTGGTTAATGCTCTGGCCTCACATTTTGGAGGATGCCAGTTCAAATCCCTGATCGGGCATCCAGATTTGGGTTTTCTATGGATTCCCCAAATTGCTTAATTCAAAGGGCCATGGCCAAATTCCTTCCCGTTCCTTGTATCACCCACCTCTAATGACCTCAACGTCAATGAGGTGTAAAGCCATAAGAAAAAAAGAAAAGATATTGAAAGGTCCCTGGTTCGAATCCTGGTCTCAACTGATATTTTCAAATGCTCTTAACCCAACCTTCTGTGTGAGAAGTATGCGAGAATCCTTCTGTCGTTCAAATTACATGTTGAGTTGTAGATCCCCTATACCTGGTGGGTTACCATGATACAGTAGGATTCTCTGGTATTTAATAGTTCCACTTATTGCAGTACAATTTACATAAAAAAAAATATTTAAACCACTAATTATCAAAGTTGAAGAATTTTACTTGCCTTTTTGTGGATTGTGCTGTTTTTTTTTGCTGTTAATGTCAACTTTTCGGCTCCAACCTGGGGCCTTTGTCATGGCTGCTTCTAGTTATGTATCCACTTTGATTAAGGATACACTTCTTGAACTGTTTATTTTTATGAGGAGAGGTGATGTTGTTTCACCACCAAAGAGTATTTGCTTTTCCAGAGAGGCTTGCACATTTGTAGCAATCTGGCAGTTGTTGCAACATGCTTGTTTGCTTGTACACACTTCCACACTTGGTTCAAACCATAGCTGTTGTCTTTGTTGAAGTTGTTAGGATTTTTATAAATTTCTATAGATTCCCGAATTTTACGCTATAAAAAATCCTTTGGTTTTGCAATGATTGTAGTTTTCTCCCACTGAATTCTATGTCCTCCTTCTACATGATGTTCCGCCACTGCCAATTTCGTGGTTCCAGTCTCATGTGACAATAATGTTCTTTCACTCTAATGGAGACCGCTTGGCTTGTCTCACGATTGTACACTTGACCACAGTAACAAGGAATCTTGTACACACTACTTGATTGTAACAGAGCTCTGCAATCTTTCACTGGTCTTAAAATGCTTTTCTTCTTATTCTTACTGCTGAAGATAGGATGAACACTGATTTTGGCCTGCACTTTTTCAGGAATCTATAGAAACTTGTAAAAATCCTAACAACTTCAACAAAGACGGTGACTATGGGTTGAGCCAAATGTGGAAGTGTGTACTAGCAAATGAATGCATTGCAACAACTGCCATATTGCTCCACAATGTGCAAACATATCTGAAACAGTGATTACTATTTGTCAGTGAAACATCATCTCTGCCAGTAAAAATAAAGAGCTCATTAAGTGTACCTGTAAACAATGTGGATACATAAATAGAAGCAGCCAAGATGAAGGCCCCAGGTTGGAGCTGAAACGTGGGTATTAGCAACAAGAAAAATGCAGCAAAGTCCATAAAAGGCAGGTAAGTGTCATTTTTCCAAATGAAGCCTGCAAAAAGTGTGAAATTTTATAAAGCTAAAGAAAGTTGCTGGTGAGATATTCTTTCTCTTATAATTAAGAAGGCTTATTTTAAAAAAGTTAGTTTTACTTTTGCATGTTCTTCATATTGCCAATAGGTTTTATGAGTAATGGTTTATTTCCTCCCCAGTATTTGTCATATCATAGTACACATTTTTCAGGAACAGTATGAAATGATTCCTGCAAATCTTTTGCTTTTGTGGATTCCCTCATATGAATGTTGTTTTCCATGTTCTGATATGATAGTAGCTAAAGGTACTTCTGTCTCTTTTTCAGAGTGGCAACAAACAGTTTCTGAAAGTGATGGGTGTCAGATTGTTGGTTTATCAGTTATTGATTCACTTGAATATACTTGTAAAAATCATTGGAATGAGCCTAGAGGAAACTTATTCTCTCCTCTGACTCTAGCTCAACTGCATGGGATAAGTGAAAAACAATTCCAATGGACTGCACTTACAATACGAGCTTCACTGAAGGCCTGGGATGATGTAGAGGCCCTACTTGTCACAAAGGTACTGCTGATCTATAATGCAAATTAAATGATCTTCTTTTAATATTTATAGAATATGTTCTTGCTGACATGGGAGGCTGCAGATGCTAAACAACTAGTGATGTTTCTAATATTTCAGTTTCTCACACTGACTTTTTCATGGTTGAATAACATTGGTGGCCTTTGCATATATTTATCTTCATAGGGCCTGATGTTGCTAAGGATATGGTCAAAGAGAGTTGGGAGGCATGTGATATGGAAGGGATGTGAAAGGCTTGAATCGTAGCCTGTTTGCCATAGTACATGTGGTGTCATGTGGTTGTTCTGAATATCTTCCATGCTTCCTACACTGCACATTTTCAGTACTGATAATTTCAGAACCATCCGTAGTTAGTATGGCTTTAAGGAAGCTTGTAACAATCCTTGTCCAGATGCTCATTTTAACAGTTGACAATTAATAATGCAGTAAGGCATTTTTCCGCCAAGATGTAACTGTTCGCATCAACCCTCCCTGGGTGGCCGCGACAGTTCTCGTCAGATAAAGTTTCTGAGAAGGCCACCTCTAGTGTTAACAAGTCACAGGGCAACTGGAAAAATGAACAGGGATCTGTCACCAGCTTAAAGGGTTACCAGCCGTTCCTCTGGGACCTCCAGAAACTTCTGTGGAACTTTACATGTGTCAGAGAGATGAAAACATTTTGAGACAAGGACCGAAGATTAGTGACATATTAGGGTAGGACAGCATGTGACAGTAGACATGCAGTGCAGTGTGCCTGAGAGTGTGAATGTGGTACAGCCAAACACCAGCTCATGATTTGGTTGTTATTTATGGTTGTTGCTGTTTCATGCCCAACCAAGATGTGTCCTGCCCTGCAGAAGTGGGCATAACCAAAGTCTTCATAGGAGTTAAAAGAAGTGTGAAATGTCGCTGCAGTCCAGAACCATGATTGGAGTTGACTTGTACCGTGGACTCCTGGTTGTCTTGCGGCTTGATTTCCCAGTGGAGTTGTTATTGCAGTCTCCGGTAGAGACAGCACCGATTAAAAGTGTCAGTGCATGTAGTGCAATCTGTACTGCAACACATGGTGCCTTTTGTGGCTGCTGTGAGGAAGTAAGCCACATCCGTGCAACTTCTCACATAGACATGATATTTGGCACTGGTGGTCTTCATAATTACCATCTGGTCATTTTGACTGTTGTGGAGGTTTCCAAAATTCTTCCGTTGCCATCATGGATCATCTACTCATGGTAAAGACTCCAATAATTTGCCACTTAAAATTGCATCTTTGACAACTGTCAAGTTCTCCAAAAGGACTATGCATATTGCCCAGTTATGGATTGGACAAATAACTTTGCTGACTTAAGAGATTTTCTCATTCTCTCTGCACTGAGCTAAAGCCAAGTGCAATTGTGAATTATCTATTGATCTTCTGCTTCATGTTTTTTTTTTTTTAAATCTGCATCGAATTAGATGTTTGTTTTGTTAAATTTTTATACGAGTAAATTTACAGTTCCCTTTTTTATGAATAAATGTTTACTGTAATTGATGGTAGATTGCTACTTTCGTTTCTTGACATCCCCCATTTCCTAATGTGTGGTAAACATAATTGTATTCTTGCATTGGTGTCTTTATAGCAATATTCTAGGGAATATAGTTCATTTATCTCATGTGGAAGTATTTCCGCACCTGGCATTTGCTCAAGACTGCAGGATCTATACAGATTTTTACAGTATGCACTGATAACAGGTGCAAGGTGTGATGTAATTAATTTGAATATTAATTTACCAAAGGGTACACTGCAAGCTGAGATCTACTTTGGTAAAATATCTTCCTCATTCATACATGTATCAATTGCCCTGTGGTTAGAAGGCCTGATACTTAGATTGAACGAAGTTCATTCATTCACCCCAACTGACTAAACACCTGAAAAATAAGCTAGGAGATTGCTATATTGGAGTCATTTCCATATGAGCAGAGAACAAATCGTACACTGTGAAAAATCTTCCCATAGAAATCAGTACTTACTCCACGTCTTTCTAACCTGTGCATTACTGGCATACCAGAAACTTCATCTTAGAGAAAGTGGTGCATACTGTATGGCTGTAGTTTGTCGCAAGGTGAGGAAGATCTCTTTAAAGACCTGGAGAGGCTGATTGAGTATTACAAGCCATAAAGGCTGGACCCCAGCACATCAAAGATGGAAGTATGTGCATTTTACTTACACAGTGCTAAGGAAATTTTCCAGCCTCTTGCAGAGGTAAATCAAGCACATTACCTTCCTTCGCCCCCCCCCCCCCCCAAAGTACCTGTGGATCACTCTAGACTGCTCACAGACCTTCAGGAAACAACAGTACAGAAGAACAGGAACAACATTATCAGAAAACTAGGTGTACTAATCAGTTGTACGCACAACTACCCTGGAAACTGCTGCCTTGTACTCAGCCATAAAATACTATCCTTTAGTTTGGCATGAAAGCAACCACTTCAACAAAGTGGACACCCTGCTCCATGAAGCAATTATAATCACTGAAACCAACATCAATTCAGAGGCTCAATGTTATGTCTAATGCTGCACTTCTTTAACCTTGGAGACAGCAAAAAACTATTGAAGTCTGGCAAAAGTAGAATGATACTCAGACTGTACACAACTTTCCCAAGCCATTCTTTTTTTTTTTGTAACTTGCCTTTTGGCTATTGGCTTTATGCCTCATTGATGTCAAGATTATTAAGAGTGTCTTTTGGCCTTTTGTAAGTTGCATACCTGGGAATTGTAGGATCATTAAGAACTGCTTGTTTTAAAGGTGCATAAAGTAATTTTTTCCTTCAATTTCAATTAAGAGTGTAGTTAGATGTATTGTGTTCTCATAAATTCACATGTGATCTCTTGATTAAAAGCATGTTTTAACAACAATGCTTAAATGCAGTTAACCTTTCCATTCCACTCTTTGTTTGATAGCTTTCCTCCATGTGTGGAGCAGTGAGAACAAGAGAAATGGAAGGTAAAATGGATTTCATGCACCTTCAAGCAAGTGGTTTTGAAGTCTAACCAAACTCTTGCCTCATATGCAATTTCTTACTGAATTGTACAGTATATGAACTGGCCTTTTGTATAAGCATGCTTGAAAAGTGTGTTATCCCAAAATCATTGCCTAACAGAACTGTACATTGCATTGTTTCCAAGTTAAAAACTTTGAAAGAAACTGGTAAGTTTACTGCCAGTGCACTAGCATGGAATATGACTGGCTGGTTAGTCTTTTTTCAACTGGTAGATATGTATTTATGCTGTGTTTTATACAGTTTTTAATTTACTTTTGTTGTTTGTCAGTTCATTTCATTCTTAGCTGTAGTTATAAATAAATTAGCTTTCTTCAATTTTATACGTATGATATAATTAATTTTATACTGTTTATGATATGCAATCCTTGTTTCAGAGTTGGATAGGTAGCAAGAAACTGAAAACAGTAGTTCCAGTTGAGAAACTGGTTTTGAAGTTGCACGAACTTGGAGCACCAGTTGATGTTTTGGACAAGTACCTTGTTTTTATTGACAATGTTGGAAAGCGACTCAACCTTGCTCGTAAAATGCAGTGTCACAAAACTGTTATTGATGTAAGTAATTCTGAAGTTTAGTTATTGCATTGAAATAAAAATTATAATACTCGTATTATATTTTTATTTTGAAAAACGGACCATTGTATATTATCCTTGGTTTACTGAAACTTAAAATTAGTTTGTTTTTACTGTAGGCCAAGAGTAATTTATTTCAGATTTATACTGTAAAGGAAATCATCTTTCTCAAATCCTAGCATTATTACTCATATTTCTAGCAGTTAAAATACTTCTTAATGGCTGTATACTGCTATACATAACTATATGAGGTGAAAGCCCTATTTATATTATAATATACCAGTCTACTTCAGTACTGTTCAATGTAGTCTTAGTTGGCTTTAGCTGGATGGTTTTAAAAAAAAAAGTTTCTATGACAGACTCTGTCATCTTTAATCGTATGTATGTAAATACAGTTTAACATAGGTTACACAGTGTATTTCTGGCCTTTTAAAAAAAGTGTACATAATTATGTGATGAAGATTACTGAGCTCACCATCAACACATTATGTCCTTACAACACTATTTGGTTGCAAACATATAAAGACTACATTGCACTGACATGCCCGAGAAAAACCTCCATACACATATCTTCAGTGCCATTTCAGAAATCTGACATAAGTTACATACCTGTTGTTTCTTCCTCTTCAGGTAAAAAAATCAGTGAGGATATTGCTGTTTAAGTTAAGAATCCCTTGCCCTGTATTTTTTAATTTTATGCTTGTCATGAATATTCTGCAGTTAATCTACACAATCTCATCTACAAGAAAATACAGCTCGACATTCCATGTTCACAAGGCCAAAAACCTGTCCTTGTTCTCCTTGATCATGTGTGAGAACTATGAATTTTTAGGATGGAGATGAAAAGTGGGAACATTCTAATATCAGCAAGTCTCCCTTCCCCACCTAAGAAGTTTTCAGCAGATTTCAGCTATCAATTTAATTGTATTTCACAGACCTTTTCCTAACAATTCTGTTGATTGCATGATAGACCCTACATGATAATTTCGCAGATTTTTGTTGGATTTGTTATCTTCACCAAATTTGCCCTTGGGGAATTGTATCCACCATGGAATATCAGCTTAGGGATGTCCTACACGCTTTTAAGCTTGAGAATTCGATCTGAAAAACTACGAGGGCGGTTCAAAAAAATAAGATCTCCAACGACACCACGTCAAAACCAACAATGCTACACAAAATCTGACAACAATGCCATGTTCTTTGGTTCTCCCACCACCGAATGGTACAGGTTCAAGCTCAATCGGACAATCAGTCGCTGCTTGACAGCCATCTGCGATGGAGTATCTGCTTAGCTCACCCGCCAGGTGCGAACTGTGCTCAGTGATTCGATTTTTGAATGCGAAAAACGTCACATCGGTAGAAATCCATCATCAGTTAGTGGAAGTGTACAGGGAAAAGTATATGGACATTAAAAACATGCGGAAGTGGTGTCGGGAATTTTCTGCTCGCCGCAGTAATATTCACAATGAGTAGCAGCCTGGAAGACCGAGCGTGCCCGACGAAATGGTGACCAAAGTTGATGAGATGGTGCACAGTAACCGAAGCATAACTCTTGAAAGGCTTAATGGAGAGTGTGGCAAAATCTCCATAAACACAATTGTTTCAGAAACACTAGGATACAGTAAAGTGTCCACCTGGTGGGTTCCCAGACAGCTCACCGACGAACACAAAAGAAAGCACGTGTAATGTGCCAAAGAATTTGTTCGCCACTTTGAAGAGAAAGGGGAAGACTTCCTGGATTCGATAGTGACTGGGGATGAAACCTGGGTGCATCATTACGTTCTTACCGAGCGGGCCGGTGTAACGGTTAGCGTTCTCGCCTTGCATTCGGGAGGATGGCGGTTCGAATCCCCGTCCGGGCATCCAGATCTGGGTTTTCCATGGTTTCCCAAATCACTCCAGGCAAATGCCGGGATGCTTCCTTCAAAAGGGCATGGCCGAATTCCTTCCCATTCCTTGCCCCCCATCCTTTCCCGTCTCTAAAGACCTCGCTGTTAAGAGACGTAAAGCAGTTTAAAAAAAAAAAAAAAAAATTACGTTCTTGAAGCGAAGGAGCAGCAAACAATGGCGTCACCCATCTTCGCTCATGATCATCATCATCAGTTTTCTGCCGTCGGGCAGGTTTTCACTTGGCTGCTCTCCATGCTCTTCTATATTTTGCCTTTCTCTTTAGAACCATATAGTTGCCGTCTTCCTTCATGTTGTCTATAATTTTGTACCTCCTTCTTTCTCTTATTCTCCTCCCACAGAGTAGACCTTCTAAGGCGTCTTTTATCAGGCACTCCCCTCTCAACGAGTGCCCCATCCAGTTTTTCTTTCTCTCTTTTATTACTTGGAGAATTTTTCTGCTTTCACTGACCCTGTCCAGCACTTTAACATTACTTATTTTATCCACCCAGCTAATCTTCTCCATCCTCCTCCACATCCACATCTCAAATGCTTCTAACCGCTTTTCATCCTCTCGTCTCAGTGTCCATGTCTCCGACCCATAAAGAGCCACACTCCATACAAAACATTAACCGAGTCTTTTCCTATGTTTTGTCTATTTTTCCAGTTAGTATCCTCTTTTTCCTATTAAATGCTTCCTTTGCTACTGCAATGTGAGATTTTATCTCCTGATGGCACCTCAAATCTTCGGTGATCATACTCCCAAGATATTTGAACGAACTTACTTGCCTGATATCAGCTCTTCCTAACTTAATATTTATTACAAGTAATGCTCTCGGGTGACTAGCCGAGTTATAGAAGTGTCATAATAATCACACAATATTTCGGCACTCTGAATCGTTGGCGCCATCTTCCGGTGAAGTGAGGTCAGGAACATGCGAAGCTGCTGAGCTAGACCAGATTCCCGCTGCTAACCTCTGATTGGTCGGCTGTGGAACCAGTCGTAGCAGGGGTCAAATCTCGTTGCGGCTTGAATCGATGCCAAGGTGGAGTTACGGCTAGATTTGATGTCCTTTTTCACATGACATATAGCGGATGGGCTTAAAATCACCGCTCCTTCGAAGAAGATATCCGAAAACAAAGCCATCACGATAAATTGTTTGTCCAACTGATGGGTCAACACGAATCCGTTGCGGGCCTCATATTGAGCCATGCTGCCACGTGATTGGTCAGATTTGTAACCAATGGTAGCCGGGGTCCTGCCTCGTAGTAACTCATCGTTCGGTAGTGCTTACTATGGAAGATTATCGTCGAAAGGTGGAAGAACTCCTGAAAGACACATCCTATCGCAAGATTGCACGGGATCCTACCAACGCCGTGGTGAGAAAAACGACAGCTCTTCTTAAGAACTCAGGGCTGCCAGAAGACACAGTTAAACAACTACTACCCCGGGCTGCTGTTCCTCCAAGGCTCTATGGACTCCCCAAGATCCATAAAGAGGGTACCCCATTGCGGCCAATAGTAAGTACCATCAGATCAGCTACATATTTGCTTGCCCGATATCTAACTGGGCTACTGACACCATTAGTGGGTAAAGGTCCTCATCATGTGACCAACTCTGCAAGATTTATAGACGTCATCAAAGAACTCCACCTGCAGCAACATGATTTATTAGTGAGTTTCGATGTGGTGTCACTGTTCACTAGGGTCCATCTCACTGACACTCTGTGTCTACTGGAACAGCATTTTGAGCCTGCCATATTGGAGTTATTCCGGCACACACTCCAATCCTCGTATTTCTTGTATGACGGGGAGTATTACGAACAGGTTGATGGAGTGGCCATGGGCAGTCCTTTATCGCCAGTTATTGCTGATTTCTTCATGGAGAACTTTGAAGACAAGGCACTAGCAAGCGCTCCTATGAAGCCCACCGCTTTCTTCCAATACGTAGATGATACCTTTGTGGTCTGGCAACACGGCAGAGACAACCTTGAAACCTTTCTCCATCATCTTAACAGCAGAAACGAAAACATCAAGTTTACGATGGAGGTGGAAGAAGAAGGCCGGCTGCCTTTCTTAGACATTCTAATAGAAAAGAAACCTGATGGGTCTCTAGGACATTCTGTGTACAGAAAACCTACGCACACAGACCTATACCTGAACGCGCGTAGCCATCACCATCCGGCACAGCGCAAGACGGTACTCAGCACGCTTGTACATAGGGCGCGAGCGATATGCGATTCGGACAGTCTACCCGATGAATTGAGTCATCTGCGTCAGACCTTTCGACGCAACGGGTACACTGATTATCAGATAAGACAGGCATTCCGAGAGCCGACACGTAGGCAGGCAGTGACCAAAGACCCACCCGAACCGGGGCGGGTGAAACTAAACCGGTAGGATGATGGATGGGTGGCCTCTTTACAGCCACCCATCCATATGCATTGATTTTATTTTTTACACTGTTACAACTCGTGTCTCGCTTGCCACTATACAGCCAGTGAGACATGTAGTTTTTTTTAATAATATTTTGAACCTGTCTGGCCTCTTTAGTGCCATCCAGGTGTTGTACCGTTAATTCCTGGTGGCTCATTTAAGCCACGTCAGATTTTATGATTTGTTTTATTTGCTGTCTGTATGGCCGACCCCTTTACAGTCGACCATACAGATGGTATTTTAGTTCATTCTTTAGCCACGATAAAAGCTGGTAATTTTTAGGGTGCTATTGACCCCGCTATGGGTTATCCTAAAGCAACAACTACAATGTTTTTAGACTTAAGGGCAGGCGTCGGCCTGGCCAATGATCTGTCTCTTATTTTTAACAACGAGATCAACAGTGTGGCGAGCGTTTTAATATTTTGTGTATTGGCCGGTCTAGTGCCTAAAATTTTAGGCAGATCGGTCTAGTTTTAAGATGTATGGGTGGTCTCTTTACTGCCACCCATCCATTTGCATTGGTTTTTATTTTTTATGTCTTTATAATTCCTGTCTCGCTGGCCACTATACAGCCAGCGAGACATGTAGTGTTTTTAATTATTTTGTGAACTTGTTCGGCCCCTTTACAGCCATCCAGGTGTTGTTTGGTTTTAAGTCCTGGTGGCCCTTTAAAAGCCATGTATTATTTTTGTGAATTATTTTATTTGCTGTCTGTATGGCCGACCCTTTTACAGTCGACCATGCAGATGGTATTTTAGTATTCTTTTTAGCTAAAGGGTTAGCTGGTCATTGTTAGGGCGCTAATGACCTCACTGTCGACGCACCCTAAAGCCACAAAAACAACAACAACAACAACCAATGCTGCTTTCTCCTGACATCTCGTTTCCGATCTTTATTCGTGCTTTCTGTTGTAAATATAGGTTCTGTATCAACCTTCTCTCCTTCCAATCTACGCCTTTGCTCTTCAAGATATCCATCAGCTTCTTCCATTGCACCCTATCAAAAGCTTTTTCCAAGTCAATAAAGACGGCATAGATGTTTCTTCCTTTCTCAATATATCTTTCCCCTATGATTCTTAACAGGCCAATAGCATCTCTTGTTCCTTTTCCTTTCCTAAATCCAAACTGTTCTTCTCCAATCACTCTATCTAACTTTCCATATAGTCTTCTGTTCAGCACTCTCAACAACACTTTAGCTGCATGCGAAATAGGCTGATAGTCCTATGCTCTTCACATTTATTAGTATTCTTTTTCTTCTGAATTGGTATCATTACTGTTGCAAGAAAGTCATCTGGCCATTTCCCTTCGTCATATATCTTATTACAAAGGCTTACTATCTCCCTTCTTCCTTTGTTTCCTAAACTCTTCAACAATTCTGCAGGTAAATTATCAATTCCGCATGCCTTCTGATTCTTCATCTCCTTCAGAACCTTTCCTACCTCTGTCTCTAGGATCTCATACCCCTTTCCATCTTCTGTTACCTGTGCCTCTTCTTCAATTTTACTTGGTGTTTGATCTCTCTTATATAAGCATTCAATATATTCTTGCCACCTACTCAGCACCTCATGTGGTTCTTTGACTAATGTGCCATCCTCTCTTTCTATTTCCATGTTGTTCTTGTTTCTCTTACTTTCAAAGGCAATCTCAGAAGCCATTTTGTACATCCTTTCATATTTTACCTCTTTCTCCAGTTTTTCTATTTCCTCGCATTTCTCTTTCATCCATCTTTCTCTTGCTTGTTCAGTTCCTCTTCTTAGTTCATTGTTCAGTTTCCTGTACCTCTTAATTTCTTAATTTCCAGAATTTTTCTACTTCCACCGTTCTTCCATCTTTTCCAGCATTTTTTCTGTTACCCATTCTTTCCTGATACCTTTGGACTCTCTAATTCCTAGAGTTTATTTGGCGGCTGTCATGAGCTCTTCCCTCATTTTTATCCATTTGTCATTTATACATTCTTCAAATTTTCCTCCTTTGTAGTTTTCAAAACCCTTCCTTCTACTTCCATAGCCTTACCTTCCTCCTTTAGTTTTTCTAAGTTAAGTCTTTCTCTTGCTTTTCCTCTCTTCACTTTTTTCAATTTTACTTGTATTTCTCCTGCTACGAGGTTGTGATCTGAATTTATATCGGCTCCTGGATAAGCTTTAGCATTCTTCATACAGTTCCTAAACCTTTTTTGTATCAGAATATAGTCCAGCTGGTACCTTTCTCCATTGAAGTTAGAGAGTCTCCTTTTATGCATGGTGGTGTAATGGCTAGCGTTCTGGCCTTGCATTCAGGAGGACGGCGGTTCAAATCCCCGTCCGGGCATCCAGATTTGGGTTTTCCATGGTTTCCCGAATCACTCCAGGCAAATGCCGGGATGCTTTCTTCAAAAGGCCATGGCCAAATTGCTTCCCATTCCTTGCTCCCCCCATCCTTTCCCGAATCACTCCAGGCAAATGCCGGGATGCTTCCTTCAAAAGGCCATGGCCAAATTGCTTCCCATTCCTTGCTCCCCCCATCCTTTCCCGTCTCTAAAGACCTCGCTGTTAGAGAGACGTTAAGCAGATATTTAAAAAAAAAAAAAATCCTTTTATGATTTTCAAATAAGGTGTTACCCACCACTAGTGAATTTTCTTTACAAAAGTTAATTAATCTTCCACCCCTCTCGTTTCTTATTCCCATTCCAAATTTTCCTATTATATCTTCTTGTTTTCCTTCACCTACTACAGCATTCCAGTCTCCCATAATGATGATACAAGCATTTCTATTCTCTTTCTCAATAAGTTCTTCGAACTTCACATAATATTCTTCTACCTCCTCATCTCTATGCTGGCTAGTTGGGATATATACCTGTATTAATACCATATCTTTTGTACTGCCCTGCAGTCTTAGCATCATCAGTCTTCCATCAATATATTGCACCTTCAAAACCTTGTTTCTCAGTCTCTTGCCTATCATTATTCCCACTTCATTTTCACCATTCTTCTCTTCTCCAGAGTAGAAAAACTTATAATCTCCACTTTCTACCTCACCGTTTCCTCCCCACCTCACTTCACACATGCCAAGTGCATCTAAACCATTCTTCGCTGAATCCCAAAAAGTACTAGGCAGAGAAGTCAGCCATTAAGGTTATGGTGACTGATTTTTGGGACCGTAAGGGAGTATTGTTGGTGGATTTCATGCCAAAAGGAACATCCATTAACTTGGACCACTACAGCGAAACTCTGAAGAAATTACGGCGGGCTATCCAGAACAAAAGAAGAGGAATTTTCATGAAGTGAGCGTCTTTGCACCATGACAACGTGCATCCACATGTCTCACATCAAATTTGGTTGGGATCTCATTGAACACCCCACTATATAGCCCAGACATTGCCCCAAGTAACTATCACATGTTTGCCGCACTTAAAAAACACCTGGGAGGCCAGAAGTTCCGGTTAGATGAGGAAGTGCAAGTCACAGTCATTCGATTTGTTCGTGACGTGGCGGGAGACTGGTTCGAGGACGGGATCAAAAAGCTCGTGGCGCGGATGCGGAAGGTCATCAAACGGGAAGGCGATTACCCAGAAAAATAGCTAAAATTTCAAGCTTTCCAATGATGTATTACAAGTGGTGAATAAATGTGATTTTCTATATCAAAAAAAATAGGAGACCTTATTTTTTGAACCACCCTCGTAGTATCTTCACTATTTGTTCATTGCCTTTGTCTTCACCTCCAAAATTGAGATATTGTTCAGTCTCTCTCTTCCTGAATGCTATGATTTTTTGGTATTAGTCTAAGAAAATATTAATCTTTGGGTTCTCTTCTGAGATGAACCATTATATGCATTGTTCCTGTTTGTTTCTTTTCTTAGTCAAGTTTTCTTTTTTATTATGTCTGTTGATTTTTATTATTTTGTGTACAATCTAGTTGTAAAGATTGTCACTTCCATTTTGCGCATTTAATTTTTCCTTTCATTTGCTTCCCAGGTTCACATTTTTCAGTCAGATTTTGAACTTTATTGTTTACCTCCTTTCCATTTCGCATGTTATTAATGTCATCTACTCCCTTCCTCACCCATTCCAACATCTGCAAACCCTTGTTCCACATTCATTTGTTGCTTGACCATTAAGAGGCTGTTTTCATCTTTTTGTCTTGAATTTAAGTTCAGAAATTTCTGTTCTGTTGTGTTTTTATATAACAAGTTTCTACTTCCTTTTTGTATAACACACAAACTTTTAAGTATCATAGGTTATATTAGAAAATCATTTTAAGACTCCAGATACTTATTTTTTCTCTTTTTTTAAAGGTTTTTACTGCACAGAGGGACAGACAGTCATTAATAAGCTACAAAGCAGTACTTCATCCTCAGTCGGAAGATTACATTTATGCTGAAAATGCCCTAAGAGCATCAGTAAGTATATCAATTATTGGACCAGAATATGAGAAATAAGTAAACAGTTTGTATCTGCTACCCGCCTCTAATGACCTCGCGGTTGACGAGGCATAAAGCCATAAAAAAAAATATTTGGCAAATGTTTACTGCCAAGCCTTGACTAAAACCGTTTAGCCCAGGCTAAAATCCTTGTTCAGTGGTTTTTGAGACAGTGTCATTTCGTAAGTACTGATATCACTTGTTGAACAGGAATACACAATACCAATTCAGTGTAGCCTGGAACCTGGCAATTAAAATTTTCAAGGAGCAGCATGACGGGCAAGTTTCAAAATCAAGGATGGTGTAACCTGCCATGGTTTGATAGTGAACGTTTGCCAAATCTGGGCATCTGACTTGTGGCAGGTGGAGAATAACCACCCTTTTTCCCTCTTACTTCACGTATGACAACAGCTGTGGTGGCAGTTCACTATTTTACTTCAGTTGATTAAAAATGAGGGCAGAGAATTAAACCCTCAAAAAAAATCACAGGTGTGCAACATTTTGACATGGCTGGAAGCTCAAGAAATTTTTTATCAATAGACAGCAACGTGAAACCGTTTGATTTTACACTATCTTTACTATTTTTTCCTGTTCACTGAAACACTCAATATGAAGTCCAGATATGATACAATTAAGGCTTCTTTAATAACCAATTCTTCTCCTTAACTGCAGTAGGCATCTTGAGAACAAATAGCATATGCACCTCTCTCTTCTCTTCATATTTGCATTCCACTTTTTTTTTTTTTTTAACAGTTTAACGTCCCTTTTTAACAACGTGGTCTTTAGAGACGGGAAAGGATGGGGGCAAGGAATGGGAAGGAATTCGGCCATGGCCTTTTGAAGGAACTTGCATTCCACCTTCTATATTTTTTTTTTTTTTTTTTAATGCTATGCATAAACACATCTTGACATGAAATAACCTTTTTTTTTTCAGTTTGCTTATTCTTCTTATTCGCAGAATGGGATATTGATCTTCCGGCTGAGCTCACGGCATACTTAGATAATCCAGTATCAGGCTGTTCTTTTAAAACATTCGGTAAATGTCTGATCAATCTTATGTGATCTTGGTTGCACCAATCAAGCTACACATTACTACTAAATATGCACCACATATATCACACCTTCTTGTACTTTTTAAATGATCAATAAAACACCAGAACCCATGAAACTAAATATTTTGACTATTGCTGAAACAAATCCCAAAATTAACAGGAAAATTTAGAAATATTTTAGAATATACTTTGTGTTAGCTGTCCACAGATTTTAATATCGTGCACACTTATTTCAAATATGGTTTCATCAAAACTAATTTTAAAATAACAAAATTACTGTTTTAAGCTAAAGAAAACATTCCTTAAAAAATCCCTACCATTTTACTTCATTGAACATAAATTTATTTCCAATAAATGTAATGTCTCACATTCAGAAACTGAATAATACAAAATCTGAAATTTCCATCTTCTTAAAAAGAATAACAAATTTTCATTTACAGTAAACATTTATTTTTTAAATACAATCTAATGAGGCATATTTGAGATAGTTACCAGTTATGACTGGATATTATCATGAAAATTTGTATCATCCCAAATTATTTTCAAGTCAAAGGAAATAACAATGGTGACCTGTTTTGCTAAGTGCTTTCATCTCTCACTAATGCTGAAAATTCCTCTTCTCATAATCAGGGGAAGGATAAAAGGCATCTTCATTACTTTTGTTCAGAGAATGTGACATTTTGTTAAGCTGATAGCCAGTTCTGCATCATTTATGTGTTTAAAAGTCTGTTTCAGTGCTGTCTAATTAGTGAATTTGTCAGTCTTTGTTGCTGTTTCTGCTCATCTAGTAGCACTGGAACAGATTTATTATTTAATTCTTCTAATTTCTTTTTTGTATTACACAAAGAAAAATAAATAATATTCCTTCAAAGCAGTGATATGTTCTGAAATCTGAGTAATAATTTTACTACCACTTTTTGCATATTACTTTTGTTTAAGATGATGTTTTAAAAGTTTCATAATTGGTGTTTTTCTTTTGTTCTAATACTATTTTTATCTCTAATTGTGAGAGATTCAGTTTTTAAGTTTAAAAAATATATCTTCTAATTATGTGGTGAGCTTCAGAACAAATTGTTTGGTGCACACAGGTTTCATTGAAACCAAGAACAAAACTTCTTTATAAAGGTCAATGTATCTGCCATTGTGGCTGCATCAGGCAGGTACAGTTGGCCCAGTTTCAAATCCTGTTTTCCATAATAATAATAATAATTTTTACAATTGTGATGGAGCATACACTCTGGTGGCAATCTCCCTACACACCTGTCTTTCCCCTTTCCTCTTCCCACCTACTTTTGCCCTTTCCTAGTTTGAACTTGAAATCCTTTCATTGTTTTTAGTAAATTATTCATAATTTCTCTTGGTAATTTAATCCAATCCCTTACACTCATCCCTACGAAAGAAAATTTTCCCATAGCCTTATGCCTGAAATCAAGTAAGTGCCAGCTTGTTGTCATGGTCATGTTTACTCTTCCATGCACCTCTCTTAATTTTCCCACCAATATCTTTCCATGCCTTTTATACGCCAGCTCCTTTACCATATTAGCTACCAATTGTGTTCTGTGGTAATTTCCAAAGACAAATCTAGCAACCCTTCTCTGCATCCCCTCCAACTCTTGCATTTGATACCCAAAATGTGTGCTCCATACTACACCACCATATTAAAGCAGTGGTCTGACCAAAGTCTTGTACCCCAATTCCCTCACGTCTCTAGTACGAGGGCTGTCCAGAAAGTAACAGACGTTTTGTAATAAAAAATAAACAAAGTGAAAAAAACTATTTTTATTATATACATTTTAGAGGTAAACTCTTAGGCTATTTTTCAACATAATCGCCATTTAAATTAAGGCACTTATCATAACGTGGTACAAGCTTTTCGATACCCTCTCTGTAGAAATTTGCCGCCTGAGACTTCAACCACTGGTTTACACCAGCATGCAGTTGAGCGTCAATTTCAAACCGTTGTGTTGCGAGCCACGTCTTCATCGCCGGGAACAGGTGGTAGTCGCTCGGTGCCAAATCCGGGCTGTACGGCGGGTGATTGAAAACTTCCCATCCAAGAGCTCTTGGGTACGAGTGGCCGTGTGTGGACGAGCGTTGTCGTGGAGAAACAAAACTTTCTCACCGAGTTTTCCCCGACGCTTGTTTTGTATCGCGCGTCTTAATGTTCTGAGTGTTTCGCAATACCTTTCTGAAGTGATTGTTTGGCCACGTTCAAGAAATTCAACGAGAATCACACCCTTAGCATCCCAAAACACAGTAGCCATAATTTTTCCTGCTGACAGCGTTTGCAGACACTTCCTCGGTTTCTTGGGCAAATGCGTGTGTCCCCATTCCATAGACTGCCGTTTTGTTTCACAGGTGACGTGCTTTACCCAAATCTCGTCGCCAGTTATGATACGATCGATAACTTGGTTTCCAGTTTTGGCGTAGTCTTCCAGAAACGTCAGTGCTGCAGCAAGTCTCTGTTTTTTGTGGTCTTCTGTTAAGATTTTCGGAATCCACCTGGCACAAAATTTGTGGTAACTAAGTTCACCAACCACAATCTCATGAACTAAACTCCGTGAAATTTGGGGGAAATGTTCTGAAAGCTCAGTAATCATGAAACGACGATTTTCACGGATTTTTTCGTTGACTTTCACCACCAGTTCATCACTCACAACACTAGGCCTACCCATGCGGTCCTCATCGTGAACATTGGTTCGACCATTTTTAAAATCAATGCACCATTGCCTCACTCGGGTTTCACTGATTATTCCTTGGCCATACACATCACAAAT
Source organism: Vandiemenella viatica (assembly GCA_031002005.1). NCBI lineage: Eukaryota > Metazoa > Arthropoda > Insecta > Orthoptera > Morabidae > Vandiemenella > Vandiemenella viatica. The sequence continues at coordinate 179,412,892 of CM061921.1, read as the reverse complement.
CTGGCAATAAATTTCAATTGATTTGTGATTTTTCGCCAACAAAAACCGTATTACAGCTCGCACTTCACAACTGGCGGGATTTTTAATTGCAGCGCTCATTTTAACACTCTACTGTATTCAAAGTACGATAGGAACGATGTGCAAACTACCACGGCTGGTTGCGTACTGAATGTATGAACAGTCTGACGCCAAGATGGCGGCGCTAGGAGCACCCATTGTTGCGCCAGGTCAAAACGTCTGTTACTTTCTGGACAGCCCTCGTACATTCCCTCGTCACTCTTTCCAACAGGTGAGGGACTTTGAACCTTTTTCCTACTACCTGTCCAATGTGTCCTGCCCAGTTAAGTCTGCTATCAAATATTATGCCAAGGTATTTACATTTCGAGTCTTCAATAAGCAATTTCTTCCCCACTTTATAGTCATAATCAACCTTTAGGTTTTTATCTGTGTACCTAATAAGCTGGCTCTTCTTTGTATTTATCTTCATCCCATGTTGACTCACCAATCCTATCAAGATCACCCTGCAGCTGTTTACAGTCTTCCAATGTTTTGATCCTATTATATAACATTATGTCATCTGCAAATAATCTAACTTCTGTTAGTAAACCATAAACACAATCACTCATTACAATAATAAATAGCAATGGTCCCCATCTCATGTTCACTCCTACTTCTTTGAGCTGTTCTTATTGAGGCAGGATCCTGCAGTCATCTGGGTGAATTCTGGGGTGGTTCACAATTTCTCCCTTGTAAATATATCATACAGAACATAAGTTCATGTTTCATTGACTTGTGACAACACTTTGCTTCTTCCATTCAAATAGGATCACCAGTCTGTCATTGAAGCAGGAGTGCTTTACATTCTTAAGATTTAAACAGATTTTCATGAGGCCTTATCATTCGTGACAAAGCAAAACAAGGTTCGTGTCTCTCGTCACAACTGTCTTGAAATCAGTTGTGATGAAAATAAATCCCTATTATCACAACAAAACTTTATAAAAACTTTTAAAACAAGCATATCTACATAGCTTTTGATTTTTAATGAAGTTTATGGTATTAATTTTTAATGATGTTTATGTTATTAATTATGTTTTTAAATAACACTGGATTAGGAAATTAAACCAATCACTCACCAAAATTGAAGGCAGCATGGCTGTGACAAATGCAGGTGTACTACGTTTTGGCTCAACACTTTATTCATGTAGAGAGGTATGAGCCATTTGGCAAAGGAAGCCTGTGCACAACATAGTCCACTTATGACTGGTTATGCCATAGAAAATGGAGGGAAAAGTGGGGTTGAAGATGGTTGAATAAAACAGAGTAAACTATTGATAACTGTGGAAAAACAATTTTGCTGGTGGAGGTAAAACACGCATATATATTCAGATATATAAATAAATGTGGGACCTACCATCCTACCAATGCAGGTCACACATTTCTCTCTGTCATTTTTCCTTGGCTTTCACATTTCTTGGTTATTTAATTTCTAAAGTAATAATACTTGTATATTCCTTTTTCTTCTGGGATTCATCAGTTTCTACATTTGCTTTCCTTCCATACACATTTCTAATGTTCTTTACCTGCTTTAATTATCTCTCCTTTTCATTCTGTACCATTCTTCTCCAGTTGAATTTCCTTCACAGGTTTTCATTAATCTCTTAATTACAGTATTTGCAGACTTTTGTCTGGTATTAGGCTACTCCAGTTTGTGTACCTGATGTCTATTCTGCTCATGTTGTTTTCTTATTCTCTTAAAGTGCATTCTGCAGTTATTAACATCATATTACCGCTGGAGTGGATATCAGCTTTGAGATATGGTTAATAGTTCAAAGTTAAGTTTCTTAATAATATTGTAATTGGGCAGATGTCTTCCTGTATCGCCCAGTTTTCCCCTGTTATAATTCTTCTATAGTTTTTTTTTTTTTTTTTTTTTTTTTTAACTATTTCGTATTTTTCCAAAGTTTTAACAGCTTTTTCCCTGTCCACTTCTTACTCGTTTTGCTGAAGTTCCTGATAGTATTTTATTCTTTTCCTTTTACTATTGCCTCATTCCTATCATCCATGATTGTTAGATTTCCTCAGTGTTCAATTGCTTGATTAGCTCTTCACTCTATTTTTTTAATTTTATTTAATCATCATGGGGAGTAGAATTTTGCATACTCTCTGATTTTTCCCTAACAGTATATAAATGAAGTAACCATGAAGATTTTTTAATTCTCTAAGCTCTCTGCCTTTTTTGAATTTCTAACATTTTACATTAATTAAACAAAGGAAAAAGGAAATGGCTTTAGGCAATATAAATTACAAGGAAAGGGAAAATAACTCATCACTAACCAAAGTTGAAGGCAACGACGGGAGAAGAACATATGTCATGAACACAAAAATACACAATATTTCAGTCTTAAACCTTATTCATGCTAGAGAGAATGAGTCATGTGGCTGGGGAGGTGTGCATACGCCGAAGATTCGTACATGACTGAGTGGATTATCGATATGGCGGTGGGACTGAGATGTTATATATATATAAATATCTATATCGCAGAATGTGATAGAAATAGTAATATACCAAAAGGGTACGGAATGTATGGACAAAAACAAAAGTTAGGGAAATAAATATAGATATATAAATTTTAAAGAGAAAGAAAATGTGTGTGCACACCTCCCGAACCACATGACTCATTCTCTCTAGCATGAATAAGGTTAAAGAATGAAATATTGTGTTTGTGATATATGTTCTTCTCTTGTCACTGCCTTCAACTTTGGTGAGTGTTGAGTCATTTTCCCTTTCCTTGTAATTAACATTTTACACTATAATATAATATGTTTCTCTGTTCTCTGCCTGACACCTCCCTGAGCAGTCTTCAATCAAGTGTTTGAACTGTTTTGCCTCTACAGTATTTTATATGGTACAAAGTAGTAACAACATGGTCTTGAGGGTGGAATTTCCTCGGCACATCCTTGTACTCATTGATGCGGTGGATTCCAGTTACCTTCAGCATCACTATGCTGTTATTGTTGCTCTATCTGCCTCCAGGGATCTTATCCAAACCCTGAAGACAAGAGGGTGCTATGGGAATTTACCCATTTTTCCACGTCCTCATTCTCAAGAAGTAAATGACTGCTTATAAGTGGTGTCATCCATTAACCAGAGCCATGTATATGGAAATGTGTTGCAGCCAATATAGGAGAGGTTGACACTTTCTAATCCTTGCGCACCAGTTATAATCAGAATAATCACATAAATAATAGAAAACTGGCTGTGAGTTCAACAACATGTCACATTCTCTGAGGGAAAAATAACGTAGATGCCTTTCATACATTCCATAATTATGATAAGTTAAATTTTCAATATTAGTGATAGATGAAACCATATAACAAATCAGGTCACCATTGTTATTCCTTTTACTTGAAAATAACTTGGGATGATATAAAAGTTAATGATACTATTCACTTATAACTAGTAACTGACTCAAATATCTCTCATTAGAAACAATCATCATCATCAACAGTTCCCAGCCTCTGGCCAGGTCTGCACAAGCCTCTCCATTTCCTTCTTTCATCCCACCACCTCTCTGTCACCACTTTGTTCCAGTCCTCTCCTGTCTTCCGTACACACTTCTTTTTAGCCATCCATCTCTTGGTCTTCCTCTGGGTTCTTTACCATGCATCTTAATTTCATGGATTTTTCTTGGGATTCTCTTAGCCTCCATTCTCTTTACATGTCCATACCATCTCAGCCTGGTCCTCTCCACCCTTTCCTATAGAGGTTCCCCTTTTATGGTGCATCTAATCACTTCATTCCTTATTCTGTCCGTTTTAGTGACTCCCATTCTACCTCTTAAAAACTTAATTTCGCTTGCTTGTAAAGAGTACTAGATTATATATATATTAAATCTTTACCATAAATGAAGTATATTATATCAGGATAGAGAAAGATGTTGGCAAGACTGCATCAACATGCGATAAAATATAAAATAGACCTAAAACATTGAAATTTTTGGGTGTGAACCTTCCATCAACAGAAGAATATAGTGTAAACAATATTGGAGTCCATGACAATCCAATGCACACCATATTCTTCTACTGATGAAGGCTTTAAACCGAAAAATTTCGGTTTTTGTAAGTGAATTTATGTTATTCATATTTAAACACCATCCTGCCATCATCTTTGGAAAGTGGTGGTATTTTCCTTTATCAATTTTAATATACATTAAAAATCTCTTCTCCATTTGGACTTTGTTAAGTGCCATTTCTCTTCCATCTGGTGAGTAGCGTGATTGTAACTGCTTCAAAGAAGTGATGAAACTCAATGTTTTTCCTCTGTGTGCACTGCCATCTTTAACTAATGGGCATAATTTTTTTGTCTACACTTGCATAATCTCTTGTTGCTCTGAAGCATCTTCCACTGTATATTTATGTGAATCTTTCTTTATCAAATAGCTATTTGTTATTTTCAGAGCATTAAATGTTGCAAAATGGCATAATTCATGTTCATTTACATTATAGACTGTGTATCTGCAAGGATTTTACAGTTCTTTGTTGAATTATTTTGTCTTTTTCATATTTCCCTCTTAAAGTGCATAGACTGCTAAAATTTTTAGGTTCACTTTCAGTTGTACTGTTACAATTCTTTCATCGATATTGGAATGTTTTGCCATCATTCTTTATCTGTCAGTACTGCCACTGCACATCTGGCTCTTATACAGAGGGGTCCAAAAAAATGTGCTCAGTGTTTGATAGTCCATTTATTCTGAAAAATTTGTCTTAAAGGTACAATTTTTGAAATGACCACCAGCAGCTCCCATACAAAGCCAGTGGAGAGTTCTTTTACCTATTGTAAATGGTCTTTGAACATATTATACACTACTGTTTGTGAAAATAGCAACACCCAGAAGGAAAGGTCTGAATCACTCCATAATCAGAAGACATGTAGAAATAAGTGATTAAGATTGCAGACAGATGGCTTACATATAGTACCAGAAGTGCTCTCTTCTATGTTGCCAGACTGCTCAGTGTCAAACAAAGTGTAAACATGCAACAAAATGCTGGTATGCCTCGTCGACATCAAAGGGTACAATATCAGCATGTAAGTGAGTTTGAATGTGGCAGAATGATTGGTCATTAGGAAACAGGTTTTTTTTATATTGTGGCTCTCACAGGGCACGCTGCTATGACAGTGATGCATGTGTAGAACCAGTAGATAAATTAGGGTCATACTCAGTGGAGAGCAGGTACTGACCACATAATGCGACCACAGTGTGGGATAACTATGATCTGGCCCACATTGCCGTAACTGACAGAATTGCTTCATCCGCAGTGTTGGCTCAATTTTGGATGACTGCAACGGGTGTTAACACGACTGCATCAATGATTCGACACCATTTTCTGAGGGCTGTACTAGTGGCATTCATGCCATTGCATCAGCTTTCATTGACCACTGTCACCTTGGACTGCAATTGGTATTTGAACACCATATCTGTTGTGCTGATTGGAAAAACGATGTGTTTTGAAACTATTTCCACTTCAACTTGTCCTACAGTGATGGCTGTGTACATGTTAGATGCTAGCTACTATGGTGAATGCAATCAGACAGACTGCATTGTTGAGTGGCATCGCAAACAAACACCAAGTGCGATGATTTGGGGTGCCATTGGTTATAACTTGTGATCTGTCCTCATGTTTACTGAGGGCAATGTTTACAGCAACCACTACATTGGGGAGATTTTAGAGCTGAAGGCACTGCCCCTTCTGTAGACAGCTCCACATGCCATATTACAGCAGGACAATGCTCAGCCACATGTGGCGAGGGATGTGCAAGCCTTCTTTGAAGAATGACGGGTTATCACTGCTTCCCTACATGTTTACCTTACATGTCACGCATCAAACATGTCTGGGGTATGGTTGGCCAGTAACTTGTTCATTCTGGTCTTCCTGCAACCATTGTCGATGCTTTGTGGATATGCATTCAAACCATGTGGCAGTGTGTTACCAAGCAGAATATTCATGTTATCTGTGATTCCATGTCACAATGTCTAGAAGCTCTGATTACAGCACATGGCAGTTTCACATCATACTGAATTCTCATGGCTATATTGCATGTGCAGTTCTGTAATTCTAATCATTTGTATATTATGATGTCCCTATTCTGTGAAATAAATTTAATTGCAATCACATGTCTCATTCTTGGTGTTACAGTTCTCACAAACAGTAGTTAATATAATTCTTGATAAAAAGAAATTGAAAAAATAATTCAAGATGTCCACTTTTTTCCAGACAGTGAAATGGAAGAACTGAAGCTGCTCTAAAAACATCAGAAAACTGTGCTTTCTGAGTGTGAAAACAGTTTAGGAAAAAAACTTTAAAAGAATGATGGTACAGCTAGTACCTTTATTTACATCTCCTATAGAAGGATAACAGAAGAGTATGGCTGGAAGAAATGAAAAATTGTTTTACTATCGATCTCCACTTTTGAGAGTGGCTTTTTAAGTCTGAGCATTGAGATATTGTTTACTTCTGCAGCTTTGGAAGATTATGGCTCCCTCCCCTCATAGGGAGGTGTTTTATTGATCTGTTGTTATGATATTAATATTTTTTGTGTATCAGTGTTATTTATCAAATACTCTTAAAATTGTGCAGAAATTGTAACAATTACATACTGTTTCATCTACCTGATCAACTATAATTGGAATTGCCTATTTATGTTATCTGAGTTAAATGTTTTTGTTAAATGCTACATCTGCAAAAAAGGTGTAGGATTTTGGACTAATTTATGTGCTAATATTTTAAAATTTGTAAAATTCAGTGGATTCTGAGGATGACACATGTAATACTAAATGTTTTTCCAATATAGTTCACATTATTAAATAAATAATTTTTGTAAATGTGCATTATTTTTCATATTAATATATTTCCAGCATACCAGAGATGCTATTGAGAGTTATTTCCTATAGAACGTTTGATTCTTTCGAGATGTACCTTAATTGTGAAAGGAATATTATGTTTGTTTATATTCTGACAACTATGATGGCAATGGAGATGTTTTACTATGGAAAAAATTATCTGCACTTAATGACTATTACAACTATTTTGTTTCTCTCTACCATTAGAGAAATTTACTCTCTGCCCAGATTTCCTTGTTAGTCAACAACCTACTATGAGTTACAGACATTATACATGATAAACAGACCCAAATTCTGAAATGAATGCACACTGTCTACAATCTTAAGCAACGCTAGTTTCTCTCTTGCAATTGACGCATCTCCCATATGAATTTACTGAAGGTAAATTTACTTTTCTGAAGATTTTGATTGTCTTCTGTGTATGAATTTGTATTGTCCCTAGCTCGAATCACTATTAGTTCTTGTTTTACATTTGCAAGTATCCTTTTACAGTTTTCAGAAAAACCCAAAAGCATACTCAACAGCATACTTCCATCAAAGTAACGATTTCCAATATCACGCTGTTGCCACCCTGCTTTGTTCAATACACCAATTTGTTGGGATTAACAGAAATAAGGGTTTACAATGTGCTTGTGATGATAACGATTCCATTTCGGTCAATTTCTTATCACATTTTCTCAAACAGAAACGCGAATGCATTTGATGACAATTGAATATTTAGCTCCTGATCTATCTGATAATGATGAATTTTCCTTCAATATGTAAGTAGCTTTCACACGGCAGTGTATACGTATCTTGGTTCTGAATAGGTATCCAAATTTCATCATTGTTATTAAATGTGGCTGTTTTATGCAGTTGATGGCTCAAATATTGTTTGCATGCCATTGTCCTCCTCAAATACCACACTGGAAGTTATGTAAAGCACCTCATCAATTTTTTTAACGGTATAGCCTAACGACTGTATGAAGAGCACGTTCTCAGGCGTTAATCATTTCACTGTTGGTTCAAGGCTGACAACTTTGTGAGGATGACGCTTTTTGTTATAATGAACACCCATTATTTATATGTAATCGTAGAATAACGGTTCCGCCTCTAAAATCCACCAAATCACCATCCTGGTCGATAACTGTAATATTGATGTTGCTGTGATAAGCAGATAGATGACATTAGGGGGCTCTTCCATAATCTTGTACCCTGGTGGAACTGTTGAATTAGACTCGTGTAGTATATGCCCCAGCATATCGTTGATGTAATTTCCTGTAAATATGCTACACTCTATGCATATCGCATTAACTTTGAATATCAACACAGTGTAGTCTGATGTATGAAATCTGGACTTTAACATACGGTTCGAAAATCCAAGCAGAAATCCAGTTGAGTTTGTTTTGGAGAATTGTGTTTCCACAGGTGTTTCTCTCTCACACTTGAGTGCCTTTTTGTTTGCTCTAGTTACTAGCTTGTCATCTTTAGTGTGCTGAACCAAATAATTTTCCAAAATCGACAATATCATATGTTCCTGTGGATAAGTCAATTACCTTATTATTTGAATAATGAAATTTACTATTGGATTCTTCTATAGTGGGACTCAAAATGTACAAGTCAACCAAGCCGATTGTGTAATCACCTAGGCTCAAATCTAGCGGTGGAATGTAACTACAACCCGAGATGGAACTGTTGCCTGACAAGCAGAGTGTCACAGACATGTATTACCCTGTCCAAGGATCGTTCAAGACTGTTATCATACATTTTCTCACAGGAATTTTAAACACAATTGTCCACATACATGTGTATCAAATTTCTGGTGTTGTTTCACATTGTACAGTATTTTGTTCCCTGCAAGTATTGCTGCAATTGCAATGAAGGCGGTAAGTTGACGAAACCGTCTTTGTACTCGATGAACGCAACCAAATGTGTTATAGCATTTTCAGCACTGTCCAAGTTCACGATTCCACATTTGGGGTCACGAATTTTATGAGGTAATGAATCATGCATGACAACACCACAAAAATGTTATATAGACATACGCTTTACATGCCTACATTTATCTTCATCGGTCAGCAACTGAACCGAATTTTTTATTTAATCCAGACCCATTTTTTTTTAGCATGGCTTCAAATATAGACCCTTACCCCACATTACAAGTGCATCCATCGTTTAGTTGTGCCATTTCTCCTCAACCAATTGCTTATTCGCCTCTTAAACAGCTCTGCCAGCTTTGACTTCATTTGCCACCCCACCTGCAATAACACCGGCTGCTGACATGCCAGCAAATAATGGTATTAAGGGAAGGATATCCCCCTTCTTTTTCTGCTTCTTCGTTCTTCTTAATACCCCTACCCAACTTAAACTTGGCACGCATAGCCCTGTTAACCAAGAATGCGCTGCATGTTCACTGAACTTTGTGTCTTTAGCCTTTATTCTGTTTGCAGCCATCTCTGCACATATGCAAATTGCTTCAGCCCTATTTGACCCTTGTGCACAAGCAATGGAATGTTCCCTAAAGGCTGCATCTAGTGGACTGATTCCGTTCTGCCCAAGTGCCAACCATTTTTACAGTTAAGTACCAGGCCCACAAAACTGGTTCATGGGGAATAGGTGCATCAAAAGCATCTCTTCGATAAGCTTGTTTAAAAAACTACGACTTTTCTTCTTCCTTATAGTAGGCATTTTTATCGACTCACTTATTTTACATGTTCGCATGCCTATATGTAGCTGGAGTAACCACTGAACCTTGTCAACATGCGGTTCGTCAAATAGTGGGCAGCATTAATTACCCTCGAGTAATGTTGAAGTTGCTGGCACCAATACTAGGCGGAAGAACGGACCTCTGTTCCCTGGGACAGTGAGGGCAATAGTGTGTGGTCCATCAAATTGTGGGGAAAACTAATCATGTGCTCTCCCCACTGGAATGAAAATGTATACATGTTTTCCAAGTCGTACCAGCCAAGGTATCAGTTATTAGGGAAAATATTAGAACCCATTAAAAAGTACAGTATTTGATATTTACTGGTAACCAAAGTGTACCACTTCCAAGTGAAGCTTTAACTAATTCGGTGTTTGTGGTTGACGATGTTTCGTGTGAGAAGCATAATAATATACGAGATTACTTTTAAAACGGCCAGGCACGGATCAGTCAATTCTTTTTCCTTGTGTTGAACATAAAGCTGAAAACCAAAATAGTTGCTTAGAGACAATGCTGACTTTATCGTGTTCCTTAACAGGACAATATGAATCTCAAGCACTTTAACAATGATCACGTCAACACCGTTTTGACGTTCAATGAGTTTAAAAAACCTATTTGGTACTGCTGGAATAAGCATAAACACGTGTATTTGGTTATTAAGACTGTGACATGTATAATGCGAGGTACCGCAGCAGATTTGATTCAACTTTGAATAAATAGACGAGCATATCATTTACTGACATACATGCAAGCATGGACAAGTTTGTGAAAACTTCAGTGACACAGAACAAGAGAATGTTGGTACACCCACCTCAAAACATACTTCTTACGAAGGAGGGTAAGTTGGATTGTCAGGTAGAATATCAAACATGCAACCAATCATACCAATGAAGACGATGCTGCAAATAAATACTTTCAAGCTTTACACCGAGATGCCACTGATAAAGCCTTACGTATGGTTGTTGAAATGGAGAAGAAACTTTCAGATGAAAATTTTTGCTTAAACCGGGATGTATTTACTTTAATGAATGAAATAAAATCAGCAAGTGCCACTATAGCATTGCCTATTAACCTTACAGGCGACGTTATTGATGATGTGTATGTATTAGAAGAAGGGCACAATTATTATGAAATTCCAGTTGATGGAATAATCATGACTAAGAATGCACCAAAATGAATACTCGTTAAACTTGACTTGCATGATTTTAATAAAGATATGCCAGTCACTGTAAATCAACATAATCAACTTAGTTTTCAAGTAACCGACCTTAAAAGTCAGTCCATACAAACCTCCAGGTGTTAATTGACGTTTCATTAGCCACACCCTACTGACCTCCTTGTGTATGCATTCTTCATATATAAAATCATAAAGTGAACAACTACAAGCTTCATTGGTTGCATAAACATGGACACGACAACTAAACAAGGCATCATAAAGGCCCAGAATGCAATTCGACAAAAGTTACTCTAGCTGAAGATGGATCAGATTGACTTTGATTAATTTTTCAAGGATTCGTTTAGACCTGTGATGGTTACTATGGAAAAAGTTTTCTTACCTCAGTGGCATATACAGCAGCAGCAGCAATCTCCTGACTTGATAAAAAGTTTTTGAAGACACTAAGTCGAAGTGAATGAGATTATTATTCAGTATAGAGTGTCCAAAATATTAATGATTGGAAACTCAACTCTTACTAATGACGAAAATGTGATTGTAATCGATGGTAATTAATATGAATGAACAAAAGGGTTAATGGAACAATTTAAAAATATATATATACTGCCACGAACTTGAAAAGCTACGTATTTTGAAATATTAAATAACATGAGTACTCACAGAGTAAATTTCATTCCATCCGGTAAAGTTCTGAAAGCTGCTACCAAAATTAAGTATAACACCATAATCTCTTGACTTGACAATCAGTCCAGCAGCGGATCAACGAAATTTCCGAACTGGGACAAAAACTTGAAATTGCCGCCCCTTCAAACATGAATTTTCCGCCCGGGAAATATTAGAGCTATTCTTCGATTTTGCCGCCCCCTGAAGGTTGCCAGTCGGGGCAGTAGAGCTAAAAAACCGGCACTGAATCAGTCGGGTTCTGTTCTTCTTCCCATGAAGGAATATGTGTTTAGGACGATCTGAATGAACTCAAGAGATTGATGTTACTTACTGCATCAACATCTGCAGGACATATGGCACACTCCAGCGAAATTTTATCAGTGATTGAAGAACTTCGTGAAAGAAACAATATAGTTGTAAGAACGAAGACTTTCCCATCGTATGACTGCAATGTAGTCTTCACGGGTGTAGGGGAGAGTGGGGCAAAACCGACCTCTTTATATCTTATAAAAATCGGACTTCTGCCAAAAATATTTTGTAAAATGAGGTTATTAATATTATCGGAATATTAAAGATGTATCATATTCATGTATAATTCATTAATGATAAGTAGTTTAATTTTTGTCAATTTTTTTTGTGATGTTGACAAAACGACGGTTTTGCCCCATGGGTGGGGTAAAACAGACACCCATAAGATTTACATGTAAAAAAGTTTATTCCAGCATTTACAAAAAATATAGTATAGAATTGCATGTTTTTATAAAATAAAGAGGCATTTATCAATATGAAATTAACACTACATGAGGTCAAATTTAGTTTTAAGAACAAAAGTCACAAACGAAATTGTCATCTTCTTCTTCACAATTTGTACAAGCCTCGTGGGCCCATCCCGTACAGTTCTGACATTGAATCCATCCCTCCCTGTCCTTTGAGCTCGAATATAATTCATTGCAGAATATGCAAGCCTCTTCATCTTCATTCAAGTCACTTTCATCTTCATTAAGATTCATTCTCATTTTCTTTTCTTTTACCTTTCCATTTTCACAGTAATAAGCTCGAGCTAAAGATGTATGCTCTGGTGACCTTAGTTTTAATTGAGGATGTCGGTTAACGAATCCGTAATACCAATCTTTGCCTGCCATTTTTTCGACTCTGTTGAAGGTATGGTTTATCATATTTTTTTCTGCTACATCAAATGCTAGCCGCCGTAGATCGGAAATTGTCAGGCCAAAGAGTCTTTCTTCCATAAATAATACATACTCAACTATTTCCTTTTCTTGAGCCTCAGAAAACACGGTATCATAGCGACCTAATCGCTTTTCAGAAGCCAGCTCGGGCGTCAGATCATTTTTTCGTGCTTTCTTCACTCTGTCAATCAATGTTGTTCTAGGTACGTTCAAACATTCAGATGCTGCAGTGTATCCCATCCGTCCTTCAAGAACCGTGTTTACTGCCTCCTTCATTCCTTCTTGTGACCAGCTCTGCCGAGTTGTCTTTCGCACGTAGTTCCTCACCATATCTGAAATCCAAATGTAGGTGCTTTAGTTTTAGGAACAGAAACAAATTACGCATAACTTTGTTTACTGTGAGTATTTAAAAAAATTAAATAAGAGGTTTTATTAACTTTAAGATAACATTTTACTTGAAATAGAAACTTACCTTAGGCCCTTAGAAATACCGATTTCCCGCGGTTTTAACTTTTTTATGTAGGCTAACAAGTAAAACAACTTTTGTGTTAAGTAAAAAATTCGCGAAAGCCTTTTTATTTCATATTAAATCTCATCCTCATGTACAGTAAATTTAATGAAACACTTCATATTAATAATTCGGAGTTTTAATTATTTTATAAAGTATAATGAAATACTGAACTCAGTAGTTTCAACATTGTGGGGCAAAACCGACCTTCGTCGGTTTTGCCCCATCACTGATTGACGGTTTTGCCCCGCAGTACACGACAAAACAAATGTGGCGATTTCAGATTATCGATCAACACTTTCTAAGCTACATTTACAATAAAAATACAGCTAAAGACACTGAATAATCATATTTACTCACCAATGGTAAATCAGATTGGCGTGATAATCCTCAAAGCCATAAACAGACGTCGTGAAACTCTGAAAAGAAACTGCTAAAATCGCATAATCCTAACAATGGCCAGTACGCGAACGAAACCAGTCTCAAAATGCTCATTATTACACCTTCTCCAACTAGTTCATAATGCTGCCGCCCAATGGCAGCACCTAATGGGAAATCTCGGGGTCGGTTTGACCCAACCAGTCGATTTTGCCACTCTCCCTACCGCAGGAATGAGTTGTGGAAACACAATCCGGCGGTACACCCGTGAGGACTACATTGCAAATAATATATTGTAACATGGATCAAGCTGTGGTAGAACTTTATCGACCAGCAAGAACAAAATTTTCCTAAGACGTCATGTAGTAATTAAAGGACTTGATGATCCGTGGCTGAGATTTTCGAAATGATCGCATACTCTCGTGAAAACAGTGGCTACAAGTACATACAGATGTGATTGATACTTATACAAATTTTGCATGGGCAGTACGCCCAAGGTCAGGACAGGCAGTGTGGTTGTTGACACTATGAAGAGAATACTAAACGGTGGTCATATTCCTAAAACCTTACCTACTGAAAACGGAAAGGAGTTTACAATTCAAGAACCTGATGACTAGCTATGGTATTAATAATACTTAACATATACTCAATTTAAGGCATCAATGGTTGAACATCTAAACAGAACTATCAAAATGGAATGTGGCAAGAATTCCTCAGACGCGGTTCACACAAGGGATTGAACTTCTTCCCCAGTTAATGTCAAATTATAACAAGTGGCATAGCACCATCAAAATGAAACCCTGTGATATTAAGGACAACTCTCTACTTTCAAATTGTACTTCTGTATTAAACTACCACGCCAGCAAAATTCAAAGCTGGTGACCATGTCAGGATCAGTAGGTTTAAAGAAAAGTTTGGGAGAGAGTATCTACCAAACTGGTTGACCGAAGTGTTTACCATCACAAAAATGAAATTAACAAATCCTATAACTTATTTACTTATAGATTATCAGGGTAAAGATATTGCAAGAGCATTTTACCAGCAATAATTACAATTAACAAAACATTACTGGTTGAATGAGTCATAAGAAAAAGAAAGAATATGTCATTAGTAAAGTGGCTAGGTATTGATAAATCACATAATGTATGCACAAATGTAAAAGATTTATTTAAATTATAAAGTTTTTTTGTTAATAAACATACGAGGGCAAGTCAAAAATTATGTGGACTTTCGTAATAAAACACTTTTTCAGTAATCGCACTGCTTTCCGTGAATGCTTGTTTACATTTGATACTACCGTGGTGATGCGTGCCTCACTCGACCTTGATCGAAACAATCAATATATAGCTGGCAGTGACAGCGTAAACATGTCCGCTCTGCTAGCAGTTTGCACGAAAGAGGAACAAAGGCAGTGATACGATTTCTTTGGTCACATAGAGTACAAAGCGCTGGAAGTCACTGTAGACCTTAAGCATAGTACATTGTCGTGTAAAATTGTTTTCAAGTGGATCGATAAGTTTAAAAGTGGCCAGAGAACTGTGACGCAAGAAAAGGGAGCAGGACCTATGTCGAAGTCAACCACAGACTACAAAATTCAGCAAGTTCGATCAGGGCCGGCGTTAGGGGGGTTAAGCGGGGTAAAAGTACCCGGGTCCCAGGCCACCAAAGGGGGGCCCGCCAGCCTGGGTGCCTAAATAAATAGAAATCAAACACAAATTTTAAAATCTGCACCAAAAATTTTAAACATTTTTGCATCAAAATTTTGTGAGTTATCCAAAAAAAAAAACAAAGTTTAAATTAAAAATATTTTCGGGGGGGGGGGGAGAGGGCTTAAGATCGCTTACCCGGGGCCCGAGAATCGTAGCGCCGGCCCTGAGTTCGATTGATGGTTTTCACAAATAGGCGAGTTACTATTGCTAACGTAGCGTCTACTCTGAACATCATTCATAGTTCTACTTATAATATTATCCATGATGAACTCGATTTCCGTAAAGTTTGTTGGCGATGGGTGCCAAGACAACTCACTGAATGTCTTGATGAGTGCAAACACTGTCTCGATTGTTACAACAAGAAGGTGACTAATTTTTGGAAAGAATGTGATGATATGTAGGCTCGTCTATATGAGCCAGAATCAAAACGCCGGACTATGTAGTAGAAACACCCTGAATCACCGGTGAAGAAAAAATTCAAGACTGTGCTAACGACGGGAAATGTTATGCTAACCGTTTTTTGGGACGCAAAAGGGCCTATACTTGAAGATTACATGGAGAAGATTACTGTGCATTGCTGTCTAACAAACTTAAACCAGCAATTCGCAGCAAACGACGAGGTCCTTTGTCAAAGAAAGTGTTGCTGTAACACGATAACGCCCGCCTACACACGGCTGGACTCACCCTTGAAACCATCAACAATTTGGTTTAGACACAGGTGGGCACAGTTAATCCAAACGTTAACTTCGTTAATCATTATTCCGCTACTTAAAAAGTTAACTTCGATAATCGTTAAAGCGTTAAATGTTTATAAATTTAACGCAAGTTAAAGTTATCCGTTAAAAGTTAACTAGTCAAAAGTTGTACTGATATATTAGTATTATAGTACGGTAGGTATAACTGCTCTCTATCTCAAGGTGTTATGTACTATGATGCAAGTGTGGATTTATTAATAAAAATTAACAAATTGTGGTTACGCTATCGCCACAACAACGAAGTGGTATTCCTGTCTTTTTATCTTTGCTGAGACTGTGATCAACATAACACTTGCAAATTGTCTTACGAGAGACAATTAAGGTACTAAAAAGGAGTAAAAAAAAAAAACATGAACGCAGAATGAAAAGCAACAATATTATAGAAAATAAGTTGGACTGGGACACTTGAATATGTGAAAACTGCGACCAGTGAAATTTGCGGCCAACCTAAAATCTACAACCAATGCCTGTTACGGTTACCTTTGTGTCACGGCCTACCTGTGGCCTAAAGGCCCCTTTAGACGACCCGGCCTGGTTTCACTAAATCACACAAATGTTTCGAATTAAAATTGCACATCACCTTTTTCGTAACTTATGTATTATTTCTTTGAATTTTTTCGCACTGGTTACTGAAAGTTGAGTTTTTTTGCTGATCTGCAACACTGTTTGCAGACTCCAGTGCAATACTAACTATCGATCAGGCGGCCGGTCATCCACTGGCACAGAATTTCGTCCGCGTAATGCCCGATTTGACGGCCGAACAGTTTGTCCGATTAACCTCTTCTGACACACACTGCCGATCCGTCACTGTTGCTTCAACACCAACTGAACGCGATGTTTTTACTAAACGTATAATAACGACATACATTTTGTAATAATAAATACACCTCATTACAGATAATAATGTTGATTTGTCAATAAGATAGGTTATGAAGCTTTTTAGTTTATTTACGTTTGCAGAATTCACAATATAAAATAGTCACGCCGCCGCCGGCAGAAAATGCTCGGCGCGCCGCCACCAAGATTTTAGCAGGCGGCGCCCACTGCTACACCGAACATACGAGCAGCGCTGCCAGTACAGCCAACTTATATTATACCGCTGTCTCTTTGAAATTATACAGAATGAAACCCAATTATACAAAGGGGTCATCCATTGATTACATACGTGAGTGAAAGTGCTGGGAGCAAAAAAAGTCCACGAAAAGTAAACAATGTATACATTGATAAATTTTGAATAACAAAAAGGAAATAGATATGCAGGAAGGGTTGCCAACTCAATGAAACAAAGGGCAAACACTTTCAAAAAGGTGCTGGAATGTACTTTACTTTTAAGTGCTCATTTTTGTATCCAATTATACAGGGCGTTCGCCGGAAAACGCTACCCTCCCAGTCTGTTGCCGTCGGCAACTTGCTCGGTCAGTGGAACCAGCAGTTTCCGCCACACGGCACCGTGAATCACCGCACTGTTTAACACCTCTGCTGCCCCAACAGTGCAGTGCAGTGACCCTTACATTGTTAAGAACGGTTTCTTTGCATTGTAGATAGTTTGTGACTTCAGTCTCTTATTAATCAGTGTTGTGAATAAACGTTTATTTGCGGTTTGGCTGGTTTGGGGCTTCATACTCTTATTAATCTGTACCGTGTTTGAGTGTGAGTAAAATTATGGTTACGTTACAGTTTGCAACAAAGAATATTTCTCTACGATACATATGTGAAGAAGAAGTCGTTTAAAAAGTGTCGCAGTAAATTTCGTCGCGAATTTCTGGCGCTTTACTGCCAGCTAAATCAACAATCTGCGTCTGGTTAAAAAAGTAAGAGAAACGGGTTCATTTTTTAACAAAAAGAGACTGTCGGTCAACCGTATTCTCACAGAGGAGAAAATTGAAGATATCGCTTTTCGACTAGAACAGTCACCCAAAAAATCATTAAGTCAGTTAGGGCAGCGTGTGTCTCGAAATAAGTTCAGGAGAAGTGAAATGTGCATTACACAAGAGGGTCAAGAGGTGCTTGATCATCCACCTCACAGTCCAGACCTTGCTCCGTCGGACTTTTATTTGTTTGGGCCGCTGAAAGGCGTTTTTTTCGTAGTCACCGAAAACCTTCTTTTGGCAGGAATACACAAACTTGTGGAACGCTGGACCAAATGCATTATATGCTAAAGGAGGGAGATTATACTGAGTGCATAGATAAGGGATTTTTTTTACAACATATTTTGCATAGCTCACGTGTTACATTTATAATGCATGTATTTTTCTTGCAACGTATTTCATAACAGTTCATAACTTAGACTTTTACACGCACCTTTTGTTCTTTTCCCAGCACGGAAATGTTGACATTTGATACCTAATACTAAATTAAAGTGCACTGACAAAACCCCACAGCAATATTATACTATTTACAACAGGTAAATATAAACAATTTACAACACGTCGCCATCAAGTATTTACAGCTTAAGTTTGCCACAATTCAACTTCAGTTTTTTACAACAAATGACTACTTTTTTTTAAACTGCTTAACGTCTCTTAACAGCGAGGTCTTTAGAGACGGGAGAGGATGGGCGGGGCAAGGATTGGAAGGAATTCGGCCATGGCCTTTTGAAGGAAGCATCCTGGCATTTGGCTCGAGTGATTTGGGAAACCATGGAAAACCCAAATCGGGATGCCCGGACGGGGATTCGAACCTGCGTCCTCCCGAATGCGAGGCCAGAACGCTAACCGTTACACCACCACGCTCGGTAAATGACCACAAATCATCATCAACTGTTTACAACAGGTCAAATTCAACACATGACCATAAGTCACCATCAGCTATTTACAACAATAGACCAAAAATTATTTACAACAGATGACTATACAATATTTACAACCCATCCCACCCGGATACACACGGACAAGAACATATAATCTGTATTCACACATATTTACAAACGGTCACACACACATTCTCTCAGGTACAGACTTGTGCCCGCAAGGGAGCGTGCATAAATCACGTAGCTCCATTTAGGACACCTGTGAACCCTCCCCCCCCCCCCCCCACGCTACCTCCCGCCCGCGTAGCCCTCCGTGGCTTTTGCCTCCTACCCCCCCCCCCCCCCACTCCCCACCCCCCAACCCCACGTAGCACGTAGCTTTTTTCTCTTTAGATTCCAGAAGACATTTTGTATTGTTTTCACTCGTCAGACTACCGTAAATTACAAACGGAGATAATTAACTGAGGGAAATAAATATTCACAAGCTATTGTGTGTTCTGTTTCTCATTTTAACTGTGAAAAATTTTATGAAAAGAAAGCTATGTGGCCTGGCTCTGAAACCCCCGCTCCCCCCACATAACCCAGCGTAGCCTTCCAGACAACTCCCCCCCCCCCCCCTCTGGACCGAGCCACGTAGCTTGTGCACGCTCCCCATGGTAGGGTCGCAATACCATCGTGGTAAATATAGCGTTTATCATCCAGTCTGGACAGACCCAGCTTAGATGTTGTTATTTTATGAAGGTTCGACTGAAGACGTTGTTGAGTATGGTACTTAGGTGGAGCTCGATTTAAGCATTGAATATAGTCTGCCATGGTAAGAGTCCTTGACGAGTGCCTGCCAGACCGTTGGCCCGTCTTAAAGTCTTGTTAGATTCTAATTGGAATGCGTACATTTTTGGCGTTAGACCCGCAAACTCCACAATCAGGCAATCATTCGCCTCATCCTATATAACCTCAACAACCTTCTCGTTATAGGGTCCTACATCGAAACGATTGTTGGTCTTATATCTACGAGACGTATTTTTTAAGTAAGTACCGTTTTGTCACACCGTAGCTGCAGCGCTACGATCGGCGTTCCGCGCATGAGCACTGGGTACCTGCATCTCTTGCCTACGCACTGACGCCATTACAGTCTAATTCTTCCTTGTTACGTTGTTCACTGAGTGTTTAAGATGCCTCCGATAATGGTGAGTCCCGCCGACTGTGAAGTACGGGCTGTTATACGATTTCTTTGTGCTAAAGGCCTAAAACCGATCGATATTCATCGTGAGATCTGTACAGTTTACGGAAAAAATCATTATGAGTGATGGAATGGTGAGAAAGTGGGTGAGAGCATTTAAAGATGGCTGCACAAATGTGCATGATGAACAACGGAGTGGGCGTCCTTCGGTCGTTAATGAAAGTTTGGTGCAGTATGTGGACAATATGGTGAGAGAAAACAGACGCTTTACGATTTCCTCCTTGTGTGATGACTTTCCTAATGTTTCTCGTAGTGTTTTGTATGGCATTGTGACCGAGCACTTGAATTACCGAAATTGTGCTCACGTTGGGTACCAAAAATGTTAACGGATGTGCACAAAACCAAACGTTTAGGCAGTGTATTGACTTTCCTTCAGCGGTACCACAACGATGGTTGATGATTTCTTAAGCCAAATTGTTACGGGCGATGAGACATGGGTGGCATAAGTCACACCAGAATCAAAGCAACAGTCCATGGAATGGCGGCATTCAGATTCACCCAAAAAAAGTGAAGTTCAAGCAAACGATTTCTGCCCGGAAAATCATGTGCACAGTTTTTTTGGGACAGAAAAGGAGTATTGCTTGTGGAATTTCTGCCTCGTAATGAGACAATAAATGCAGCAGGTTATTGTGAGACATTGAACAATCTGCACCGTTCAATCCAGAACAAAATACGTGGCAAGTTGAGCAAGGGCATCGTTTTGCTGCATGACAATGCCCGTCCACATGTGGCTAATCAGACCAAAGATCTCATCACATCATTTCGTTGGGAAACTCTAGATCATCCTCCGTACAGCCCTGATCTGGCACCCAGTGACTACCATCTGTTCCTGCACTTGAAGAAACACCTGGGCGGTCAGCGTCTTGAAAACGATAACGAACTCAAAACAGTTGTGATGCAGTGGTTAACAAGTCAGGCGGTAGACTTCTATGAGGAGGGTTTTCAAAAAACTGGTACTACGTTATGACAAGTGCCTCAATATTGAAGAGAATTGTGTAGAAAAGTAGAGTAAGGTACCGGCTTTCATGTAAAATAAAATTATTGAGATATATTTGCACGTCTTTTTCTAAATTTTTAAAACGGTACTTATTTTTAAAAAAACATGCCTCGTAGATGTGTCGAAATACTCCCTGTTGCATCTCATCAGTTTATACATATCACAGCCGTTCACAAAATAGATGAAACCGTCTATGTCCATATAAAGTAATTTTAGGTGTATAAACTGTGGAACGGTGAATTCATAGTGAAATTGATAGATTCACAGATTAGACAGGTCAAGAATGCACATCCCGACGAAGACCAGTTTGTTGAAAAGTATTCGCACTATCGCTATCTCCAGAGCCACAAAGTATTTATCGAAAATAGCCGGATGCTTGGAGTGTGGTGAAGCTACGTTTTTGCGGCCCTCCCAACCTGTGCACAATTTCATATAACAATGTTTTCTAATGTTCTTCATTGTTTTTCTGAAAACTGAATTGCTCATAAGTTTGAGGAAGTCTCTCTTAAATTCTGACTTGGCTAACTGGCGAGAACGTGTGTTGAAAGACGTAATTAAAGCTATTACCAGGTGTACCGTGTCCAGCCTAAACATTGCTAGAGGACTCGGTAATGGAGAAGGTACTGAACCTTATCCTCCAACGTAGTGATCAGCTTGTTGAGAGTAGATTCAGGGGCGGCTTTGTGGTCTGGACATGGTGGTAGGTCCGCTAGAAGGTTGTGTTTATCCTGGACAATCGTCAAGTCTACCTCTAAAACGAAACCCCTAAGTGAGTCGGGTGTTAAGTTCATGATGTCTATGCTAGCAATCTGCTTGTCTGATAACTATCGAAACCCTCCAGAAGATAAATACTCTGACCTGGCCCAGCCACACAGATTGTGTTCATCAAAATACATGATGCTGTTTTCTGGTGCATCGTGGTTGTACTCCGCCATGTACCCGTTATTTGCCTTAGCGTACCTATGGACGCACTGGCAAATACCACTACGAATTCCACCTTCGAAAAAGAGAAGCATGTCGACATCTGTCAGAAGATCCAGCTCGATGCTCGTTCTCTTAA
Source organism: Vandiemenella viatica (assembly GCA_031002005.1). Classification (NCBI taxonomy): domain Eukaryota; kingdom Metazoa; phylum Arthropoda; class Insecta; order Orthoptera; family Morabidae; genus Vandiemenella; species Vandiemenella viatica. The sequence goes on along the minus strand of CM061921.1, from coordinate 179,390,890 downwards.
CATGGCCTGCCACGAAAGGCCTGGAGCTTTGAAATTTTGGGCGGAGTCCAGGGTGTACTTCTTCAAACATATAGCCGTAAATATTTCAAACAGATCCACAAGTAGCTGTACATCTCTCCCCTTGTACAGACTTGCGTATTCACCCAAGTTTTTGATCTGGAAAACCCGCCACAATTATGTCGCGTATTCGTAGTCATCGTCCAAAATTTCGGACTCCGACAACGAACTATAAAATTATGACGTTGGAGGGAGCGTGGCCTATTTGAGCTTCCTCAACGAATCCATTTATTCATAATGGAAGTATCATTTTCGCTTAATTATTTGGAATTACCCGGGGTCCGTGAAATACGCACTGGTAATGCGCATTGCCACGTTCCTCAAGGGTTTTAACCAGCTTCTCTAATTATGACTGCATGAAACGATACGTGTCCAAGAACAGCAATGTGATTGATGTGCCATTAATGTTTTTAGAAAACTAAGTATAACGTTCAGTGTTGATGTGCAGGACATTTTTTATTCAGGTGTAATAAGGCCCTATCAATGAAGTACGTATCATACCTAGACAAATTATGGAAGAAGACGGGTATATGCCTTTGGGTCTTGTACTGTTAATTACAGTTATTGTGTGCAGCCCCTCTGAATTTATCTGTGATGTAGCAATGATCGTGAACCTTAATGACCGCCGATGCAAAGCCTTCACCACAGATGTGGCATTCTGTAGTATGGGTGAATTGTGCTTCCTCATCAGCTGACTTTACAAGAGGAGTAACTCCCTTGTAAATTTCATTAATGTCCGGAGCCAGATGATCTAATTGTTCCACTAACAACGTCCACGGGTTTCCCCCAAGAATAAGTCGAATCGGTTCAGCTGATCGTCGTATGTGCAGACGACCTTGTATGCCGCGGCGAAAGGGATGTGTTTCCTAGACTGCTGTAGAGTGAGAAGCGTTGGGATTGGGTCTGCACGTTTCAAAGGATTTCAACAAATATTCAAAGTCCACGAAACGATGAATGGTGTACCCTGTTGGAGCACAAAACCCTTAAACTTTAAGGTTTTGTCTTCGTCTCCGCGTCGATCGGCTCCTACAGCGTCTACCATTGCACAGCCATTCTCATGACGGCTCAAGAGATTTTCATGTCCGAAATGCTGCAGGCATCTAATACAAATGTAAATACAGCCTTTATTATTTTTTCTGAAAAACTAACTAACCGCGACAAGTTCTTGATCTAGTAGTAGTGAAACTTATCTTCACTCTTTGTAATCAACAACATGTTAATATAGAAATCGCGTTTGACTGCAACATGATGCACCTACAACTTTGTATTTTCTTGTTCCAAGCCGCAACATTGATCGAATATTTAGGATTTTGCCTCTCAGATTTAGGAATGGCTCACAATCTTACAGGGAAGTTTGTGCCTGCAAAATCTAATTCGTACTTGGAACGTACTTTAATATAATGGCTAACTCCTTGCGCATTGTCCTGCATCCGTTCGTGAAATGCCAGGATCGTCCAAAGAAAACAACACTCATCATTGTTTTTAGCATTGCCTATTGTTCTATTTGCTTGGATATCGAATGGCAGTGCTATAAATAAAGAGCCCCAATACAGTGGTTTGAAATTAGCTACGACGATATCGAGAGAGTTGATTGATAGAGGCATTGCCAATCCTGAAATTCACTAAATCTCTACATGACACCTTGAAACACATAGACTTCATACCATTCTTTCAGGGCAGTGCTTAATATAATTTCGCGCATCTTAGGCATAAAACAAATGCGGGTAAGTTAATTGTCGTCGTACGTGTATAGCCGGCGTTGAACGATTTAAAATAATCGCGGAAACCTGCTCTTCGAAAATTGTAAAATATGCCCTGGTAAAACTGCCTGGATCTTTGAAATTTTTAGAATTTTGAACTGGAATGTAGGTACTCGCTCTGATAGTTGGCTTTATTCGCATAGCACACGGATCACTTGCTTGTCCCACATTAGAACTAATGCCTGACATGGTCGCTAGCGTGTTGGGCAGCCATTGCGACAAGGGCTCATCTGTGACCTAGAGAACCTCAAAGGGTGACAAACTAGCCTACAGATCGATGTCCAGTAGGTGTGCCCAGGTGGTCGTACTATCTTCTTTAGGCAGAACTGTAAGTATACTCCACAAAGCTTCCAAGTTCAGCGGTGATAATGATTTATAGTCGTCTGTACAGATAAAAAACAACTGAATTTAGATTATGTACTCTCATGGTTACAAGACAGTCATACATTACCTGTAACTTTCCACTTTTTGGGTGGGTTATCAACTGAATGTATTCTCCTTTTGGTACCAATCACAGGCAGTTCTGTAACAAACAAAGAGAGTTTCAGACACAGTCACATATCGACCAAAAATATAAGAGATAACACTTACCTGTAGTGACAGTCACTTGTTCCACAATATGAAACCAAGGTTGCTGAGGACAATCAATAAAAAAAATAATCTTAATATATTTGAAAATCATAAACCAAAACAGTTTAAAAAAAAGCAACAAAAAACACAGTTATTTAAAAGGTCCTCAATCTTCGATGAAGAGATTACAGGAATGTCTAGAACAAATAATTAAATCTGTAGTTTCACACAAACAGGAAAAATGTCTAAAGCGAATATATTAATTTCAAGCAGACAAAACTTACCAGCATATGCATCCACTGCCTCTTCACACTACAGTTATTGAAACGGTTAGCGTTCTCGCCTCGCATTCGGGAGGACGGCGGTTCGAATCCCCGTCCGGGCATCCAGATTTGGGTTTTCCATGGTTTCCGAAATCACTCCAGGCAAATGCCGGGATGCTTCCTTCAAAAGGCCATGGCCGAATTCCTTCACATTCCTTGCCCCCATCCTTGTCCCCCTTCCTTTCCCGTCTCTAAAGACCTCGCTGTTAAGAGACGTAAAGCAGTTAAAAAAAAAATATTGAAATGTTTCTGAATCTCCGATGAAGAGATTACAGGCGGCTCGGTAACATCTGTAACAAATGCACAGAGTCATACATTAGTTATTCAAGCCTAGATGTTCAGACCACGCCTCGGGGAATAAAGCCTGCAGGCCAGACCTGAAGGTTTTTATCAATGTCTTGCTGTACACACACGGAACGTGGAATTCACAAGGCTTTTTCAGTCCTAGACTTGTCTTCAGAATGGTATACAATGTCGTTTGTGTATATGACCATCAGCTGAACTGATTCGACTCATTCTTGGGGGAAACCCCTGAGAATTGACTTATTGATCAACTTGTTAATCTGGCCCATGACATTGATGAAATTTAGAAGGGGAATACCCCTCTTGTTATGCACAGCTTATAAGGAAGCACAATTTAGTCGTTTTACAGTATGCCACATCTGTGGCCACATCACAGGTAAATTTAGAGGGGCTGCACACAAAGACTGTAGTTAAACAGTACAAAACTTAAAGGTACATACCCATCTTTTCGCATGATTTGTCTGGGTATGATTCGAATTTCATTGTTACGGCCTTAGGACAACTCGATAAAAATGGGATGAATGTATTGCCATTTAACACCGAAAGCTACATTTTGTTTTATATATATATAAAAAAAGTAATGTACATCAATCACATTGCGGTTCCTGCACTCATACCATTTCATGCAGTCATCTCTAGATAAACTGGTTGTAACTCTTGATGAGCATGACATGCACATTAGCTGTACACGGACCACGAGAAGTTCCAACTAGTTAAATGTAAACACAAACATGGATTCGATGACGAAGCGCAATTCGCTGTCGGAGTCTGGAATTTCTGACGAAGATTATATCCCGTGACACCAGTGTGGCGGGTTTTCCTGATGCAAACCTTGGGTGAATACGCAAGTCTGTTCATGGAGACAGATTTAAGGCTACTTGCGAGTCTGTTAAAAAATAAGGGGAGAAATACGCCCTGGACTTTACAACTCCAGGACTTTTGTGGCAGTATATAGAACGAATGCAGCAAATCATTTGTCGGGATGTGCATTGTCGATCAGTCTAAACTGCGAAAGTATCTATTTTGCTATAAATTCGCCATTCCGCAATTTATACACACGAAATCACGTTATATTGCTACATACAATTTAATCTATTTTGTGATCGGCTGTGATCTATATGAAGTAATGGGGCCGAACAGGGAGGATTAGACTCATCTGGTAATAAGCCCAATATTTGTTTTGGGATATTGACATATAACGAGAAAGTCGTCGGAGTTATGAAGGATGAGGCGAATCGTTCCCTGATTGTCTTCGACGGAAAATATACGCATTCCGACTAGAATCTAACAAGACCTCAAGATGGGCCAAAGGTCTGGCAGGCTCAGTTACCAAAAAACTCTCTGCAGAAGATTATATAGAATCTTTACACAGAACTCTATCTGAATACCATACTCAACATTGCTTTCAGTCACACCTCCATAAAACCACAATTGTTGACGTCTCCATGCTGGGTCTGTCTCAACTGCATAAATACTGTTTGAATGTTCATAAGTATGTGTGTGAAGGAGAATAATACCTGTGTGCATATATTACAATGTACTTGGGGGAGGGGAAAGTATGATGTGTTGTAAGTAGTTTATGGTAATCTACTGTAAATAGTGGTCACATTATTATTATTATTATTGCAGCCATATCGATCATTTTTTCAGGATGTAGCCTCTTTAAGTTTAATGAGCTATATTAGAATTTAGTTCTACATAGTTTTGTTGTAGTTCTTTTCAGGCTGATCGATCTTGAGCCACCCTCTTCCAGTTCACGCCTGTAACTCGACGTATATCCTTATCCCAGCGATCCGGGGGTCTTCCTCTTACTCTTTTCAGGTTTCTCGGTATCCAATCCAGCACTACCGTAGTCCATCTTTCATCTCTTTTGAAAGCAATATGACCGGCCCATTGCCATTTTTGGGTCATGACTCTTTTTAAGATGTCTGTTACTTTAGTTATTGAACGAATGTGCACGGACCTTTTCCTGTCTCTTCTTGTAAACCCTAGCATTGCTCTTTCCATACTTCGCTGGGCAATTCTCAGTTTTTGCTTCGTGTGACTATTTAGGGTCCAAGTCTGGCAGGCATATGTGAGGACCGGTAATACACATTGTTCAAATACCTGTTTTTTAAGATGTACTGGCATGTTAGATTCAAAAATTAAGGAATTTCTTCCGTATGCTCTCCAGCCCAGCTTTATCCGTTTGTAGATCTCAGGCTTTGAGTCGCCATTCGTATTGATCAGTTGACCAAGATAGATGTACTGATCTACGGACTCAATACCAGAATCTTTCGCGTCTGCCTTGTCTTTATCTTTTTCTGCCCATTTGTTTTGGATGATTTTGCTTTTTGATATATTTATTTTAAGGCCCACTTCACTGCACGCTGCCTCTAGTTCATTTATCAGTTCTTTGAGCTCTTCCAGACTGTTTGAGTGTAAAACTATATCATCAGCGAATCTTAAGTTGTTGAGACTTCTTCCATTCATTCTCAAACCTCGGTTTTGCCATTGGAGTTTTGACATTGCCAACTCTAGGACTGATTTGAATAGCTTGGGGGATATAGAGTCTCCGTGTTTTACCGCTCTTTCTACTGGGAACTCTTTGGTGACTTCAGCGATGTTGACAAAGGCAGTGGAAGTGGTGTAGACGTTGTACAATAAGTCGATGTAGCCTGGATTCACTCCTTGTTTTAAAAGGGCTTGCATGATTGCTGAGTGATGGACTGAATCAAAAGCTTTTTCAAAATCGATAAAGGCCAAACAGAGTAGCATATGGTATTCATTTGCTCGACTTATTACTTCGTAGATGACTTGGATGTGATCTACTGTGCTGAATCCTGACCTAAAGCCAGCCTGTTCAATTGGTTGCACTATGTACAAGGTGGAACTGAACCGGTTATTGATGACCTTTGTAAACACTTTGTATATGATAGGAAGGAGGCTGATGGGGCGGTAGCTTTTAATATTGTAATGACTGCCTTTTTTGTGTAGCAACACAATCATTGCTTTGTTCCAGCTGGATGGGATATTTTTCGTGGCATTGTGAAAACACCTTAGCTAGGTGTCTGTAGGTTTCTTCTCCAGTCAATTGGAGTACGTCAATAGATAGGCCATCATAACCACTAGCTGATCCTTTTTTCATTTCGTGCACTGCCCTTCTAACTTCAGATGGGAGGACTTCAGGAATTGGTGAGTCTGGGCTTGATGTCATTAAAGGATTTTCATCTTGCTTGCTGTATAAGGACTGATAGAAGTTCCTGATATGATCCAATACTGCCGTTTTGTCTGTAATACGTTCCTTATCATCATCTAAAGCTATTATTTGTTTCTTTCCTATCATTAATCTTTGTTTTGCTTTCTTATACCCTTTCTTGTTCTCTATAACTGATCTGACCAGGTTTTCGTTATATTTCTTGATGTCAGCTGTTATTTCTTTTCTAATGGTCTTGCACAGTTCAGCATATTCAATTAGGTTTTTTCAGGTTTTACTTTCATTTCCCTTCGTTTATTCAGGAGAGTTTTTTTTATCATTGCTAAATTTACTTAATTTGGTTGTTTTAACAGTTCCTGCAATTTCTATGGCTAATGTGTTAATAGTTGAAGCTAAATTTCCATTGGCGGTGGTAGCTAGTTTCTCCGATAGAGTGCGTTGGAAAATGTCTTTCTTTTCAGTGAGATTGATTATATTTACTGATGTTTTATTGGTTCCTTTTATTTGATTTCGCCTTTCCTGTTTTATGCAGATACTAAGTGTCGCTCGGACCAGCCTGTGATCACTTCCGGTGTTGAATTGATTTAAAACAGTGACGTCTTGAACAAAATGCCGGCTATTGGACAGAATGTAGTCTATTTCATTTTTAGTTTTATGATCTGGACTTCTCCATGTCCACTTTAGACTTTGATGTTTTAAAAAAAAATGTGTTCATCACGTGCTTTTTTGTGTGCTCTACAAACTGCACAAGTCGTTCTCCTCTGTCATTCCTTGTTTGTATTCCGAACTTATCGATCATAGTGTCTCCCTGTTTCCTCGTGCCTACAATGGCATTGAAGTCTCCCATGATAATCTGGAAATGGCAGTCTTTGCATCTGTCATGCAGTGTCGTGACATCTTCGTAGAAACACTCTACTTCACCGTCTGAGTGCGAGGATGTTGGAGCATATACCTGCATATTTGTATTTTGTAGCGATTTGATAGTTGTAACACTACTCTTGCTGCTCGATCTGAAATGCCTTCTATTAGTTTTACTTTATTTTTCACACTATGGTATATCAGAAAGCCCACTCCATTTAACTTTCCCAAGGAGTTTCCGTAATGGTACAGGATGTGGCCTGATTTAAGTTCGATACATTCTTCCTCTGGACGTCTAACCTCACTGAGGCCCACTATACTCCATTTGATTTTTTGGAGCGCATCTTCCAACTCTGTAAGTGGGGCTTCTCCTTTAAGAGACCTGCAGTTGTAAGTGCATATATGAATTATTTGCTGTTTTTAACCGACTTCAAAAAGAGGAGGAAGTTCTCAATCCGTCTGTATATTTTTTTTTTTTTTTTTTTTTTGTATGTATGTTCAGCGATATCTTCGCCAATTTTGAACCGATTTAAATGATTTTTTTTTAGTGGATAGGGTATACCTCCAAAGTGGTCCCATATGAATTTCATTGAGAAACCACCCCTTCTACCCCTTAATTTTTATACAAATCCACATTTTTTGTTTGATCTCGCTGAAACTTTGGACATATGTAACCTAAAAATAAAGAGAAAAATACTGTCAACCTTTAGGTTTTAAAAAAACTGAACCCCTCTCCCCCTATCCACCCCCTTAATTTTGCCATTTTTCTTTATTCAAAGCTACAATCAACAGCATTTAACTGATCTCCATTAAAGTTGGCAATTACATGTAGTTTTTCATGGAGAAGGTTTCTGACCAAAAAAAAATAAAAAAAACCGCCCCTCTACCCTTTACACCCCTTAATTTTATAGAAACCTACATTTCTTATCTGATTTTTACTGAACTTTGCCCATGTATACTTTAAAACAAAGAGAAAAACCCTGTCAACATTTGGTCTGCCAAAGCTCAACCCCTTTCCCTCCTTCAACTCCATTAACTTTTGTCAATGTTCTTTATAAAAATCTACAGTCGCGATCGTTTGACCGATTACCATGAAAGTTGGTGCTTATATGTATTTTCTCACGAAGAAGGTGTCTGACCAAAAGATCTAAAAACCACCCCCTCTCCCCATTAAACCGCTTAATTTTTATACACAACCACAGTTTTTATCCGGTTTAGACATAACTTAGCAAATTTTTACTATAAAACAAAAAGAAAAATAATGCCAACTCTTGGTTTGCAAAAACTGAACCACTCTCCCCGTTTCCACCCTCTTGATTTTTGTCAATTTCTTTTTAGAAAGCTACAGTCGACACCATTTGACCGATCTTTATGAAAGTTGGCGCATAGCCTATATATGTAATTTTTTATGGATAAGATTTCTGACCAATAAATCAAAAAACTACCCTAGCTCCCCTACCCTTAATATTTGTACAAAACCCATATATTAATCCGATTCGGTGGAACTTCGCATGCGTATACTTTAAAACAAATACAAAAATAAAAATACTGTACACATAACTTTCACAAAAACGCAAACCCTATCCCCCTTTCTACCCCTTTAATTACTGTCAATGTTCTTTATACAAAGCTACCGTTTCTTTCTGATTTTGAAGAAAGTATGCACATGTATACTGCAAAACAAACAGAAAAATACTGTCTACATTTTGTTTCGAGAGTCCAAACTCCGCTTCTTCCTTTCCATCCTTTAATCTACAGTTTCTATCCGGTTCTGAAGGAAATTTTCATACATATACTTTAAAACGTACAGAACAATTGTGTTTAAATTAGGTTGCAGAAGCCCAACATCTCTTCCCTTCTACCCCCACCTCTCCTAATTTCCAATGTTCTTTATAGATACCCACAGTTTTATAAGATTTCCATAGAACACTGCACAAGTATACTTAAGAACAAAGAGAAACATAGTGTCTACATTCTGTTTACAAAACCCTACCACTCACTCCCTTATCCCATTTAATTTTTGCAAATGTTCGTTACACAAAGCTATAGTTTTTATCTGGTTTTGATGGGAATTTGCACATGTATAGCTTTAGAAAAACAAACTACTCTTCGTCTCCACACCCCTTAATTGTTTTTTATACATACCTACAGTTTTATCTGATATCAAAAGAAATTTACACACATATAATTTAAATCAATGAGAAAAGGCAGTCTACATTTGGTATACAAAAGCCCAATCCCTCTTCCCCTTTACCCTCAGCCCTTTTAATTTTCAATATTCTTTACAAAAATCCACAGTTATAAATCCCATCAAAATCAATTAAGCTATTTTTAAGTCATGGCATAATATTTATAAAATAAATATGTCATAATGTCTCAACATGTACTTCAGATTTCAACTTGGATACCAAGCTTTCACGTTGTCAAAACCACTTAAAAATCTATATTTTCTGTGTGATGCCAGAGCAAACAGAAATATTCCAAAGACAGATTTATATATGTGGTATGTATTAATGCCCAGATGTTACATGTTTTGGTTATCGACCAGCAGTTTTAACAGATGTTATGATACGATCGAAACATATCCTGAATCAAAATGTAAACTGACATTCCTTAACACAACACCCAATTCATCCCGTTCTGGAAGTTGTTGTGGTATATGAAGACAGAATTCTTCTTTGAAAGCAAGCGTTTTAATCCCTGAGCTACCAGGAAGTTCGCAAAATGGGAACTGCTGCTGCATATTTAAAATACAAAATAAACTATAATACCACTAAAAATTTAAAAATGAAATAATTGTTTTAAAAAAACCCCATAAAAACCGCCTTAAAAAAATCACTAAAAATTTGAAAATAACTTTATACCTTGCCAAGGAATAAGTAAATCTAAATGGACAATATTTTACATTACTGTCACTGAAATTTTTTACATTAATTTGTTATTTTTGGAGTCGGTGCCAGCGAAAGCAAGAAAAACAAAAAGATAAAAACAATAAGGAATAACAATAATACATAAAAAACCATGTTACTGCTTACCTACAATTAATGCTAGAAACATGTTTCAACAAAACTGAAACATACAGATGATGCGCCGATATTATACTAACTGTAAATGATGCAGCCTACCAACTGACACTGTAGCACCAGAGATATGCCTGGATGACCAATAAGGCTGCATCACAGATTAAAATACTGTTAATTTGTTTCCCGCAATTACACTACCTGCCTCACGACATGCTGTAAAATATTGGGAATTTTTGTTCGTACTCCCGTTTCGCCTCTAACGCCAAAAGAAGTTCAGTAATTCGATTCTCGCGATGTGAAAGCTGGAACCGAGTCCATAAATAACTAATTAATGTAAAAAATTTCAATGACAGTAATGTAAAATATTGTCCATTTGGTATAGTTATTTTAAAATTTTAGTGCTTTTTTTTTTTTTTTTTTTTTTTTTTTTGAAGGCGGTTTTTATGTTTTTTTAAACAATTATTTTATTCTATCGATGATCTGGTTTCCTCTTTAGGAACTTTGACTGCTGACATTAATGTAGCCCCCTTCTGGAACACCGAATGCGGGGCTGTTTTACCTCCGGATTGTTTTCCAATAATGCCGCTCATCATAGTTGCTTAAAGGGGTGAAGCATAATCGCCACGCTTGCTTCAGAACGGATTGAAGATTTCCTTGAACAGCCGCCCACTTTGGGTCAGAACGCTGGGTGTAGCCGCTCAACTTGAGACAGACGCTACGATGGATGCACTCATATTAATCCCTGACTGCTGGGCTGCCTCTTCCGCATCCCTTTCCGTACCGAAGTACTTCTTCTCCGCCAAGTGATTCGTTGAGGTCGTTCTCCGTAACTCTTGTAAGGAGCCCTCACAAGGTGCTGCTAGCCAGGCCAGCTGGGCCAAGGTTTTTTTAAAGAGGTGTTACTCATCTATCACTCCCCATTAGTCCTGGCTTCCCAATTCTGGGCCCACGTTGGCGGGGTTAGTGATCACATAATTTGTTGTAAATACTTGATGGTGACCTACTACCACATGATTTGTTCTAAATAGTTGATGACCTGTGGCCACATGACACATTGTAAACGGAGGTCATCAGTTAATAGTGTTATATTGCTGTGGTTGACACTCTGAGTTACTTAGTGCACTGTAATTTATTAATATGATTGAATGTCATAAAATATCAATGATGCACTGTGAAATTTAAACGACTGTACAATGTACATTCACCGAAGGGTTATGCACTGCATATTTTAGCATTTAATCTTTTATGCAAACATTACAAATGATAATGTCTAATTTTTTTATAAGGAATGGGTTAGGCACTGCTCTGTAACACTCGAATATGTTGCAAAAAATATTTTATTCAAACATTGTAAAACTAGTGACAATTTTTAATGTTTTTGTCGTTTCATCCAAGCACTATCACTGTTATAGTCTAAGATATATATATATTAAATTGGGGAAAAATAAAACAGTGATATATTGTATTATTGTTTATTAATCAAAATTTATAATTTAAATAAATATTTTATACTTATTAATATGTTATATGATTTATCAAAACCTAGCCACATCACTAACGCCATTTCTTCCTTCTCCTTATCACTTATAAATCCATATATATACTTGAATGTTTTTTTAGTTGAAATTCTTGCTGATAAAATGTTCTTGTTATATCTTGTGATCTTTAAGTAAATTAGTTGCCAAATTTGTCAATTTCACTTTTCCAATAGCAAACACGTCAGGTGACCAGTTTGGTAGATAGCCTTAATCAAACTGTTCCTTAAATATATTGATTCTGACATGGTTACCAACTTTTCATTTTGCAGGTCTCGCAGTCATAACACAGAAATCCACTGTTGGAAAGTAGGAGGATTGTCTTTAACATGAGACGCTTTCATTTTAATGGTAGTATGTCAATACTTGTCTAATGTACCCTTAAAAATTTCTCAATCTGACCAGTCTTCAGTTCGAGTAACTTTCATCGAAATAGATTCCGCTTCTTTGTGATGCTGTTGTGCCCACGTTTTTGCACCGAATAAAGAAGCAGGTTTTCACTATACCATTTTATATTTTTAAAATGCATGCGCATGGAGGTTTGTTGGGTGTGATTTTTTTTAAAGATGAACAGGTACCTGGAGGTCTGCAGGGAGTATCTTTTTAGGGTCGGTTATTTGAAAACTGTTTGTCATGTTGTTTTACAATGGTTGTATTAAATTCAATCAATACCAACTATTCATTTTGGCATACTCATAGTCATGATTGCTTCGTCAATTTGAATTTCATAATAATTGTTTCCTCCTTCTAATACACACATATCATCGATAAATAGGTAAAATAGGTAAAGGTATAGTCATTAAAGAAATACATCCCATTTTAAGCGCAATTTTTCATCTGAATGTGAAGGTTTCTTCTAAATTTCGACAACCATACTATAGGCTTGAAGGTATCGTTTACTCGCATCGTCGTCTTCATTGTTGGGGTTGGCTACACGGTTGAGTATTCTCCCCCTGACAATCCCAATTATCTTCTTTCTCAAGAAGTTTGTTTTGAGATGGATTCATTAACACTCCCTTCTTATCCCATGTAGCTCTTTCGAACTTTTCCATACCTGTAATGATGTCAGCACATAGTGTGACCAGCTATGTATTAAAAATTAACCTCCTATGATACATGTCAGAGTCTTTGTCAATAACCAAAAATCCATGTCCATGCGCGTTTCAAGATCCATGTAGGTTTTTAACTTCGTTGAACGCCACATCTGTATTGAAGAAATCGTTGTAACTGTGCATGAGATTCTTATCTTCCTGCTTAAAGCGCACGATCAAGTTAGCATTATGTCTAAATAACTGTTTCAGTATCCTGCTATATGTCTGATACAAGTAAAAATAATCAACTGATGTGTGTCTCCCCAAATAAAAGAAATCTCGTATATTATTCTGCCTCTCACACGGAACACCACCAAACACAAAGAAAGAATTAGGCAGAGCTTCACTAGGCGGGGGTACACTTTGATTATCGGTGAACGTCAAATATTAAATTTCTTTAATGGATTCTAATATTTTCTCTAGTAACTTATACTTTAGTTGTTACAACGACTTGGAAAGCACAATTATATTATCAAATTTATGTCCGTTCTGGTGTTCCAGCAGGGAGAGCAAAAAATTCGTTTTCCCAATATTTAATGGGCAGCACACTATTGCCCTCAGTGTCTTAGAGAACAGAGGTCCCATCTTCAGCCAGGAATTTCTGCCGGCAATATCGACATTACCAATGGGTAATGTTGCTCTCTACTTGAAGAACTGCATACTGACGTGGTTTGGCGCGAAAATGTAAAGTAAGCTAAAGCAATGCCTCTTATGAGAAAGATAAAGAATGACCTTGTCTTTCTAAACAAAATTCGGGACAAGATGCTTTTTGAGGCGCACCAATTTTGTGACCCCGGTTCGAAAGTGGAAAAACGGTTGGCACACAGACAGAACGGAATCAATCCTCTAGATGCAAACTTCAGGAAGCACGATATTGTTTATGCACAGTCGAAGCAGATCATAAACTCACCAAGAAGGCTTCAAACAGTATAAAGCCTAAGATGCAAAGTTTGGTGAACGTGCAGCTGGTTAATAGGGCCATGCAAACCAAGTTGGGTGGTGGTATTAAGAAAAAGAAGAAAAGGGGGATTTTCTCTCATTAGTATCATTATTTTCCGGTTTGTCAGCTGCCAGAGTTCTCGCAGGCGGGGTTGCAAATTGTTGTCAAAGCTGTCAGAGGTGCTAAAGAGGCGAATAAGTAGTTGGCTGAGAAGAAACAAAGGAGGCACTCACAGTGAGGGATAAAGTTCTATATTTGAAGTCATACAGGAAAGATGGATCTGAATTAAAAAAAAAAAAGGTCGGTGCAGCCGCTGGCGTCTGAGGCCATATGTAGACATGTAAAACATTTGCGCATTCCCCATTTTAGTGACATTATCATGGGTGATGAATTACGTAAAAAAAATTCGTGAACACGAATGTAGAGTCGTGAACTTGGGCAGTGTTAAAATGCTGGAACACATTGGATTGTGTATATCAAGTACAAAACGGTGTCACTAAATATTTCGACAATTTGGTGGCTTGCATCCACCGATGGAATTGCATTGATGCTTTCCAGGAAGCAAAATACTGTATAATACGCAATAACACCAGAAATTTAGTACACACATGCGGAAATTTGTGAAAGTTCCTATACAAAAATATATGACTTCAGTCTTCGAATAAACTTGGACGAGGTAACACATGTCTTTGACTCTCTGCTTGTTAGGCAGCAGTTCAGCCTTGGGCTGTGATTACAATCTATCGAAAGATATGAGCCAAAACGTGTACACACATCAGCTAGACTGGCTTTTAAGCTTACAATTCCATTACAAATATAGTCGAATCAAATTGTAAATTTCATTACTCGAAGAATAAGGTAATTTATATACCCACGGGATCTTACGATATTGACGACTTGGCAAATCATTTGCCTCGGCATACTAACAATGAAAAGCTAGTTATTAGATCAAACAACAATTCACTTAAGTCTGAGATACAAACACTGTGGACTTCGCTAAGCCAAACACAATTGGATCACAGCTCGGATTTTCGATCCGTGTGTTAAAACCTGAATTTCGAAATTGAGACTAAACTATGCAGATATTCAAAGTTAATGCGAAACACATAGAGTGCGGCTCATGTACAGGATATTATGTCAACGATAAGCTGGCACATACACTACACGAGTTTTTTCCACCAGGATACAAGATTCTAGAAGTACTTGTTAATGTCATTTATCTGCCAATCACAGTGACAGCTCTCAGCAACATCAATATTATTGTCACTCAGAATGGTAATTTAGTGGATTCTAGAGGAGAAACTATTTCTCTGAAACTGCATATAAAGAATGGATGCTCATTATAACGAGAAGCGTCAAACTTACACAGTTGTCAGTCGTGAAAAGAAAGTGAAATTACTGGTTCCTTCGAACGTGACTCCTACTATCGTTATGCTATACCGTTAAAAAAAAAAAAAAAAAAGATATTTTGTATGACTTCCAGTGTGGCGTTTGTCGAGTCGGTAACGCTCAAACAGTTCTTGATCCACCAAACGCATACGCCAAGCACATTTAATAACAGTGATGACACTTGTAGACCCACTCAGAACCAAGATTAATATATTTTGCCGTGCGAATGTTACATGCATATTTAAGGAAGATTCATAAAATCAGATCAATTAGCAGCTACAAATTTAACTGCCAAACTCAGTACATTCACGTTTTTGTTTGAGGAAATTCGGTATGAACTTAATGGTGCAGAAATTGACTGGAATAGAAATGTTGGTTTCACAAGCACATTGAAGACACTTATTTCTGTTGATCCACAACAAATTGCTGTTTTGAGCAACGGAAGATAGGTCAAACGTGATTTTAGAAATGGTTACTTTAATGTATGTGTACAAGTAAATATGCTTTTATAAATTTACAAAGACTGACAAAGGTTACCTGCAAGTGTAAAACAAGAACTAGTAATGATTCGAGGCAGGAAGAATATAAATTCAAACATACAAACCAATCCCAATCCTCAAAAAAGTAAATTAAACATCAGTAAGTTCGCATGGGTGATGCCTTATGTGCAAGTAGGTGAAAGGGGGAAACTAGCATTGCTTAAGATTATAGACACTGGGAAGCCACTTCACGTTCAATTCAGAAGTTGGGATCTGTTGAAATACCCATTGCTTCCTATAAGTAAGGCTCAAATTTGTTCTTTGAAAACATCATCGCAACTAGAGAAACTAAGGTGCATGTTTTTGGGATTACAAGCAAACAGTGCGAAATTAAGTGCGGCCTTGTTAGACTACTGCAATCTGACTAATGTCAAAGTATTCCTAATGATGGGGTGTGGCCGTACGAGAACACAAATTTATTCTGTAAGGAAAACAGTGCTGTACGACTAGTATGCAAGATTCCAATAGTCTTACTATGAACGAGGTCATCCTTCGTCGCTACTAAACCGTGAAGATTTTATCGCAACTGCTCCTATTGCTGTAATTGACTTTTTACCCTCAAAAGAGTCAGTTAATACGGGACCTGCAGATATTCGTTTGGAATTTTATAGGAGTGAGAAATTTCCTGATATGCAAATGGAGACTTTCCCGGCGTATTGATTCGGGAAGCATTGGAAATTCAGCTTAACGATAGTAACATCAATAGGGACAGTGGACTGTATTTAAGTGAAGCCTGGAGACCAATTATTAGGGATCTATGTCTTGAAAAACAAAAATCTTCTCAACAAGGCCAAATGGAAGCAAACTGGTGCCGTGTACATAGCTCGCCAGCACTTACGTCTATAGGTTAAGCAACGTTGAACGTGGAGCGTGTTTGGATGGGTGACCGCGTATGGCTCAATACGCAGTCCGCAACACTAATACCCTCGGCTTGCGGTAGACCTGTTGCAAGCTATAAGGGCTGCCCTGCATTCAAAAGGGCTCGTAATAGGCAAAGAGGAACAACAAACGAGCAAGAAAGGCCACCAGATAAGAAACAACCACCAACAGCAGTGCCACCACAAAATGGCACTACTGCCAAGGAGAAAAATAGCACCACAGTCACAGAAAAAGAACAGACCCTCACTAACCATGGGAAGAAGAAGTCCAAACCGCGCAAAAGACCCAAAAATAAGCCTGGGACACTGCGCGAACCAGGGAACAATCATCCTCCAAGGGGAGTGGAGGAGAGGCCCTATGAGGATCAATCTGCCCTACCAGGTGGTTCTCCTGAAATGGGCTCACCAGAGAATGCCTCGCTACAGCAGAGAAAGGACTCTCATGCAAACCTTCAAGGCGCCTTCCAACAGAGACAGAATCAGGGCGCAACCAGCGTAGCACAGGAGAGTATCGACAGGCTAACCAGGATGCTAGAGTCTGCACTAAAAATGGTCTCCAACCTTACAGAACAGCTGGAGAAGATGACCAGCGCCGTGACGAAAGCCCTGGCTTCCTCAAAGTGCTCCCACTGCAACCATCATGGCTAGACCCCTGCTACACTCTTTATCTTTCTGCGCCTGGAATGCCAACAGCATTTATAGTCAATTACCTGAATTTCGACAGTTTTTACGAGACCATGATGTGGATGTATGCCTTGTCTCCGAGACCTATCTCAAGCCCGGTCTGCGAGCATCTGTGCCGAACTACAACTGCTATCGCTGGGATAGGCCTACCGCCTGCGGAGGAGTAGCCCTATACATCAAACGAAACATCCCTCATCACGAGATCGTCATACCCAGACTCCAACAGATGGAAGCCGTCGGTGTCGAAGTGACGACCTCCAACGGAAAATTAACGATCATCTACTGCTACCGTCCTCCACGGCGTCAGCTCAACGAGGATGATTTCACGGCCTTAGCCGCCATCGGTGGTAAGCTCCTGATTGGTGGAGATATAAATGCCAAACACACCGACTGGAACAGCAGATACTCTAACGCCGCGGGAGTAACCCTGAGAAGACTGACCAACAGACTTAATATGGGGGTGTGGGCACCAGATGTACCCACTCATTATCCAAGCAACGGCCAACGGCCAGATGTTTTAGACATCTTCATTAGTAAGGACATACAGGGCTATGTCGCCACTGCAGCCTTAAACCGGCTATCCTCCGATCACTGCCCGGTTACAGCGGAAATTGAGATCGGACCATGGCAGACCCTGAAGCACTCTACTTTGGATTACAAAAATACAAATTGGAGGCTTTTCCAAGAAATCCTCCAAAACAAACTTTCGAACCAACCTGAAATCACGAACATCGACAATGCACTCGAAATCTTTGAGACAGCAGTCAAAGAGGCCACTGACGCTTCAACACCCATTAGGACACCTCGGTCAGCTCCCACTCCACAGCTTCCCCCTCAACTGATGGCTGAAATACGACACAAAAACAGGGTTGCAAAAGAATGGAAGCTGACGAGAAACCAAGCAACGAGAAGGCTGCTCAACAGACTACAGAGGGAAATAAAAGCTTCCCTGCTGCAGCACCGAAATAGAGAGTGGGATGCAAGAGCATCCATGCTCAGTCCAGAGGACGGGTCACTCTGGCTACAAACAAGAAAGCTTACCAGACGAAGACAGCGCCTTCCTCCTCTCAATGGCAACCATGGGTTAGCTGTCACTCCTGAAGACAAGGCGAATGCCCTCGCCGATGTCTTTGAAACAAATTTTCGGCCGTCGCAAACAAACGCAGACCCCATACACCTCGCCGAAGTCAACCGTCGGCTGAGGGTATACCTGCAAGCAGAAGATGAATTTCAAATGGACGATATTACCCCTGAAGAGGTTATCAACAGCCTGCAAAATCTCCACCCTCGCAAAGCTCCTGGTCGTGACGAGATCTGTAACAGAACTTTGAAGCACCTGCCTCCTGAGGCCTCAGTCTACCTCGCAGAAATTTTCAACACCATTCTCCGCCGACAACAGTTCCCTAACAGATGGAAACATGCAGTGGTTGTGGGAATACACAAGAGTGGGAAGGACGCACATCAACCGCAAAACTACAGACCTATTAGCCTTCTACCAGCCATCAGCAAGGTATTCGAAAGGCTACTGCTAAAACGACTGTCCACTCATATTGAGGACACAAATGCCTTACCAAATCACCAGCTAGGATTTCGGCGCGACCACTCAACTACTCAGCAGCTGATGAGAGTAACAGAAGCTGTCACAAAAGCATTCAACCACAAACAATACTGTGCCATGGTGATGCTTGACATCTCACGAGCATTTGATTCCGTATGGCACTCGGGCCTCCTACTTAAGCTATATGAGCAGGGTATCCCGGGACCATACGTGAAATTAATAAGATCATATCTGACAGATCGCACTTTCAGTGTTCGAGTCGACAGAGCCTTCTCAAGTGTAAGAATAGTGAAAGCCGGTGTTCCCCAAGGCTCAGTTTTGGGCCCGACTTTATACTCATTATATACTGCTGATGTCCCCACATCCAATGGTGTTTTGGTCGCAACATACGCAGACGATACCGTTTACCTCGCAGCCAGCCGCAGCAAAATTTTAGCCATTCGCCGTCTTCAGGAAGTCCTCCAGGTAACAGAGAGCTGGGCCCGGAGATGGAGAATTGATATTAACCCAGCCAAGACACAGGCAATAATCATCAGCAAAAGACTTGGGCCCCGTCGGCAACGTCAACCGGACCCCGTTCTTCACCTTCATGGTAACGACATACCCTGGTCAGCTACTGCACGCTATCTTGGAGTGTTGCTAGACAGGAGACTCACCTGGCAAGCCCATATTAATGACATCCGCAGGAAAGCAAGCATGAGGCTTCACAGCCTATACTCGCTGCTTAACAAAAACAATAATCTAGCCCCAAGTACTGGCATTAAGATATACACCACCCTTGTAAGACCAATTATTGAGTACGCCTGTCCAGTGTGGGCATACGCTGCTGACAGCCATATACTCAGATTACAAACAATACAAAACAGGGCACTGAAGAGAGCTCTACATCTTCCAACCAGTTTTCCAACCTATGCACTCCATGAAGCCACTGGAGTTCCATATCTTCACGACAGGTTCAAACAACTAGCCGAAGTTTTCTACAAAAGTACACATAGAAGCAAAAACCCTGAAGTCCACAATATCGGTCGCTATGATACAACAATTGATCGTCATAAGAGACCATTAAATTTAATCAAATAATATACACCACCTTGAAGCCACTCCAACAGTGAAGATTTGCACCATCCATATACTTTTGGAGGCAATGTCTTCGGACAATATCCTCCACCTCCACCTGCCCTCTAAGAAAAGGCAGTAATTGGTGCTGTGCTGCTGCTGTTCATCCTTCCCTACATCCTCTATGGATGCCAGGTGTGGGGAACGGCTTCCAAAACAAACATCGACCAACTCCAAAAACTCCAAAACCGATGCCTGCGGGTCATTCTGCGCGCATCAAGGTACACACCGACAGACGCCCTACACGACCAAGCCGGCGTAAACCGGATCTACGTCGAGATCTAACGGCAAACAGAAAAATTCTACCAGCGAGTTGAACAAAACAGAGAACAGGATGAAAGGCTCCATACCCTTGGCACAACCAAACCAAGGCACTGGCACAAATACAAAGTACCACTAAGCATCATATATCAGCCTGAATAGAACTGATATGACTGTAAGAAAACTGTAGGGGTTTTTCACATAAGGTCGTCTCTGACGAACCGTAGTCATGTTTTCCCCTCAATGAGTAATAAAAAGTGTCCCCAAAATAACCTATCCTATACAGAGAGACACATTAAGTAGTGTTGCCCCGGCAACGGAACTTTTTACACAAACAAGCCGTTCAAACAAGCCGTTGAGGCACAGACACATAAAAAAAAAAAAAAAAAAAAAACCTGTTAAGCAACGGACTTGGACTGCGGCTGCTGAGCCACCCACTCACTAGTAGTGTCCAGTAGTTCCCTGTGTAGCTGACGTAGATCGGTGGTACAGGACCCTGCTCTGGGCCCGAAGGGACTACCGGTGCAGGAGAATCGGGCGACGGTGACTCAGGAGAATCAGGTGACGGAGCGTCAGTAGATACAAGGGTATCGGTAGGTTGCTGTTGGGTAGCTGGATGGTTGAGCTTTTCTGTACTCTCATCTTTGAGAGTGACGTCTGTGTCTATCTTCTCTAGTAGTTCTGGGTCCGCGTTCGCGGACGACTGGAACGACGGTGCTGCTGGCCAGAACGCCGGCGGATTCTTCCTGGCTTCCTCTGCCATTCTGTCCAAGGCACCTAGGTCAGGAAAGGAGTTCTTCGATGGTTTTTCATGCTTCTTGGGCGGCATTCTCGAGTAGAGTGGAGTCTAGTGAGTGGGTGGCGCAGCAGCCGCAGTCCAAGTCCGTTGCTTAACCGACTACTCGTGGCCATTATGTTGCAGAATGCAACCAGCGTCGCGAGGACGCCGTCTGCTGTAACTGCGGCTCTTCACACGCTGCTTCCTATCGCGGTTGCAGAGCATGGAAGCATTTGTGTGTGTGTGTGTGTGTGTGTGTGTGTCTGCCTCAACGGCGTGTTTGTACATGTCCCGCTACCTAGGTAGCTCTACTGTTATGTGTCTCTTTGTTTTGGATAAGGTTGTTTTGGGGACTCTTTTTATTTGCGCTTTGAGGGGAAAACATGGCTATGGTCATCTAGGACGACCTTATGTGAAAAACCCCTACAGTTTTCTTTTAATCATATCAGTGCTATTCCGGCTGATATATAATATTTAGTGGTACTCAGCCTGATCTCCGAAGGATACGCACGTACTCGCAGCCAAGACAACGTGAGAGCAGAACTAAGCCACCGGAACCTACTAGGCATCGCACAACTACTACCAGACAGCGGCCATCAAAGAAAGAAGAATGGCGGAAGACCATCAGAGGGGAAGACAGCGGAGGTGGCAGAGAAGTATGCGACCGCTCCTGCACCAGACACTCTGCCGAACTTCGAGAAAGAAGATTAGACGAACTCATCGCCCTCCTCACGAAGCTGACAGACCATCTGGCTGCAAAAGAAGACCTGTCTGCCTCCCTGAGGCAGCAGTAATGTCACCACACACAACGCGGCGTGCCATTTCTGTAAAGGAACGAAGGCCACAGTGGCAACCATCACTTGAAGAAGACATTGACAGCCAAACGAGAAGACATACCGACAGTGAAGATATGTCCCGTCTAATTAACTTGGAGGCAATGTCCTAGGACAATATACTCCACCTCACACCAGCTCAAAAGGAGCTGTGACTAGGCTGTAATGCGGTTAAGCAATGGTGAGCGTGGTCAGCGCCTGGATGGGTGACCGTTTTGGCTCCATACGCAGTCCGCAACACTGATACCCTCAGTTCCAGCGCGCTGATTGGGCGTCATGGCAACCCTCTATACACGACATTCGAATTTCGGCGGCAACAACCAAGAGACACTCCTCAGTCTGTTCCGTGTTGGCATCCGCTAAGTCTAGATGTGCGACAAGGAAAGTGCTCGCCGCGCTGCCGCGTCGGGCGGGTCGAGTGCCCCACCGGACTCGGCTTTGCCGGCGGCAGTAGCGGCCACGTTGACGACCCGGCTATCGGAAACTGACTTGGCAACGGATATGAATCGGACGGCTACGGAACGTGGTACGACGACCTGGCAACCGAACTCGGACCCGTGTATGGATACAACTGAGACCGTTCACACAACGCCAACGACAACCGGGCCTGCCCAAGGACACGACTCCCGTGGAAACAAGCGGTGCACCTCACCGCTTCCTCTGTGGTAAAGCGAAGTTGTCGAGGAGTGAGAAGAGAGCCAGCCACAGTAAAATCAGCATCCCTGTGTCGCAGCTCGCCACCACCAGCAAAGACAAAAAGGCGGGAAAAAAGAAGATTGTAGGTGCCTTCTCTTTCCCAGAACCATCCGCTACACTGCAGTATCGTGGAACATCTACGACCAAACACCGAAAAGCGAGCTCAGCCGGAGATAAACCGGACGGCGAAGGGTTCACGCTGGTGCGACGCACGAACAAGCCTGCGCCGACACTCGACCCCGGCAGAATAGAACTTAGAAACAGATACGACGTGCTGTACCAGGAAGGACCTGAGCAGCAGCAGCCGCAGCAGCAACAACAGCAGCCGCAGCAGCAACAACAAGAGCTGCAGCAACAACAACAGCAGTTGCAGCAACTAAGAGAGCCACAGCAGCAGCAACAACAGCAGCCGCAGCAACAACAGCAGCCGCAGCAACAACAGCAGCCACAGCAACAGCAGCAGCAACAGCAAATACAACAACAACAGCAGCAGCTACAACAGCAGCAGCAATCAAAGTATTTGATTCCTCCTATTGTGGTACAATTTCAAAACAGTTATAAGGAACTGTACCAAATGATCAAAGGCACTCTGGAAAATCAACCCTTCCAAGCCAAGTCGGCCGGAGGCGATAAGGTCAAGCTAACCTTCAGTTCGACCGATCACTACCTTAAGGTGACCGCAGCGTTGCAGAGGAAGGGCATACCCTATTATACCTTCCCTTCTGCTGCCGAGAAGATACTGAAGGTCGTCCTCCGTGGGATGCCCTCAACCTTGCCAACTGATGATATCAAGGAAGAGCTTGAAGATCTCGGACTTGACATACGCACAGTGGCCCAGCTGAAGAGACCTGGCACTTCAGACACTATGCCACTCTTCTTGGTGGTCATGCCCGACAGGCCCCAAAATAGAAAAATCTTTCAAATGGAGTCTCTAATGTCACTGCGCATCTCAGTTGAAAAACTGAGATCCTCCAATGGCCCAGTCCAATGCTTCAACTGTCAGGCCATAGGACATGTCGCTCGCCACTGCAACATGCCCTCAAAGTGTGTAAAGTGTGCAGGAGCACACTTATCAAACGACTGCACTCTAAAGAAGGGGGAGGGCAGTCCCAAATGTGCAAATTGCGGTGACCAGCATGTGGCCAGCTATAAAGGCTGCGTTGCCTTCAAACGGGCAAGGGACAGGCAGCGTGGGGTCGCTGCAGAACAAGCTGTCAACGCGCAGAAGCAACGCGAGGAAAAGAAAAAACAGGATTCCGGGAACACCCAGCCACTGGCTGACAAACCCACCAACAGAGCAAAACCAACCACGACGGGGCGACAATAACGCAACCTCCACGACGTCTAAGAAGTCATCCAAGACATCTCAGAAGCCACCAAAGCGCCAAATCCCGCAGGAAAAGGCACAAGGACCCAATAAGAAGAAGAACAACACCAAACCGTCAAAGAAAACATCTCCAACGACCTCATATGCGGAGGCAACTACTAGCCAGTCGCGAGACCCTAAAGAAGCACTGCCACCAGTGGCAGAAACTCAAGACCTGCCTACTCAAGCAAGGCAAAACCACCAACAGCACCACCCACTCCCCACACAAATCAATGAGGGAGGAGCAGCTATAGATCGTCTGTTCGACATTGTTGGGTCGCTTCTGACAATGTTAACGACACTACTGACAAAGTTCGATCAACTGGCCGCGGATATTAAATCCGCAATAACGACAGCTCACCGAGCCGACCTTCCACAGAACTCCCACACCAGTCATGGACAGAGTTAACATAGACGGCATATCAATATGCATATGGAATGCCGACGGCATTTTCCAACAACTCGGCGAGTTTCGGCAATTCCTACGGGAAGAGAACGTAGACATATGTCTAGTAGCCGAAACTCACCTAAAACCTGGTCTCAGAGCAACGGTAGCCAACTACCTGTGCTACCGTCACGACAGACCCACTGCGGGAGGAGGAGTGGCCATATACATTAAAAGAGGCATCCCTCACCACACGGTACACACTCCACCACTGCAAATAATCGAAGCAACAGCAATCGAAATGGCAACCACATCGGGACCGGTCACCGTCGTCTCAGCATATAGACCTCCACGGAGAGTACCGATTGAAGATGACATCCGCCAGCTGCTCACCCTTAGGGGTAAGCTCATCATTGGAGGAGACTTCAACGCAAAACATCCAGCATGGAAGTCAAGAGTCAGCAATCCAGCGGGAAACCAAGCTATACAGAATGAGTGCCAGAAACAATCTCCAGGTCTGGGGCCCGGACGAGCCGACCCACCATCCCTGGAGCGGCAACCGCCCATGATGTCCTTGACATAGTAATCACCAGAGGCATCGTTGGCTTCGTCTCCGCCACCACCATGAACAGGCTCTCATCAGACCACTCTCCGGTCATGATGAATATTGACGTTGGATCATGGAGACGAATTGTTCCAAATGAAATTAATTATAACCGGACAAACTGGGAACGGTTCCGTGAAGAAGTCTCAGAATCCCTCCAGCGTCTGCGCCCACTGGACGAGAGACAAATTGAGGCGGCGATAAAACAAGTCTCATCTGTCATCCTTGACGCAGCGAATTCTGCAACGCCCCCTCCGGTGACAAGACAACAGTCACTGTCAATTACCGCCACATCTGTTGGCTCAGATTAGACACAAGAACAGAGTGGCTAAGGAGTGGAGGCTTACAAGACAGCCCAACACCAGGCGCCTCCTAAATCGCCTGCAGCGTGAGCTGAAGGTCAGTCTCCAGGAACACCGCAACAGGAGAGTGGGCCGCTCGCCTGGCGTCGCTGAACGTCACCGACGGTAATCTGTGGGTCGAGACCCGGCGGTTCACCAAGAAGCGAACAAGATTGCCCCCGCTACATGGTGAGAGGGGACTAGTGTTCAGCGATAAAGACAAGGCCAATGCCCTCGCCGATCACTTTGAGAAGCAGTTTCGGCCTGCGCAGGACGATGACGAGGAAGAATCTGCGGATATCCGCAGAAGACTGCGGCGCTTCCTTGCCGCTGATGACGACGGCTACCAGATCGACGAGATCTCTGCAGAAGAAGTTCGCCGAATCATCTCCAGATTAAACATCAAAAAGGCACCTGGAAATGATAACTTGGGAAATAGGCTGCTGAAAAACCTTCCAGCTCCAGCAGTAGAACGCATAACCGAGCTGTTCAACTGTATATTACGCACTCAGCACTACCCCCGATGCTGGAAGCAGGCAACGGTGATCGGAGTCCATAAGCCAGGGAAGAACGGAACTTTCCCCCAAAACTTACAGGCCCATAAGCCTCCTCCCGTCCCTAAGCAAGGTTTTTGAGAGGCTCCTTCTGAAGAGGATGGAAGAACACATCCGCAGAGAGAACATCATCCCGGAGTTCCAGTTCGGCTTCCAGAGGGGTCACTCCGCCACCCAGCAGATCATGCGCATAGTTGAGCGCGCCACGACCGCATTCAACCATCGGAGCTACTGTCCGCTAGTCCTGCTAGATGTGGCACGAGCATTTGACTCCGTTTGGCACAGCGGACTACTTTATAAGCTTTACAATCAGGGACTCCCCTGCCCGCTTGTGAAGCTAATTAAGAGTTACATCACTGGAAGATCCTTCAGAGTGAGAGTTGGGAATGAACTATCTTCTCGCCGCCCAATCAATGCAGGTGTGCCACAAGGGTCAGTACTAGGGCCGGTACTGTACAACCTGTATACTGCCGACATCCCTGCTCCAGCAACGGTTCGCACAGCCCTATACGCGGACGACACGGCCTTCTTCACCGCGCATAGATATAAAGCTGCTGCCATTCGGCGTCTACAACAAGTACTTCAACAAACTGAAGCCTGGGCCAGGCGGTGGAGGATTACCATAAACTCGACCAAGACCCAAGCAATAATGCTGACGAGACGTCTGGGGAAACGTGATCGCCAGCGCAACCAGACACCAAAACTACGACTCCACGGAGAGGACATCGAGTGGTCAACCACTGTAAAATACCTGGGTGTGACGCTTGACTCCAGGCTCACATGGAAGCGTCACATTGAGGAGACCCGACTCAAAGCCGCAACGAGGCTGAGGGAGCTGTACCCTATTCTAAATACGGACAGTGCACTGGCAGCCAATACCGGAGTGAGCGTATATTGCAGCCTGATAAGACCGGTAATTGAGTACGCGTGTCCCGTATGGGGCTACGCCTCCAGGTCCTCAATAAAAAGGCTGCAGACAATGCAGAATCGTGCGCTTCGGCGAGCACTACATGTGCCTCCCCGGTTTCCTACAGCTGACCTGCATGAAGCCGCAGGTATCCCGATGCTTGAAGAAAGAATCGCACAGATTACAAGATCTTTCTACCGAGCATCCAGAAACTCAAACAATCCCTTAATTGCCAACTTAGGGCAATACTACACAATATATGACAAGCACAAGAGACCGCTGTCAATATTGACATAAAACTAAAAATAGAACCGAGCAAACCAAAAGACACACCAAAAGTAATGCAACTGACCTTTTAACGTTTGAAGGAAGTGTCAACAGACAAACCCTTCGCAATAAACTGCTTAAAAAGATAAAGCAGAAAATGCTCAGGACGACGACGTACAACCAAGAGACAGACAGCAATTCACGCCCAGACGACTTCTGAGTTAGCAGCCAATGAGGACGCATCAGCAAGCCAGCCAGGGAACTTTTCGCCGCGCAGCCGACCCCGCCGTGGCAGCGGGCCTCATAGTGAGCCAGCATCGAGCACCCAGCAGACGTGATGCCTCGCGACTTCAAGAATCCACATATTACCGTAGAAGAACGACATCTAGAGTGGTCGAAATGGATAACCACCACGCTGAAGGTCACAGACTTCATAGCAGCGTTCAACGAAGACACCCGTCAACTGTGGAATTGCCGACTGAGTCCAGACAACACCGAGAAGTGGATATTGTCTGTACTTGTCCACCTCGACCACGATAACAACTTTTCATACGAGCTTCCTTCTAACTACAAGAACCTCATGAAATGCCTGACGAAGAGGGAATACAGCCACCTTGCTGAGCAACGGATCATCAGGGGCTACCCAAGATGGCCCGAAAAATGGCCTGAGGCGCTAGTGTTCCCGACACTGTGGGCCAACGATTTCAACATCCAAGAGCACATCGAACTCCTCAAACGACGGTTTCTCCTCATGCCATACACACGGGACATCTTGCAAGAAGCTGACCTAGCAGAAGAAGATGGCACTGAGGAGGACACAGCGGACGAGGAGATGCCACAGGAGGAGGGACCAGAACAAGGACCGGTCCCGCGGTTCGACGGAGGCTACATCGAGCTTATCGCCGAACTGCAAGCCTTCACAGCTGACATCATCCTGGCCATCCCCATCAAGGGCGGTCTGAAATTCATGCCGCAACACCCG
This sequence comes from Vandiemenella viatica, assembly GCA_031002005.1. NCBI lineage: Eukaryota > Metazoa > Arthropoda > Insecta > Orthoptera > Morabidae > Vandiemenella > Vandiemenella viatica. Next base: position 179,363,096 of record CM061921.1, on the reverse strand, counting down.
CAGCAGCTAAAACTTCTCCACAAGTTTCTGGAGGCGTACGGCATCGAGCACGCCCCACAGCTGCCCAGGAGACCCGCCAACTTGGTGGTACGGGGACTACCAGGCGACACTACCGAGGAAGCGGTCGCCGCAGTACTGAGTGGCTGTGGGATTGCCACCCTCGCAGTCCACCAGATGCGGCGCCCGGGTACCGACGAGCGCCTGCCACTGTACACCGTACAGCCAGATGAACGGGTATCAAGAGAAAAGCGCCCTTTGGTACTACTCGGACACAAGGTCCGGGTAGAGTTGAAGAAGAAGCCGCCGCTCGCCCTCACTCAGTGCTACCGGTGCAATAATTTCGGTCATCTAGCCCGGGATTGCACCGGGGCACAGAGATGCTTGCGTTGTGGTGAAAACCACAGAGTGGCGGACTGCCCGCAACCAAGGGAAGCAACGAAGTGTTGCAACTGCGGGGCCACTACTCACGCAGCAAGCTGGGGCGGGTGCCCGTCCCACCTCAACCTCCGCCGGGCCAAGCCAGCGCCCCCCACCACCACCAGTGAGCAGCAGCAGCGACGCAGCCAGAAGCGGAGGGTGACACATCCGAGGCCCGCATCGGACGCGACCGGACCAGCTTAGAGCGGAGCAGCCACAGCAAGGTGCACGACCACATTCGCATGTGAGCTGTCAAGCTGAGCGCACGCACATTGCGAAAGCTACGATGACATACAGTTGTCGCTGTTTATTAGAGATTCTCTCAGTCTTTCGAGCCAATGTATTTTGGAATCCCTACAACGCATTCCCGCTAGAGAGGTGGGAATGTCGCCTCCAGCCCGGCAAAGATCCGTGGCAGGTATATGTTGCCGCCACATTCGGCAAAGACATCTTTAAATGGGAAATTCCTACCACGAACTTCGAGATCTTTAAGCAAACACTGTCAGACGCCAAGTTTGCGGCACAGCATGCCGTACCGAGCGATGACGGAGATAAAGATGACCGCATGCCATTTCCACTAATCTTCAACCAAGATTTCTCTGAGACAGATTATTGGAAAGAAGTCAAGCAGCGCATGCCCCGTCCGCCACCAGAAGAATCGCCCTCAGCTGCAAACCAATCAGAGAACAGCACGGAGCCATCGGCCAACGATACTGGCGCCAAACCCGTCGACTGCAGCGACGACGAGACGCCTATCGCCGCCGGACCTGTGCAGAAACTGATAGTCACTTCGTCAGTGGACTTTGCAGCCCTTTCCCTCAAGATATGGGAAATCACCGACCTGGCTGTCTTCACCTGGCCAGTACCTGAGGGCCTACTGGTCAAATGCTCATGCCCGACTGACCACGAGACCGTTGCGGCCCATCTGGAGGAGCAAGGCCTCAGCTACGCTGTCAGGCAAGCGGGCAGGCCACGCCGACTGGTAGTCCGCGGGCTGCCAGAAACTACAACGACAGAGGAGGTCGTCACTGGCTTCAAGGAGCACGGGGTAACTGTGAGGGACGTCGTCCCCATGGTGAAACCGGGCACCGAGGAGCGCCTCCCTCTCGTCGCCTTCACCGCAGACCCTCCTGCCACAGCAGCCCTACAAGTGAAGAAGCTACTCGGCCAGGAGGTCCGGGTAGAGCCGAAGAAACGCCCGCCAGCTGCACTACAACAGTGCTACCGATGTCAAGGGTTCTTGCACCAAGCCAAGAACTGCAGCGCAGCTGAGCGCTGCGTCCGTTGCGGGCAACAACACAGCGTCAAACAATGTAGCCGCCCACGCGAAGCGACGCCAACATGTGCTAACTGCGGCCAATCTCACTCAGCCGCCTACGCGGGTTGTGTCGCCAGGCGCAATCTGCGAAAGTCGGCAACCAAGCAGAAGCGGCTCCATACGCAGTCCGCACCCGCGCCGACAGCAGAAGCGCCCGGCAGTTACCCAGACACCAAGCGGCGCGCGCAGCGCCCCCCCACCATCGAGACAAGCCAGCCCCGCCCGCCGCCCAAGCCATGACCAACACTCAGCGCTCCGCTGCTGGCCGGAGCAGGCGCCCCGCTCCACGTCTCGGCGCACGCCAAGACGCAGGCGGCCAGATGGCTGTCCTGCAACAACTTGTCAGAGCTGTGTCCGCCCTGACACAGCTGGTGGCCACACTTCAGCCGTTTTGAACACCTCTCCGCCTCCCATACTGGACCCGAGCCGAGACTAGCCCGACCTTCGCCAAATAAATCTGCAACAAATTAAGCAAAAGGACGGAGGGGCAGGAAATGTCCAAAGCGTCCAGTGTCACCACGGCTCGCCGTGGTGGCACAAACCTCCAGTCGACGACGACGACAAGGTGCACTTGCCGTTCAACCGCCGAGCGGGACGGACGGGAAGGCGGACGAGGCTGCCACCTCCCTGCCAAGGCGAGAGAGATGCCAAGATGGCAGCGCTCCTCCAAGTGGTCCAGGACATACCTGGCCAAGTAGCTGCCGCCATCACTGCAGCACTTAACAGCATCACACTGGCAAACCAACGGCCGTAAGCGAGCTGGTGATTGCGGCCTCCACTCCACCTGATCGCGAGCGCTGTCGTTGTGGGCGGCGTGCTGCCGGTGCGGAGTCTCTGGGCTAATGTCATACCGAAAGCAAAATACAACCGAGGCTGAAGACCAGCATACGGTAAAACAGCCAGTCAGTCGGGTTCGCCCGGCTGACAAATGACAACTATGATGATGATGATGCAACAACCAATTCAGAGAACTGGCCTGCCTTACTGTTACATACTACAGAAGCGCTGCAATCATTCTCCCAACCAACAGCAACTCTAGAAACTGTTCATCAACTAATGCGACTAGTGGAAACGGCAAATGGTGCATTTAACTATCGGGATCACTGTGGGGTGGTACTCCTAGATGTGGCCAAAGCCTTTGATTCGGTCTGGCACGAGAGATTGCTCTACAAAATGGCAACCCTTGGCGTGCCTGGCAGATTCTTGAAGATCATTACCAGTTACCTACAACAAAGAACATTTGTAGTAAAGGTAGAAAACATCACGTCCACACGAAGAACAATACGTGCTGGGGTCCCTCAGGGCAGTGTACTGGGCCCAGTACTATATACTCTCTATACCGCTGATCTACCCATGCAACAAGGAACTGAAACTGCACTTTACGCTGACGATACAGCAGTCTTTGCAACTTCACGTAGCCCAGAGTTGATTGGACGGAGACTTCAGACCGCACTAGATGAGATTGAAGACTGGACGACAAAATGGAGAATACTCATAAATGCGTCTAAAAGCCAGGCCATCTGGTTAACAAAAAGAAGAATGCCACATCGACCCAGACTGGAACTTTTTGATGAATGAATCCCTTGGGTGAATACAGCCAGGTACCTAGGCGTCACTCTAGATACCAAGCTGACATGGAAGGCTCATGTTGAAGAGGTTAGACAAAGGGTACAGCGCCGATTGGGAGAATTATATCCAGTCCTCAACCACACCAACACCCTCAGCAGTAGAATTGGAATCCAATTATATAAGTCACTTGTGAGACCACTGATGGAATACGCTTCCCCAGTTTGGGCATACGCGGCTGCAACACATTTGGACACTCTTCAGAGATTACAAAATAAAGCGCTGAAAAGAGCTCTTCACCTTCCAATAATGTTCCCGACTAATCAACTACACCAGGTAGCTGAAATTGAAACACTCAAAGATAGATACCGGAAGTTGGCAACCGCTTTCTACAATAATGCAGAAACAAATACAAATCCGACAATAAATACACTCGCCCAATATGACGTGAGTCTAGGACCGCACAAAAGACCGCTTTACATACTTCAACATAGAGCCACAAATGGCAAATCCAAAAATATAATATCAATCCAATGGACAAATTTAAATGAGCCCACAGCAAATGACAAATAAATACAGAGAAACTCCTTAATCGAAACACCCTACGAGAAAATGAAGGAAATGCCAAACAGGCAAAAACTTCAATAAAGAATTCTGCAGCTCAAGGGCTGTAGAAGAAAGTTGGCTCCACGGCTCCACGGAGCGAAGCCAGTCTGTTTGTGATTTCGAGAAGCAACATCTAAATAGACCTGATGAAGACAACCGAGCATGTTGTCGAAACGTCGTCGTTTTATGACACCATCCGGCTGGAAACCCGTGAAACTTTCATTAAGAAATTTCCTTCTTACACGTCATCATACTGCCTGATCATGCATGTTTTCGTGGTAGAATGCGTACATGTAACAAGTGTTGTGCATAAGTTGACACAAAACAAAGCAGCACCAATTACTCGTATTACCACTCATTACCGTGGCGAACATCTTTCTGGACGTACAGTGATTCAAGAAGTAGGATGGCGTGTTAATTTTCAAAGAAGTTGTGTACATAGTGCGCTCAGACAATATTATCACTACAAATTGCATCTCTGTATCCTCGCCATCACTTAGTGGGGGTAATGAACCAGCAGGTAGATGACTGACAAGTAATCACCAACGAATACGCTGGAAATCTTCACCTAGATGTCCTGTATTCTACAAGCAATAACCAATGAAGAATGAGCAATTATTTACGTTGAAGGATGGGGGAATACTCGATTGTTCCAAAAATTATCATGAAGGAACTATGCTACAATATAGAAGATTTAGGATATCTTCAACTTCGAAAAGTCAAGAAAATAATTTGAAAAAAAAAACTATGTAAAGAACATACATTTTGTAATGATATGTGCTTTGTTGAAATTTTTTTTTAACCTCCTACTGGTGAGAAAAATAAACGAATTAAAAATTATATACTATCTTATTATTAAGAGAAAAATCGGGTATAGTAAATTTGTTTACACATTACCGCATACATCAGTTTCCTTAAAATTATCATACTCTAACAGTTTTTATATGCCTTAATTGTTAGCTTTAAACATTTATAGACTAGTGATAAACTGGGGATATATGAAATGTATATTATCTATTAGCCCTTGCATCACAATAGCCATATAACACTATATTAAAATCGTGTCCACAAACGCGTTTTTTTGTTTTTTGCCTTTTTTAAACGTTCAAAAACTAGTGTTGAATGGGTTCTGTATGATACTTCATTGAAATGTACATTATCAAAATGAAAATCTATTAGCCCTTGCATGAAACAACGAGAATAATCAAGTAGCGTTTTCACTGATAACGTGTTAACAAACTCGTAGAAGTTCTTACTAAATTAACATCAGGATTTCGTGGTGTTGCTGGTCATTGTAGGCAAGGCGTCGATCAGCTTGTTCCATGTTGATTCGCTGAGAAACACACAATAGGCAGGAAAGGTTGTAAAATCATATAGTTTTCACTCCAGTCACTGTTCTGGACGAAATGGTGTAGCCGCCCAGTGAGACATTCATTTACAGATGCTCACTGTATAAAAGCCACAAATTGTGGAGACCAGCTGTCTAAGTATTTACTCTTCATGTTCAAACGTGTCTTTATGGCACCTAACTTTTTGGAACACAGCTACTGGATTAAATTTCACTTTAGGTGCCAGTCTTACAGTCAGGCGCTTGGTGTCATTGCTATTTATCTTGTAGCATGTTGAAAACAAGAGCACTTTAATAGCCATTTATTTCCAGCGAACTGCGATAGAAGAGACTCGGACTGGAACTGAGGGTGAACTGGCTGGTGTTGGCATTTATACCTCAGTCATCCCCTTCTTTGGAAAATTCTCCACATCATTTCTTCTTGAATGAAAGAAAGTATATTAGCAATATTTTAGGTGTGTTTGGTTGGGGGCTCGCCATGAGGCCGAAATATTTTTGTGTACTTGTGTTGTGATGTCAAGTGCGCTCTTATACGAGACATGTCTGTGATGAAACCAAGACTGTGCCGGGTTCTTAGCAACATATTAATGGGCTTTTCGTGTTCTGTCGCAGCTAATGGCACCCAGACTTGCCTCAAGCACCGGAAGAACCGGCTTGCTTGGCGCACGCCAGAAGTAACCCTACTTGCCTCAGGCACTGGACAAAGCAGGCTGTGCCGTATTCCAGACTGCTGACGTTAATGCACACCTGTTAAGAAAAACTTCGCCCCAGCACCGGCCTGTGACGTCACGCTCTCTCATTGACTCTCCCACTGCCGGCTTCTGATGTCATACATCCTAGGCATCTGATTGGCTGAATTCAATTTCCCGCCAACGCTTCCCATTGGCCAAGCCTGGGTATTTTCCAATAAACATATTGAGTTGCTATGTTTTCCTGTTGTTTCTGCCTTCGAGAGCTTTCCGTATATCCAAGGAATAGTGCATTGGACCACTTTCCTACTTCAGTAAGTTTTGTCATGTAGTGAGAAAATAAATCGAGATAAGTTCTGCATGACTTATTCTTTTGATATCCGTATTGGTTAAGCGCATTTAACTATAATAGATCTAAATACTCCATAGTGTTTGACCATTTGAGGCATTTTAGAAATCCACTTGCAGTTCATGGAGTCTCTTCGATCTGTTGTTTTTTTTTTTTTTTTTTTTTTTTTTTGGCAGTATATTTCAGTCAGAAAGAATTCAATTACAGTCGCATACTGTCAAAACATTCCTAATATGATACCGTCGGATCCCGGTCTTATCTTTATATAACATTTTTTTGAAGACCGCAAGGATTATACCCCCTGTCAAAGCCGAGAAGGAATCCTTATATGAAAATTTGACACTATCTAATCTCTGTCAGCAGTTCTCTGTCGCTTTGATTCTAAAATAGTAGACAAGTATCTCTCATAGTCACAAATTTTAAAAACCTGTAATGAATAAATGAATGGCGATTTGTTTAGCATAGGAATATTTTTTACAACGCACCCAGTCTACTGTGGCTGAAGGGTTAATATCTCTATTACTAAAAAATTGTCAAATGCTAGCTGTTATCCGCAATTTCGTACGCGAGGACTTGGAATTTTATTGCCAGAATTGGATATAAAAGCTGTAAATTAAGTAAAAGGTGTACCAAAAGCAGGAGTCACCTTAACATGACGGGGAAGCCATCACGATTCCATTCTACTATTGAAACACTCTCATGAAGAGAAATAATTTACAAAGTGTTTATAAATAGCAACAAACTGAGGGGAATGGTGGTAAGTGTGAGAAATTACCTGCTACCACTCCTCCGGCAGATTTTTGTTTGTGGTTTTAAATGGTCGCTTTCTGGGTACGTCTTTGTCAATACCGTTTTGTACACAACGTGTTCGGTTTTACAGTCTTTTAAGTTATATAGCTTGGAAACACGTGAGTTAGCACATGTAACAGCCCATGGGAGAAACATGTTTTTTATATGTGTACCCCTGCTACTTTGTATTTGTCTCTGGTCTTTACTAATAGTCATCCCAAAGGCTAATTTTAAAGTGTATTTAATGTCATTTAAACTGGAATGGAAGATCTATCAAAATTATTGGGATTCGAGGAATCAACAAATCGTTATCTTTTGCCATTCCACTAATGGTAACAGCTATTATTACGTTGTGCCCCAATTGTATTATTTGTAGGAGTGTGTCGTTGCACAACAGCGGTGTATCGATGTGGGAACCCCATGTTTTAATCTTAATTTATTAAATGGCACTCCCAATATCTTCAAAGAGATAAGGAACTCTATTGTATATATGGTAACTTATGCAGTATCCATAGCATTTTCCACCGATAAATATTCTATTATTTTGCCTAGCACTTTCCGTCATCAGTTTTTCATTTGTCTGTACAACAGTGTCATTAATCGGTGCTAAAATTTGTTGTGCCTGTACATTAAATTTAAGAACAGATCATACTTAGAGAGAAACAAAGCCTGTACGACCGATATTACAACTCTTTATCCAACAGAGAATCAAAACTGCATATTGGCCAAAACTGATGAAATCTACTTAAATTCTATCTATTTTTGTGTATGTATATATATTTGTGTGGGGGGGGGGCGAGGGGAGGCTGATTTAAAAAATTGGGACATTGAAAATAGTAGTTGCGCTAATTTTTGGATTAGCAATAACAAAAATAACTTGATGAACGCTGGGTGTTTCCAGTCGTCTTAAACAGGTAAGGATTAGCATTTTATTATGTAACGCCATCGTGGAAGGTCTTAAGGGTGCGATGTCATGGGATTGTTTGTTGAAGAAGGCCTCCTGCGGGTGGATTTGGAAGATTAAAGAGGGTGCCCGTACGGTATTGACTTGTACACACCGTTTGACTGAACTTGGTCATCATTCCAAAATTTGCAGGAAGCAACAAAAAATCCTGAATCATACCATCAAACGTAAGATTTTTTTCTTATTGCTTTACGCTTCAGGCCGCTAGTGACCTCGCTGTCAACGCGCATTAAAACCCCAATAACAATAACAACTTTACGTCTCGTTTACATCGAGGTCTCTAGGGGGTGGGAAAGTACAGGGAACAAGGACCATGAGGGAATTTGGCCATGGAATTTTGAAGGATCTATCTCGGCATTTGCCTGGAGTGTTTTGGTGATTTGGGGAAAACATGAAAATCGAATTATGGATGGCCAAACATGATTCCGCCCGACCGTGACGCGCACCCACCACGCTCGGTTTGATTTTTTCCCTTTATTATATTTATAGACTTTCTGTAAATGATTTTTACGCAAATAAAATGTTAATTGAACAATTGAACAGCTATTTAGCAAATTTTTAAGGTCAGTTGTTGTGAGCTAATAGTATGTTCATTCTCATCAGATAAAACACGTGCTCACTCTTGGGCTCGGATGAAGACTGCGATACAGAGATAAATGGATATATAAGATAAAGCGCCGGAATTTTCGACACGTTAGGAGTTTCTTTTTCAAAGCATATAAAGCAGTATATAATAACTATAGATTCTAAAGTCATTTTATGCTTCCTGAAAATCTGTCCCACTGTATATAACATTTGCTAATAAATTGTAAGTGCAAACATACATAATTTTAAAATATTGAAAAATTGCGTATTTGCTCGTATATTCAACGCCCAGAATTAGGCAAAACCCTAAAGTCAGCACATTTTGTTCTTGCAGTTGACAGTTTTTCTGAAACCCAAAAATATCACCAGGGTCAGAAAGGCACAAGTGTTGACGAATAGATCGAGAGGAAAGTTGACAGAAAGCGTTTGGCTTAGGAGGAAGTAGTAAGGTATTTGACTAATTCTGGGAAAGTTGCAGAGTTTAATTTAATTTAATTTCACTGCGATGAAGAGCTTGCTCTGGTGGCAGTTTCCCTACACACCAATTTTTCCCCTTTCCTTTTCCAAAATACGTTTGCCCTTTATTAATTACAACTTTAAATTCTTTTATCGTTTATAGTAAATTATTCGCCATTTCTCTTGATAATTTATACCAATCCCTGACACGTTACCTACGAAAGAAATCACGTCTGAAATCGAGGTCCATCTTGTGGTCATGGTCCTTTCTTAATTCTTCCACCAATATCCTTCAATGCCTCGTCACCAATGTACGACTTGTACACTCCCTTGACTCTCTTCACCCTCCTCCTGTCTTCCAATAATATATCTCAGGTACTTTTATCTTATCAGTTACTGATTGTGCTCTGCGGTAGTTTCCAGAGACATCTAAAAAGCCTTTCTTTGTATCCCTCCCAACTCCTATTTGATACAAAAATTGTGTGTCCTATACTACACTATCATATTCAAGCAATATTGTTACCAAAGGTTAGTAACCCAGTTATCTCACGTCTCTGGTACATTCCTTCATTATTCTCTCCAACAAGTGAAGGATTTTGAATCCTTTTCCTACTATCTATGTACTCAGTTGGGTTTGTTAACAAATTTTATTCCAAGGTATTTACATTTCAACTCTTCAACAAGCAATTAATTCCCCACCTTATAACCATAATCGATCTTTAGTTTTTATCTGTGCGCCTAATCAACTGACTCTTTGCGTTTATTTTCATCCCATATAGACCTACCCAGGTAGATATTCTCTCCAGATCACCCCGCAGCTGTTCACAGTCTTCTCTTCCTAACTAAGAATTATTTTACCAAGCAAATCACTTTTTCATACACTAAAATAATTTTACCTTACTTTGCACCATTTTGTGGCTCAAGATGTGAAACGCCTTCGAAAGATATAGTGCTACATTATTAGTTTGACCTCGTCCATTTGATTCGAAATATCTTGTATACCCTATAGTATAATAACTGAGATTCGCATGTCCTTTCCTGAAGCCATGTTGCCGTTTTGAAGACCACTTACGTTCCTCGCAGACTTTTCCAATGTGGTTGCATGTGAATCTCTCCATTAATTTTCCTGCCAATGTAGTCAAACTGATTTTCGAAACTATTTGCCACCCCTCCTTTATAGACCGGAACTACTATGGCAGATTTCCTCTGGTAACCAGCAGGTCTCGAGACTCAATTTATAAAACGTTTCAAAATAATATACACTGTCACATCCTGTTATCTTTAAAACTTCCATAGTAATATACCTACACTAGTTCCTTTGTGCTTTTTTAGTTTTCTTAATTCCTTCATCGTATCCACAGAATAAAAAACAAGTTTATTTTGGTATGCTCCCATTTAATTGTGTGGATAAGCTGGTTTTCCGATTTGTACCCTCCCATTCATGATGATCTCACTAAACCAGTTACTGAAAATCTCTGCCTTTTTCAAACCCTCAGGAACTTCTTCTCCATCCTTAGGGGCCATCCACAAATTACGTCACACGAATTTCATGATTTTTTACCCCTCCCTCCCCCATGTCACAGGTTGTCACATTTGTGGGGACACCCCCCTCCCCTCCCCTGGTGTGACGTCACATATTCTGCAATTTTAAATTTGTAAATTAAAAGAGCACTTCCAAAATGATTTATGTATTTCTAGTTAAAAAATATCATATCAACAATAAATCAAACATTTAAGAAGATTTTTAAAAAAAACATAAAAATCGAATTAATGATACAAAATTGAGTCATCATATGTCCATGGATTTTGAACCCATTCCTTGATACCGTTTATATTGGCATAATAGTAACTTCATTCTTAATTTCGATAGTGTTGGGAACATTCGTTGTGTCAACATTCATCTTCCGCTACGAGCCAAAAAGTGACAAATTATGCATGTGATGTCACAAAGTTTATGACACGTCCCCCCCCCCTCCCTTATCACACGATGTCACACTTTGTTGACCACCTCCCCCCCCCCCTCAAGGTGTGACTTAATTTATGGATGGCCCCTTATATATAATTGTCTCAACACGCTCTTTCCCCTTTTTTTTTAGAAATGATTACTTATTCCTTCAGTTGCTTGAGAGCCCACACGGTTATCATAGAGCTTTATCAGGAAGTATCCAATATGTTTCGTTCCGTTGTGTTCTACCGAGCGGGGCGGTGTAACGGTTAGCGTTCTCGCCTCGCATTCGGGAGGACGGCGGTTCGAATCCCCCCCGGGCATCCAGATTTGGGTTTTCCATGGTTTCCCCAAATCACTCCAGGCAAATGCCGGGATGCTTCCTTCAAAGGCCATGGCCGAATTCTTCCCATTCCTTGCCCCCCATCCTTTCCCGTCTCTAAAGACCTCGATGTTAAAAGAGACGTAAAGCAGTTAAAAAAAAAAGTTGTGTTCTGCTTTACCACTCGTGTAAAGCCTCCTTCAGTTACTAACGTATTTGCAATTTTGTTCCCATGTGTCATTAATCTTATTTCCTACCCAGTTGACACCTGTAAATTAAAATCTCCACCAATAATGACCATTCTACATTTGCTTCTCTATTCTGAGTATGAATTTAGTTTCTCCACAAGAGCCCCATCTTTATCATCATTCTTCCACTACACTACGCAAGCAGCCAACACTCGGATTTTTTTCTTTCTTACTAATCCAGAAATCTACGCCAAGTAAGTCCGTCATGAGCTTAAACACCAGAGCACTGTAGTGGTCTTTGCTAACCAGAATGAATACACTTTCACCCACGCGGTACACTCTAGCCACCGGGTAAAAACGCATTGCATTGCACTTCTTCTTTTAACCAAGACTCTACCACTTGTGGTTCGTGAATCTCTATTAAGTTTGCAAATTCTATAACTTGATTCATTATACTTACACATTACACTAGTAACACTCTTATTACTGCCTTTGTGACATTTTCAGAATTATCCTTCACCTTCCCAATTCTGTTCCAGTCAGTCATTGTTTCAGTAGCTTCATTTGTTTCTTTATCATTTTTAGTTTTCACGTCTTGGATTTACAATCATTTTCCCTTTCATCATCAACCTCCATCCTCTCACCAGCAGACCCTAACCTAAAGAAAAAACAGTCCTCACCCCATCATCACTGCTTTAGCTAACAGCCCAGAAAGTACCCGGTCCCTAGTGGAACCCTACCTGCCAATGGTGTCCACTGGCACAACCCCCAAGTAGCACCTCCGCCCGTTTCCACGCTTACCCCCTCACAGGGTGGTTCAACTGTGGCCGGTCACGGATTTAGGACCTGAATGAGTTCAACCTTGTTATGTTGCGTCTACTTCGCCACTCTCCTCAGATCATTCTTTATACCAGTGGTTCCCAAATGGTGTTCCGCGGAACCCTGGGGTTCCGTGTTCCGTCCGAGAATTAAATAAAATGTTAATTGAAAAGAGTCATAACCGCGCCGTGAGAAGCGCATTATGGATCTGCTTCCGTTTGTGAAGACTTACCGATGCGATATTGGTTTTCAGCTTACGCTTATAAAAATGGGGATCCGCCAAAAAATGTATGATCAATTGGGGTTCCGTGGCCAAAAGGAAATTGGGAACCACTGCTTTATACTATAACTCACGTTTCTAACTATACTATTCCGCGCATCTCCCGCTATCACTATCGTTCTGAGTGAAACTCCTCCAAAGTAAACCTATATATCCCCTATTACCTGACATAATTTTGCACTAGCTTTGAAAAAATTTGTGACCTGGTAGCCAGGCCTAACTGATCCTGCAGATGCGGACCTATCTATCCCATGCTTACTATTTAGCAGCAGAACCCTCTTCTTCCTATTCTTTCCTTGCGCGCCCTATTCCTAAAGGCCTATTATAATTTAACTTCTCGTACATCTACATGAGGCTCTTCCCCTCCTGACTCTAGTAATAGGTCAAATCTATTTTTCCCCACAATTTCTAAAGTGTCTGGCTTCTTTACCCTGTTGACCATATTTCCCCTACCACCTGTTGTCAGACCCCAAACATGTTTCTTACCCTCCTCACTGAACACACCATCTCTCATTTCTTCCTTTAAAGCCTGAGCTTCCTCAGGCTGATTCCCCACAGGCTGAGCCTCCACTGACTAAGCCTCCACAGCGTGACCCCACAGGCTGAGCCTCCGCAGGCCGAGCCTCTAGCAACTCCCTGATCGTTTCGGCCCTAGTCATTCATCCCTAATACAAAGTGGACAAAACTATGCGAGAGTCTCATTTATGATTTCTCATGTTTCCTCTCTACTACATTCCTAATTAAATCACTTCTTACACCAACTACAACCCACACCACGACCTGCGACAGACGCCACATTATTCAGGCATGATTTTTCTCAAATACTTCTACTATCGTCTAAACGAAACTTAAGTAGTAAAAGTAATTCTCTATTATCGTAAATTTAATTGATGAAGTAGTCTAACAACATTTATACCATATGCTTAACTTTTTCTATATAAAATTAAATTGAAACTTTATAAGTAAAATATTTTATAGGTAAAACTTGCATAAAAGGCAATAAATAAAACTTACGTAATGAATTTCAAAATCAACTAAGTTGGAATGTCATAGGTTGATAGTATTATTTAGTGCTAATCGGTTATTTACAAAATAATAATTATTTAAAAAATAATAATTATTTAAAAATAATAATTATTTACAAAATAATAATTTTTTATTGTAAATGCTAGGAAATTTTTTTTTTGTTTTTTATTTTATTGTATTTTTGATGTAATTCAATTAATGAGAAAGTAATTCATTAACAATAATATTTCAGACAGAAGAGGCCAATAATTTTAACTTACAAATATAATGACAATAGTATTTAAAATATCCACAGTGGAATTTAAAATATCAATACTGTGTAAACTTAATGTGAATAACACCACGTTATTTAGGATTAATTCTCATTATTATTTATTATTAGCAAGTTGTTATTTTCAGAACTAATGAAATAAGAAATGTTATATTTTAAACTGAACAGAGCCTACAATATGTGTGTAATACAGTAACCTCAACAATCGAGGTTAAAACTACTGATTTAAATTGGATGCGGTATATAAGCAATTAGAACTGTTAAATAACTAATACCACAATGTTTACCTATACTATAGTATTCTTAAATAAACCAACTACCAAGTTTTTAGCTATTTGTAAGATAGTAAAATGAGGCTATCTTACAATAATGACGCTAATTTAAAAGTCATTTATAAAGGTAAGTACAAATAATTCATCTTGCTCACTATAATCCTAAGAATTTAGCTGATAATTTAAAGATTTTAAAGCAATTTAGTCTACAAAAACTTAGCTAGTGATGAAAAATGTCAATATTTCTATAATGCTGTTTTTTGTGTTACGAGACATTTATCTCCCTGGACACCTATCTGAAATCGTTTACTGAAGTATCATTTTAAAAATTAAGATCTCCGCTTTGGTGACATCATATATTAAGACAGCAATTTTCTGAAATTCGGCCCTTAAAGGGCAAAATTATCAATATTTCTGTAACGCGTTTTTGTGTCACGAACCATTTATCTCCCTTGATATCTAACCGATATAGATAAATGAGGTATCATATTAAAGAGTAAGTCTCCGCCGTGGTAACAACATATTTTATGAAAGGTATTTTTCGTAATTCGACCCTTAAATGGCAAAAATATCAATATTTCTAAAATGCGTTTTTTGTGTCTCAGGCCATTTATCTTTTGGATGTATTACCGAAATCGATAAATGAAGTAGGATTATGAAGATTAGTGTCTCAGCTTTGGTGACATCATATACCAAGAAAGACTTTGATTTTGGGATTGAACCCTTAAAGGGAAAAAGTATAAATGGTTCGTTAACGAATTTTTGTGTCACGAGCCATTTGTCTCCATTAATATATAACCGACATAGATAAATGCGGTATCATTCTACAGATTAAGGTCTCCGCTATGGTCACATCATGTTTTAAGAATGGAATTTTCTGAATTTAACTCTTAAAGGGCAAAAATATCAGTATTTCTAAAATGCATTTTTGTGTCTCGAGTCATTTATCTCCCTTGATATTAAAACAAAATTATAAACGAGATATCATTTTAAACACTGAGGTTTCGTAAGGTCTTCTGTTGGTTACGCTATATTTAAAGGAAGGAATTTTTCAAAATTCGACCCTTAAAGTGTAAAAGTATTAATATTTCTACTATGCATTTTTCCGTCAAGAGCCATTTATCTCGATTGATATCTACCCGAAGTTGATAAACGGGGTATTGTTTAAAATATTATAGTATCCGCTTTGGAGAAATTATATTTTAAGAAGAACTTTCTTTAAATTCAACCCTTAAGGGGCAAAAGTATCATCATTCATAAAACTTTTTTTTTACCTCGTTTAATGCCTAGCCGAAATCTATAAATGAGGTATCATTTTAAAGGCCAAGGTGTCCGCTTTGGTCACACCATATTTTATAAAAGGAATTTTTAGGAATTTGGCGCTTAAAAGCAAATGTATCAATATTATTTCTAAACATGTTTTACTATTATTATTACTAGCCATTTATCTCCTTCGATACCTAACCGTAATCGATAAATGACGTATTATTTTGGAGATTAAGGTCTCCAATTAGGTAAAATCATAAATTAAGAAAGAATTTTTTTGAATATGTTGCTTAAAGGGGTCACGTGTATCAAAAAGTTCAGAGCCAAGTCCTCAGATTGCCGCAGCAGTATCGGTGAGATGTCAATAAACTGTTTTTTATTCAATAAGTAGCTTTTCGGATATTTTTTTATATTACGAAACATTTTTGATTTGCTATACAATTCCAGTGTAAACATTTTATTCGCACAGCAGCACATATCACAGAGATGTTGATATGCTGTGTGCATTTTGTTCAGGTTGGTTGTATTCTTTTAGGGTCAGTGATAGTTTGTCGTACATACAGTGTGTTTTAAATTTTCCTAACTGTTTCGTAAAATGTTTTGACGCGTACCTATTACACTAAACAAACAAATATTTGCTACAAAGTGCGGTTCTACTTTTATTATATTACAAGGATCCAACCACACTATTCATTGTGTTTTATTAGCGAAATTTTCACACGGGTCATCTTGTTTAGCTTAATTTAACAAAGATTTCTAGGAAGTTTCTGAAATCTACCCTTTAAAGCCCAACATTTAAATAAAGTGTCATGAAAAAGTTTATTCTTATATAACTTTTCTTAATTAAATGATAATAAGCGCGTTTTTCAGATCAAAATTACACTTTCAGATTTCAGTACGCATACTTTGAGAAAAATTTGACGTTCCAGAGTTTTGCTGGGTAAAAATTACTGGTTCATGCGAAAACTATCCAGCATCGTTACATCAATTTTGGGCAAATTAGAGCTGTTTGCTTCGGTAAATCGAATTTCCATTGCAAATATTTTTTTTTATGGATTGGTAACCAGAACTAAGTAATATTTTGACTTAAAACCTTAAATACACGACCCACAGATTGTTGTCAGACACTTAACACATAGAGCAAATCTGATTATTTTTATTTTGTTAAAAATAATGTTTTCCACTCTTATCGAACAATTAAAGTTAATTTTCTGTATCATTACATCATAGACTACGATTTTCAATGAAAGTGTAAAGGTCACTTTATGAAAAATAGGATAATACAATATTTTACGCTTTTAGGAGGCGTCATATTATTCGAATATTCCACTTACTTTTTCGGGATTCACGCTGCTTAACAATTAGCTCATCGTGAAGATAAACTACGGAGTGGTGTGACAACCGTCAGAAGTGATACTTCACTTCTAAACAGCCCTGATGAAGACTCCAGGTTGGACGCTGAAACGTCGGAAGTTAAGCATCGATCAAAGCAGCGTGAATCCCGATAAAGTAAGTGGAATATTTGAAGAATAGGATAGTTTCATTAAATCGAGTAAACACTTACTCATGTGTAGACATGGGGAGTGCCGGCAGAACCTTCCGTGAGTTCTGCTACCACTGACCGCAAAAAAAAAAAAAAAAAAAAAAAAAAAAAAAAAAAAAAAAA
>CM061921.1:179309954-179344954 GCA_031002005.1 Vandiemenella viatica | reverse complement strand
CGTTTCAAAATAATATACACTGTCACATCCTGTTATCTTTAAAACTTCCATAGTAATATTACCTACACTAGTTCCTTTGTGCTTTTTTAGTTTTCTTAATTCCTTCATCGTATCCACAGAATAAAAAACAAGTTTATTTTGGTATGCTCCCATTTAATTGTGTGGATAAGCTGGTTTTCCGATTTGTACCCTCCCATTCATGATGATCTCACTAAACCAGTTACTGAAAATCTCTGCCTTTTTCAAACCCTCAGGAACTTCTTCTCCATCCTTAGGGGCCATCCACAAATTACGTCACACGAATTTCATGATTTTTTTACCCCTCCCTCCCCCCATGTCACAGGTTGTCACATTTGTGGGGACACCCCCCTCCCCTCCCCTGGTGTGACGTCACATATTCTGCAATTTTAAATTTGTAAATTAAAAGAGCACTTCCAAAATGATTTATGTATTTCTAGTTAAAAAATATCATATCAACAATAAATCAAACATTTAAGAAGATTTTTAAAAAAAACATAAAAATCGAATTAATGATACAAAATTGAGTCATCATATGTCCATGGATTTTGAACCCATTCCTTGATACCGTTTATATTGGCATAATAGTAACTTCATTCTTAATTTCGATAGTGTTGGGAACATTCGTTGTGTCAACATCTTCATCTTCCGCTACGAGCCAAAAAGTGATACAAATTATGCATGTGATGTCACAAAGTTTATGACACGTCCCCCCCCCCTCCCTTATCACACGATGTCACACTTTGTTGACCACCTCCCCCCCCCCCCCCTCAAGGTGTGACTTAATTTATGGATGGCCCCTTATATATAATTGTCTCAACACGCTCCTTTCCCCTTAGTTTTTTTAGAAATGATTACTTATTCCTTCAGTTGCTTGATTGCCCACACGGTTATCATAGAGCTTTATCAGGAAGTTATCCAATATGTTTCGTTCCGTTGTGTTCTACCGAGCGGGGCGGTGTAACGGTTAGCGTTCTCGCCTCGCATTCGGGAGGACGGCGGTTCGAATCCCCGTCCGGGCATCCAGATTTGGGTTTTCCATGGTTTCCCCAAATCACTCCAGGCAAATGCCGGGATGCTTCCTTCAAAAGGCCATGGCCGAATTCTTTCCCATTCCTTGCCCCCCATCCTTTCCCGTCTCTAAAGACCTCGATGTTAAAAAGAGACGTAAAGCAGTTAAAAAAAAAAAGTTGTGTTCTGCTTTACCACTCGTGTAAAGCCTCCTTCAGTTACTAACGTATTTGCAATTTTGTTCCCATGTGTCATTAATCTTATTTCCTACCCAGTTGACACCTGGTAAATTAAAATCTCCACCAATAATGACCATTCTACATTTGCTTCTCTATTCTGAGTATGAATTTAGTTTCTCCACAAGAGCCCCATCTTTATCATCATTCTTCCACTACGGCAAGCAGCCAACACTCGGATTTTTTTCTTTCTTACTAATCCAGAAATCTACGCCAAGTAAGTCATCGTCATGAGCTTAAACACCAGAGCACTGTAGTGGTCTTTGCTAACCAGAATGAATACACTTTCACCACGCGGTACACTCTAGCCACCGGGTAAAAACGCATTGCATTGCACTTCTTCTTTTAACCAAGACTCTACCACTTGTGGTTCGTGAATCTCTATTAAGTTTGCAAATTCTATAACTTGATTCATTATACTTACACATTACACTAGTAACACTCTTATTACTGCCTTTGTGACATTTTCAGAATTATCCTTCACCTTCCCAATTCTGTTCCAGTCAGTCATTGTTTCAGTAGCTTCATTTGTTTCTTTATCATTTTTAGTTTTCACGTCTTGGATTTACAATCATTTTCCCTTTCATCATCAACCTCCATCCTCTCACCAGCAGACCCTAACCTAAAGAAAAAACAGTCCTCACCCCATCATCACTGCTTTAGCTAACAGCCCAGAAAGTACCCGGTCCCTAGTGGAACCCTACCTGCCAATGGTGTCCACTGGCACAACCCCCAAGTAGCACCTCCGCCCGTTTCCACGCTTACCCCTCTCACAGGGTGGTTCAACTGTGGCCGGTCACGGATTTAGGACCTGAATGAGTTCAACCTTGTTATGTTGCGTCTACTTCGCCACTCTCCTCAGATCATTCTTTATACCAGTGGTTCCCAAATGGTGTTCCGCGGAACCCTGGGGTTCCGTGTTCCGTCCGAGAATTAAATAAAATGTTAATTGAAAAGAGTCATAACCGCGCCGTGAGAAGCGCATTATGGATCTGCTTCCGTTTGTGAAGACTTACCGATGCGATATTGGTTTTCAGCTTACGCTTATAAAAATGGGGATCCGCCAAAAAATGTATGATCAATTGGGGTTCCGTGGCCAAAAGGAAATTGGGAACCACTGCTTTATACTATAACTCACGTTTCTAACTATACTATTCCGCGCATCTCCCGCTATCACTATCGTTCTGAGTGAAACTCCTCCAAAGTAAACCTATATATCCCCTATTACCTGACATAATTTTGCACTAGCTTTGAAAAAATTTGTGACCTGGTAGCCAGGCCTAACTGATCCTGCAGATGCGGACCTATCTATCCCATGCTTACTATTTAGCAGCAGAACCCTCTTCTTCCTATTCATTCCTTGCGCGCCCCTATTCCTAAAGGCCTATTATAATTTAACTTCTCGTACATCTACATGAGGCTCTTCCCCTCCTGACTCTAGTAATAGGTCAAATCTATTTTTCCCCACAATTTCTAAAGTGTCTGGCTTCTTTACCCTGTTGACCATATTTCCCCTACCACCTGTTGTCAGACCCCAAACATGTTTCTTACCCTCCTCACTGAACACACCATCTCTCATTTCTTCCTTTAAAGCCTGAGCTTCCTCAGGCTGATTCCCCACAGGCTGAGCCTCCACTGACTAAGCCTCCACAGCGTGACCCCCACAGGCTGATCCTCCACAGGCCGAGCCTCTAGCAACTCCCTGATCGTTTCGGCCCTAGTCATTCATCCCTAATACAAAGTGGATAAAACTATGCGAGAGTCTCATTTATGTATTTCTCATGTTTCCTCTCTACTACATTCCTAATTAAATCACTTCTTACACCAACTACAACCCACACCACGACCTGCGACAGACGCCATATTATTCAGGCATGATTTTTCTCAAATACTTCTACTATCGTCTAAACGAAACTTAAGTAGTAAAAGTAATTCTCTATTATCGTAAATTTAATTGATGAAGTAGTCTAACAACATTTATACCATATGCTTAACTTTTTCTATATAAAATTAAATTAAAGCTTTATAAGTAAAATATTTTATAGGTAAAACGTGCATAAAAGGCAATAAATAAAACTTACGTAATGAATTTCAAAATCAAACTAAAGTTGGAATGTCATAGGTTGATAGTATTATTTAGTGCTAATCGGTTATTTACAAAATAATAATTATTTAAAAAATAATAATTATTTAAAAATAATAATTATTTACAAAATAATAATTATTTTATTGTAAATGCTAGGAAATTTTTATTTTATTGTATTTTTGATGTAATTCAATGTATGAGAAAGTAATTCATTAACAATAATATTTCAGACAGAAGAGGCCAATAATTTCAACTTACAAATATAACCGACTATAGTATTTAAAATATCGACAATGGAATTTAAAATATCAATACTTTGTAAACTTAATGTGAATAACACCACGTTATTTAGGATTAATTCTCATTATTATTTATTATTAGCAAGTTGTTATTTTCAGAACTAATGAAATAAGAAATTGTTATATTTTAAACTGAACAGAGCCTACAATATGTGTGTAATACAGTAACCGCAACAATCGAGGTTAAAACTACTGATTTAAATTGGATGCGGTATATAAGCAATTAGAACTGTTAAATAACTAATACCACAATGTTTACCTATACTATAGTATTCTTAAATAAACCAACTACCAAGTTTTTAGCTATTTGTAAGATAGTAAAATGAGGCTATCTTACAATAATGACGCTAATTTAAAAGTCATTTATAAAGGTAAGTACAAATAATTCATCTTGCTCACTATAATCCTAAGAATTTAGCCGATAATTTAAAGATTTTAAAGTAATTTAGTCTACAAAAACTTAGCTAGTGATGAAAAATGTCAATATTTCTATAATGCTGTTTTTTTTGTGTTACGAGACATTTATCTCCCTGGACACCTATCTGAAATCGTTTACTGAAGTATCATTTTAAAAATTAAGATCTCCGCTTTGGTGACATCATATATTAAGACAGCAATTTTTTGAAATTCGGCCCTTAAAGGGCAAAAGTATCAATATTTCTGTAACGCGTTTTTGTGTCACGAACCATTTATCTCCCTTGATATCTAACCGATATATATAAATGAGGCATCATATTAAAGAGTAAGGTCTCCGCCGTGGTAACAACATATTTTATGAAAGGTATTTTTCGTAATTCGACCCTTAAAGGGCAAAAATATAAATATTTCTAAAATGCGTTTTTTGTGTCTTGAGCCATTTATCTTCTTGGATGTATAACCGAAATCGATAAATGAAGTAGGATTATGAAGATTAGTGTCTCAGCTTTGGTGACATCATATACCAAGAAAGACTTAGTTTTTGGGATTGAACCCTTAAAGGGAAAAAGTATAAATGGTTCGTTAACGAATTTTTGTGTCACGAGCCATTTGTCTCCAATAATATATAACCGACATAGACAAATGCGGTATCATTCTACAGATTAAGGTCTCCGCTATGGTCACATCATGTTTTAAGAATGGAATTTTCTGAATTTAACTCTTAAAGGGCAAAAATATCAGTATTTCTAAAATGCATTTTTGTGTCTCGAGTCATTTATCTCCCTTGATATTAAAACAAAAATTATAAAAGAGATATCATTTTAAACACTGAGGTTTCGTAAGGTCTTCTGTTGGTTACGCTATATTTAAAGGAAGGAATTTTTCAAAATTCGACCCTTAAAGTGTAAAAGTATTAATATTTCTACTATGCATTTTTCCGTCAAGAGCCATTTATCTCGATTGATATCTACCCGAAATCGATAAACGGGGTATTGTTTAAAATATTATAGTATCCGCTTTGGAGAAATTATATTTTAAGAACGAACTTTCTTTAAATTCAACCCTTAAGGGGCAAAAGTATCATCATTCATAAAACTTTTTTTTTACCTCGTTTAATGCCTAGCCGAAATCTATAAATGAGGTATCATTTTAAAGGCCAAGGTGTCCGCTTTGGTCACACCATATTTTATAAACGGAATTTTTAGGAATTTGGCGCTTGAAAAGCAAATGTATCAATATTATTTCTACAACATTTTTTACTATTATTATTACTAGCCATTTATCTCCTTCGATACCTAACCGTAATCGATAAATGACGTATTATTTTGGAGATTAAGGTCTCCAATTAGGTAAAATCATAAATTAAGAAAGAATTTTTTTGAATATGTTGCTTAAAGGGGTCACGTGTATCAAACAGTTCAGAGCCAAGTCCTCAGATTGCCGCAGCAGTATCGGTGAGATGTCAATAAACTGTTTTTTATTCAATAAGTAGCTTTTCGGATATTTTTTTATATTACGGAAACATTTTTGATTTGCTATACAATTCCAGTGTAAACGTTTTATTCGCACAGCAGCACATATCACAGAGATGTTGATATGCTGTGTGCATTTTGTTCAGGTTGGTTGTATTCTTTTAGGGTCAGTGATAGTTTGTCGTACATACAGTGTGTTTTAAATTTTCCTAACTGTTTCGTAAAATATTTTGACGCGTACCTATTACACTAAACAAACAAATATTTGCTACAAAGTGCGGTTCTACTTTTAATTATATTACAAGGATCCAACCACACTATTCATTGTGTTTTATTAGCAAAATTTTCACACGGGTCATCTTGTTTAGCTTAATTTAACAAAGATTTCTAGGAAGTTTCTGAAATCTACCCTTTAAAGCCCAACATTTAAATAAAGTGTCATGAAAAAGTTTATTCTTATATAACTTTTCTTAATTAAATGATAATAAGCGCGTTTTTCAGATCAAAATTACACTTTCAGATTTCAGTACGCATACTTTGAGAAAAAATTTGACGTTCCAGAGTTTTGCTGGGTAAAAATTACTGGTTCTTGCGAAAACTATCCAGCATCGTTATATCAATTTTTGGCAAATTAGAGCTGTTTGCTTTGGTAAATCGAACTTCCATTGCAAATATTTTTTTTTATGGATTGGTAACCAGAACTAAGTAATATTTTGACTTAAAACCTTAAATACACGACCCACAGATTATTGACAGACACTTAACACACAGAGCAAATCTGATTATTTTTATTTTGTTAAAAATAATGTTTTCCACTCTTATCGAACAATTAAAGTTAATTTTCTGTATCATTACATCAGAGACTACCATTTTCAATGAAAGTGTAAAGGTCACTTTATGAAAAATAGAATAATACAATATTTTACGCTTTTAGGAGGCGTCATATTATTCAAATATTCCACTTACTTTTTCGGGATTCACGCTGCTTAACAATTAGCTCATCGTGAAGATAAACTACGGAGTGGTGTGACAACCGTCAGAAGTGATACTTCACTTCCAAACAGCCCTGATGAAGGCTCCAGGTTGGATGCTGAAACGTCGGAAGTTAAGCATCAATCAAAGCAGCGTGAATCCCGATAAAGTAAGTAGAATATTTGAAGAATAGGATAGTTTCATTTAAATCGAGTAAACACTTACTCATGTGTAGACATGGGGAAGTGCCGGCAGAACCTTCCGTGAGTTCTGCTACCACTGACCGCAAAAAAAAAAAAAAAAACACGGTTCACTTTTCGCAATCACTCAGGACGAATCACTCGCAGTGAAAGTGAAGGTGAATTCACTTTTCGTTTGCATGTATCATCACAAATGAACCATTCAATTCACTTCAAAATGGCGACAAACAAACTAGTGCGTGTTGGATATTTTCAGAAACTTTCCCTAAGGAATTAAAAGTTACATCGTGCAAAAAGTTATTGAAAAAGGAGAAGTTGGTAGGCGAGGAACTGGAGCTTGCGACGTGGTAGAATGGGTGTTGCAGGACAAAATGACATTTAAAAATCATCTTAGAATATGTGAATCACAAAGAATTGCTATCAAAAAGCTTACCGTTAATTACAAGACAGGATACTAATGAGAAAATGTCTTCCGGTTAAACTGAAGCTAGAAACTACTCTCAGGTTTCTTGCAACTAGTAACTGCTTTGAAACACATACACATAGAAGCACAATTTACACATTTTTCTGGTTTTAAAACTTTAGTTAATTCGCTAGAACACCTGGTTCAGAAAGTTTTAATTTTGTATTTGTCTTCTATTGTCAAAAATGGGAGATTCAGTTCTTTAATCATGTCCTCCGTAGCCCTATCACTTATGCTTTTATTTTTATAACTTTCAAATTCTGTTTTCTGTAAACACTGGTTGTGATTGAAAGATTTTAAAAATAAAGAAATGTTTCTTCTTTCCATTTAAAAACAATTGTGTGTTAAAAACAACAACAATCAGAAACAAATAATTAAGACCGATCCAGGAGGAGGTTTCTCTTCGATATTTTGACTGTTTACACGCGTCACTCTTGACGATTCATCCGAGTGAAACACCAAAAGTGAACGGAATGTCGAACCCGAGCCAACTTCTTTCATCCGTCATCTTGGATGATTCTCTGTTTACCCAGTTCACTTTCCTTTCACTGTGAGTGATTCATCCGGAGTGACTGCGAAAAGTGAACCGTGTAAACCCGCCTTAAGCCATCGGCGGAGGCACGTGGGGCTGCCCCGTGAACCGACCTGTGGCCAGCCAGCCAGCCAGTGTACTATATTTCATCTTTGACTCGTTCACTTGTTTGGCGTGGGCAGTTGCTTGAGGCGCACTCACCGCTGTAAGTTGGCACAGCTTTTTCCTGAATAAATCAAGATGTTTTCACTCATGACTTTTATTTTAGCGGTAAAACCATATCTCCGTTGATATCTTGTTTCTGGAGAAGGTGTCACTATAATCAACCCAGTCAAGCACGAAGGAGGTAGCCAGGGCTGCTGCAAGACCGCAGCTGTGATTTCCCGTCAAGTAAGAGCCAATATTTATGTCTCCGGCGCCCACTGCCAACACCGACAAATCAAGGCCGGTTACACACTGGGCGGTTTCGGTCACGGCGGAAACCTAACCGTCGCCGCCCACAGAATTTGAGGTGTTTACACATTTAGCGGTAGAACTGCCGCTGCTAGTTCAGCGGTAAAACTTCCACTGCTATGAAGAGCTGGTAAAAGATGACGTGGTTGGCCGTCAGCACCTTGCTTTTGATGACTTGAGTTACATTTTGTGTAATTAGAAGTTAATTTGGTGTTTATTACTTCATAGTTAGGTTTTAAAATTGCTGTTTTGATGGTTCCGTAGCCATAGAAATAGGGGGAAAAGACCAAAGGAGAACAGAATATTTCAGGAACGATGACACCAAGTTTTACCATTATTTTGGGATGTTTATTTCGACAATTGCCTGCGAAACTAAAGTAGGGCATTCAAATGAGAAATACCCAGTTGATGAATTGTATTTAACGTGTGGAAA
The DNA here is from genome assembly GCA_031002005.1 of Vandiemenella viatica. Taxonomy (NCBI): domain Eukaryota; kingdom Metazoa; phylum Arthropoda; class Insecta; order Orthoptera; family Morabidae; genus Vandiemenella; species Vandiemenella viatica. Next base: position 179,336,362 of record CM061921.1, on the reverse strand, counting down.
TGCTGGCAATCACCTTGAAGTAAGCAGATTTATCATGAACCTGCTATAGATAAACATTTAATTTTATATAATTCCAATCCGCTATGTTTATTTTATGTTAATTAGGGTGAAAACTCCTTGAGATTAATACGAATAGGTGTACAAGAAAAGTTTGAAAAATACACTATGCCATATAATGGTTATGCCTTGCATTTATTTATAACTAATACATATACTTCACTGTGTAATCAACTCATCACTGTTGAGTTTACTCTATATTGCTTTTATACTTACAAGCACAATCGACTTTTGTGGTTGGATTGTAATATGTTAAGTGTTTTAATAACTAATATTTTACCAAGAAAAATCTAAAGTAAATGGGCGAAGATGATGCCGAATTTACTGAAAAGCTTGTCTCACTGTATTTGTCATTGCTGTGTTAAAAAGAAAAAAAAAGGTCTCACAATCTCAAAATGTCAAAATCTCTAGCGACAGAATTTCGAATATTGAAAGTGTTCCTTTGAAAATGTCTAAGATACAAGGGCACAATTAAATAGTATCAAACATCAAAATCTTTCTATAAAATGTGATTTAACATTTTTCAAGTTCTAGTTGAAGCTGTAAAAATTTATGTAAATCCGTGATTAAAAGTTTATTATCCAATGGCATTTTTCCTCATTTTCCATTTCGTCAAAATCATTCCTAATTTCAAGGCACACTTCTTTCCAAGCGTTCCTGGTAGTGTTCCGATCTTTAAAAAAGTCTAATGTTTTGTCTCTTAAAACTGGTCTCGCTTCTGCTGACGAAATGAGGTCAGTATCTATCATCACTTAACTCATATTACGATTTTTAAATTAAAAAAATGTTAACTTTACACAGACTGAAAACGCACAAGCGGTTGAAAGTCCGCCGAGTGTGCAAGCGCCTATCCGGTCACTAGTGTCCGACCGAAGGTCATTTTTTGGCCGAAGCCGAAGCCGAAGCCGAATGTTCGGCTCTTGGGGTAACCTTCGGCCGAAGCCGAAGCCGAAGACGAAGGTTCAAAAACACTGAACACTGACATGAAGTATATATGACATGCAAATACTGAACTGTTATTTTGTTTTATATGTAGTATTGTTGGTATAAATTATGTTTACAATAATTATAAACACAGTTTTTAATATTTATTTATTAGAATAAAATAAAACAGTAATATAATACCAAACCAGGTGTTGAACAATGCAATTTACCAAAAATAAATGCATTTATTTTTATTTAGCAATAATAAAAATAAACTATAAAATCTAACAGTAACATCCCGACTTAAATCAGAATAATTTGCCTGGTGGATTAAATTAATAATTAATTTTTGGAGTTTTAGCTTTGGTAAATCAAATACATGTTAGCTTAAGTATAGTAATACTGTCGTTTTTTAACAACAATAAAAACAAGTTTCAATCTTCTTACCTAGTATAAACTATTCTAGCTTTTAAAATACGATATTCTGCTGTCTAAATTAGCATCACATATTAAATTTTCGGTTAAAACCGAATCAATACCAATATTTTTAAAGTAGTTTCAGATTAATTAAAAATGTACTAAATATAATCAAAAGAAAAAGTAGATCAACACTAGTGAAATGAGATTTAATATTCAAAGCCAAACATCCTGATGTTATAAGCTAAAACTAATAGTTTTTCAACATTTTCCGGCTTTAATTTGCTCTTCTGCCGTCAAAGATTTGATAAGCAGCACTGAACAATTGTTTGCTAGGAATACTAGTGGGAGGAGCTGATAAATATTTGGTTGCTATCGCTTGTAAATAAATATACAGACATGAAGGCCATTATTGAAAAATATTAGCGGTCCTCAGCAGTAAAGGTTATTTTAAATAACAACTAAAATATTCTTCAAACGGCAGGTGACAGCTGTCCGAATATTCTAATTCATTCTCAGTCAAAGTCACTTTGTTAAGGGTATCCCATAAATCGTCTGCTAGGGATTTATTTTCGGGAGTAGAATTTGACGTTGAACAGGAGGGTCCAGGTTCACCAACATCCACAACCAAATGATCTGTTTTATTTGTTATTGTCAGTACACAGTTTTGAAGTAGAAATGCCAAAATTTCAGTTTTCGTATTTATAATTTCGTTGCTAGTCAAATACTTTATTTTAAACCGTGGATCGAGTAGAGCGGCAATCAACAGCCGTAAGGTTTTTCTTGCGAAAGCAGATCTCCTATTAACAGACTCACACAAGCGGCTTTTGAGCAGTACTATATGATCAGCCTTCATCCTTCTGAGCAAGTTTTGAATTTAACATGGCAATCATGATTATGAATCGCTAGAAATATAAGTTGTTGCTTGATAAATACACTTTAGCAAAGTTATAAAATTGTTCATTTGTATCCATTCTTCTGCAGTTGGAATTTCTATTCCACCACGTTCTGACATAAACAGATTTACTGCATTTTTCTGTTCTATTAATTAAGATGGCTCGTTCACTTTTCTTACCTTTTACCACACTTTTTGACTATTACAATTATAGCAATATCTTTAAAAATTACATCGTGAATAATGAGCTGTGGAGTGTGAGCAACACAACCAATAACAACGAAGTTTCCACAGCGCATGGTTGCATTCATATTTGAAGTATTATTACGTATACCCCTATGGATATTTCCTCTTGTATTGTATCTGGTAACAGTTTCAGTGATTTTTTGTGTGTGCAATATATTGCCCTTTATGATATTCTTCCAACACACTAACATCCAGTTTAATTTTTTTCTTTCGGAACCTTTGGAAATGTCACGTGCCGTGACACTGAAAAACGTGTTTGCTTGATCACTTCATATGTTCGTGGTAAAAATGATTCATTCAGCTTTTTTCTAAAAGCAATGTAACTTTACTGATTACTTTTTCGTACGTTTGAGGATCAGTAAAATTAAGTCTGGGAAGTGCTACCCCTTCAACGAGGTTGTACCGAAACATGTTTACAATGACCAGGTCCATACGTAATACATTAATCCGCAAAGAAATCTGATGATTATCGGGCAATGGTGGCGTTACTTTTTTTCTACGATATCGCGTAAAGTAGACTGTTAAATTTCCTTTTTAAAATCTTGGGGCGCATACAAGATCTCTGATTTTTTTGAAAAAAGTTAATCAAGCTTTGATATTTAACACTGGCTTCAAATTAGAATTCCCACTGATTTTTATGATGTTTTCCATATGGTTCTTTATCATTGCTATCGTCTGTTGGCGCGTTACGTTGACGGTATTCGTAAAAGTTGGTTCATTTTTGGCGGCTGAATGTAAAACTTCGGCTTCGGCCAAACGTTCGGCCGAATTTGGCCGAAGCCGAATGTGTGGCCGAAGGTGCTTTTTTTTGGCCGAAGGTGGCCGAAGCCGAAGCCGAACCTTCGGTCGGACTCTACTGGTCACAAAGGCCACTGTCTGGACTGCGGCGGGCAAACTACCGTCCAATGTAGTGGCAATGCGCGGCTGTATACTTGCCGTCGACGGCAGCTCTGCAGTGGGTTTTTCCCTCCGCCCAGTGTGCAAGCTCCCATTTGATTTTTCGCGCCACTACTGGAACGACGGCGACGGAAAAATTTCCGCCGCGGCCGAAACCGCCCAGTGTGTAACCGGCCTAACAGATACAATCAGTCCGAATACAGCCATTTGGTTGCTTAAACCCCGGTATCACAAGTGACAGCTGACAACAGTTTAAACCCATGGTTGCAAACTCAGTCGGGAACCCCTGTGGAATACTGTAGACTCAGGGAAGCAAGTACAGGCGCTACACTAATTCCATTTATAAAACAAAATAATATTTAAAAAAACCAAACATTAAAAATAAGACTGTGTAGCAATATTCCTCTGTACAATATACCGGCTTTACATGAAGTACTTACCAAATGATGGGTTTCACTGTCTATGACTGATAATATACGTAATTACAGGCTCCGAAACATGACGTTGTATGTACCCCGACATCACGTGTCGATTTTAGATTCCGAGCACCGCGTAGTAGCGTGTAAAAACCTACTTGCGAACGACACTCAAATTACATTCTGTTTATGTTTAAAACTTAGATTTTAGTAAGGGACCTAGATTTGACACTCTGTCAATTGAAGGAACACGCAAAAATTATTCGACAGAGAGGTTATCCATTAAGAAATATTCTTCTCGTTTACACTGCGAATGCCTACGCGTATTTACGAGTATTTTATCGTGATCACATTTACATATTGACGTTCAATAGAAAGTAAAGCATACCCACGTATGTGTTTTACTGGTATTGTTTATTTAGATGCCGATTTGAAGTTAGATTGTCAATACAAGGCGCTATCACAAATCAAAACTAAAATATCCGTCGACCGGGACAACAAAACCCATAGCTCACTAATGAAGTGAAACCACGTCCGCAGGAAAGATGGATTTAGCAATTGTTGTTTGTGTCCCCCTCCCTCGTCGCGCTGGTTGAAAGTAAGAGTTGTGACCCAGTTGCGCTCAGACTGCTAGCTGACGCCTCGACCGCCGCGCGATGCCAGGTATGCAGCACCTTGCTTAATTATACAATAATAACTAAAGGTAAATGAAATTAACAATTAAATAAAGGGTTAATAACAATTGTAAAAAGTGTTTCACAATTAGTGTTAGTAAATTGTATTATTTGCACAATTTACAGGTAACATTGAACTATAATTGTAACCACAAATAATAATATCTCCTAGAATAGCTGCTGCCTCAATCCTCTTTAGTATGGAAAAGTTAAAATTCTTTAAAAAAAAAAAGAAGAGAAATAATGGCCTAACAAAGAATTTATTACTACTCTTTGAGATGAGGCTTATGCCAGGGTGAAAACTTTCTTTGATACCAGATAATTCATTGTGTGCATATTTACTTTAAATTCTTGCACTGCCCGAGATAATTTATTTAAAATCTCCGTCCACTCTTATTCTATTGATATCTTAACGGGCAACGATGCCTGTAAATAAAGAATTGTTAACTAAACGTAGCAGAAAAGTGATTCGTCTGCATACAACTGTCAATTTCTTAAATTATTGTTATTATTATTTTCATTCCTTACCTTTAAGATTTATGCAGGCAATGTAGCGCTAAATACTCGGATCAGTCTGGGATTTCTTTCATTGGGTGGTTACAGACTGTGACAGTAACAACTGAACTTTAAGCTGGAATTGTTGCTTCCATACTGTGCCGCTATTTGTGTTTCTCTGAACTTTAAATTTTTCGTCTTTCCAAGTAGTTCGAAAAAAACTGTGGAATCTATCACACGAGCAATCGAAACAGTGAAGTGAGGTATTATGCTTGGTTTCCATTCGGTACTTAGATATGGAAAGCATGAGCCAAGTGTAAATTAAGCATACGACACTTCTGAGGTGATTCGTACGTGGGATGGGGACCGCCCTCCGTATTAGGCTGTCTTGTTACCACCCTCAATCATGTCTGGTAGTGTAATTCTTCAGCTAGAGGATCATTGGCTTAAGAAGGTTATACACTAATATAGAAAAAACAACACCTTCAAACGAAATCTATTTCTTCACTTTACAAAAAATTCATAGTGATCACCATCTAACGACAAGAATTCATTCTAAGTACGGGAAAGCTTTCTAGAGAAGAAATGTTTTTCCTTGGACTTCTCTTACGTTACGGCATTGGCTACAGAAGTTCTGTGTAGACTATGGATTAAGGTATAAAAGTACTGTAATGCATAGTTCAAGTGGTAAATTGGACTATTTTGTGGTATTATCATAATTCAGCTCTAGTTAAGAAAATAATGAGGGTCTTAACAACCTCTATACGCTTCTTAATGACTGATAGCTTCTGGTGAAAGATGCAATACTGATCTTATTCACCGAAAATAAATGTGGGAATATAACATTTTTCCAACTATAACACAAGCACAGATATGGTATCATCTGCTTTAATGGTACAGATATTGTTACCAGGTCACTTATATATATATATATATATATATATATATATATATATAAAATATGTAGACATAATTAAAATAAAGTGTTCTGCCTATAGTTAAGTAAAACTTAATATTTTCTGAAATATCTAGGATTACTCTGTTGGAAGTAGTGAAATACAAGCCTGCTGTGGTGTTTGAGGAATTTGCTGTAGAACAGACTCAGTAACTGATTGGATAAGGCGACTGGGTGGGAAGTGATCGGAAGATCGATGGTGGATGAAGAAATTGGTAATGAAGCCTGGGAGGGCGGATATTGGAATTAGTATGTGGGACCATAAACTAGAATTTGATTTCAAACGTCAGGGGGTTGATCTAATTTATAGGTAAGGGAGTAAGGTAAGGGAATAAATTATCGTTTAATTGCTAAACACAATCTCAAACAGTGAAAAAATTTGGTGTAAAAATTCGTGTAGTTAAAAAATAAGTGTTTAGGAGAATTGCCAAACGAGTTAATATCGGAATTTAAGATAAGTGTCAAGTTTCAACGGTAAATCGCAGCCAAACGAACAAGGATATTGATGCGAATCTCAGTTAGTAGCCTGTATGCAAGATATTTCGGATGAAATTGACAAGAGAGGTCAAATAGACAGTGTAGCATTATATCTCTCAAAGGCTTTTGGCAAAGTGAGTCACAAAATGATGCTACATGAGGTAAAGTTATGTGATGGGTGGAAGAATTCTTAAATGGTAGAAAATAAAGAGTTAGGGTATTAAACGCCGTATCAAAAGAAGTGCAGGGTAGCGTATTGGGACCGCTGATATTCGTTTTTCTAATGAATGATTGTGTTTATGGTTTACTATCAGAGGTTAGATTATTTGTAGATGACATAATGTTATATAACAGGATCAAAATGGCAGAAGATTGAACAGCTGCAGGGTGATCTGGATAGCTGCGTTTGTAAACATAGAATGAAGATAAATACATAAAAGAGTCAGCTTATTAGATACCCAAATAAAAATCTAATGTTTGAGTATGATTATAAGGTAGGGGGGGAACTCCATGCTGAAGACGTAAAATGTTAATACCTTGGCATAATATTTGATAACAAACCCAACTGGGCAGTAAACATTTGACAGGTGATAGGAAAAGGTTTAAAAATCCTTCACTTGTTGGAGAGAATAATGAGGATATCTACCAGTTAAGTAAGGGAATTGGGTTACAAAACTTTGGTTAGAACATTGGTTGATTATGATGGTGTAGTATTGCATGCACATTTTGGGTATCAAATACAGAAGTTGGAGGGGTTACCAGATTTCTCTCTGGAAATAACCACAGAACACAATCAGTAACTGATACGACGAAAGTACCTGGAATGGGATTAATTGGAATATAGGAGGAGGGTGAAGAGAGTCATGCGAGTGTACAAGGGGTATATTGGTGATGAGGCGTTGAATGATATTGGTGGAAGAATTGAGAGAGCTGCATGGAACGGAAAAGATGATCATGACCACACGATTTCAAGCATGAGGGTATGGGAAAATAGGTATAGGGGTCATGGATTGGAATAAATTACCAAGAGAAATGATGAATAGTTTATCAAAATGCTGTAAGAATTTTGTTATAAATAACATCAAAATAAGTTTCAGTTTCATTGTCGCTGACGCTGTCTATGGCATTTGTTTAATGGCTGGTCCGAAGATTGTTTAATAAACAAATGAAGTTTCTTGCTTGCTCTGCCATGAAACAAACGTATTTTATTAAACTTAAAGTAGAAATACGTAGTGGGCAAAGTAGGCTGGTGTAGGAAAGGGGGCAAATGGGTATGCAGGGAAACTGCAACCGGTGCAGTTAAATCTACCCACCTCCAGGACATAAGCTGCCTCTTTAACTTGAGTAGGCGCCCTATAAACCAATAAAACTTTCGAATTCACCTTAAAATCGGCATCTGAAACGTCATCCATGCTGCAGTTGTCATAAATAAAAATGTATTTCCGCTTTCAAATATTTTTTTGTGTTTTAATAGTTTTTTGAACATGTTTGTTCTGAATTTCATAATAAGATGTAGAAGGGAAACACAAAAATTTCAGCTTAACATGTTTGCCAACTCTTCTAGATACTCATAACGCTATTGTGAAAAGAAAATATATTTTAAAAAGGCAAATTTTACTTATTTCATTTTCTATGAGTTAGTTTACTTTGATAACCGATCCCAAATGTGTCCTATGACAATAGTTCGAATAACTGGAGAGCCAGAGGTTAGTTTCAGAACCTGTTTTTGAAGCCAACTGGGTGTTTATTAAAACGCATCCTTGGAAGAACGAGTCACAGAAAGTAGTTTATATAGTTGAGCTGTCCCATCAGTTCAGTTAACACACCTAAACCTACTTATATTAACTGATTTGACTGTTTATGACGACAAGCTTAAGGCAAGAAAACTCATCGAGCGGCAATAATCTCCTATAACCGCATAAATTTCACCAAAAAAAGATGGATGCTTCAATAAAATACAGACAGATTTTCGGTGTCATCATATTCTTGGCGGTTAATATTCCAGACCTCCAATATATTATAAAAATATAAGAAATGATGAATAACTTTCATTTAATCTCATTTGACTTGGCAAATAATATTAATGGTTCTGTGGCAAAAACTAAACTCGTGCGATAACAAGTTATGTGCTTCTCAGCTGGAAGTGAGGTAAGAGCAGGTCCCAATCCTACGAAGGACTGCTATGCCTTCATTAGTGTGTTTTAACTTAACTCTCAATAGTAAACCTCCTAGTTGTACAAAACTGTATGAACAACACAACCACCGAAACCAGCATGAGGCCTGCAAACATCGTCCGTTCCTAAAGCCGCGTTCCCACGACGTGTAGGGATCAACTCCCCACCACGTTGCCTAATGTCGTTTGGCACAGAGCACTTTACAGCAACAGAAGGGGTGCGCACCTCTGCTGCAAACCGATGGCAACAGCGCACCACTACACACGCCTCTGATGTTAACCGACAGATAGTGGGTAGCTGCGTGCCATCTCCGCCAGCAGAGGCGGCCCCGTTCCCACGGCGTGTTGTGGGGTATCTGTCTGGGGCGACCTCCGTTACAAGACGTTGTGGGAACGGACCTTTAGACGAACGTGCCTATGTTTAAATGTCGCAACTCCATTTCGGCACCGCAGCAGTGTGTCTAGTTGCCGCTCTATCCAGATATACCCTAACCCCTTTCAGTGGTGAGCTTTCGCAGTACCGTCTGCAGGAAAACTATTTAGCAAAAGACGTTTGGCATTTCTCATTCCTACACAATTTTCTGTTCACTAAAGGAGTTCTCATACTAGATTTTTGGACGTGAGCTAACTACAAGACACTATGTGAAATGGAAACGATTGATGTATATATTTCTATTGCAATTGGTGTATGTTAACATTAAACAAGGCTTACATTTTCTTCCCTAGGCGTTTTTACACGGTACCTTATGTGCTATCATTACAATATCATCTGGTTTAAACAATATTAAGGTGATAACGGAATGCTATAAAAAATTAGAGTTATTTTCTTTTATAGGCCTTTCGCCATATTTATCAATCGAGGACTGCCCTACGTAGGAAGTTCGGTTTGCCATAGTTCCCAGTATCTTTCCAGGCGATTGCTGGATTGGTCCCTTGGTAAATGTCTTGGTGAACGCTGGAACATTGAATCAACTTCCCTAAAGGAGGGTGGCGAACCGCGAAAACACTATGAAATCGTGTTTTGTCTTATTATGTTTGTGTAACGTGTAGTTTTTGAGGCGAAAGTGTTTGGTATTCGTCCCAGCATTCACCTACAAAACTCTGTTAGGACAGATGAAATGGGAACCTATTCTAACCCCGGGTCTAGTAGTCTCCGTTGCACGGGACAGTTCGACTCTCTAACCCCATTCTTCCACAGCAATGGAATTCCGTCGTTATTTACTCTAAGTGGTTGTTAATTTTTTTTTGGCTCAAATGTTTACGAAAATATGAAAACAGAGATTTATATTATAGCACAGAGAAATAAATGGAATTATCTCCGAATCTTTCAAACTGGAAGTACAAAACAATGTTATTTTCTATTTAAACCATGTTTTAAATCTGTTTTTTAATTGTTTTAGTAAACTAGACAACAGTTAATGCTTGAAAACAGTCGGCAGCATTCAGATGAGTTCTTTCTCTCTTTGTGATTTTCTACACAAATGGCTAAATACTTCTGCACCCTGTCATACAGGTACCAGATGTACATGCTGTTAGTTTCGGAGCTTTTGATCTTCCTCATTCATGGATGGAACAATTATCTATTCATCAGAATCTATTCGCAGATTTTCAGTGGCTATAGAATAGCTCTTTTAAAGAATTATGAACGGGAACTATTCGGGGTGTCTAATACAATTCAATTCAATGCTACATCTATCTTTAAAGTAATTAACAGAAGAACTAAGTTTTATGTTATATCATATATGCAATTTAAGAAGGTCAGAATAAATAGTTATACCATTAAATTAAATATTGTCATTGCGAAATTTAAACTCGGTAAGCAGATCGTGGTTTTAATCATTTGTAGGTAATGATAACTATAATTTTTCTTTAAACATACCTCATTTTTAAATTAATACACTCATAAGTTTACATAATTTAACTTGGATCGTAACTGTATCGTAACAAAACTGCAGGGCAGCCCACGTTGTATCAGGTTTTTCCCTCTGCATGTCGACATTTGAAGTGAGATGGGCAGCCATACCCGTGTCCGAGATTACGTCAGGAGAAAGTTCCCTCAGGTAAAAAAAAAAAACACACTGCCTTTTTCTGCGCACATTGTGTAATGCTTTGTAAGTGGGTCTGTGGCTTTTTCATGTTAGGTCAAAGGGCTTCCATTCGGTTGCCATTCACTGTTGCTAAACAAACAACTGAGGTGCATAGTTATCCTCCTTCAAATCGTAACAGAATGTGTTCGAACAATAACCAATCTCGAATTTCGGGTAATACGAGTGACGCAATTTCACCAACTTACTTCTTCTGCAGCGATAACTTGATATGGAGTATGCATTATACGAATTCGAAAAATACTTGAAGGCTGTTTTTGAAAAAAAAAATTCTTGTAGTAATATAGTCATTCATAAATAGTATATAGTACTTCATAAACTTTTACTGTTAATTAGAGTTAATACAACTTAAAACTGGTGCAATAACTGATGCTCTCATAAATAACTTCATATAATGGTTGACAGTAGTACGCTGAAGATAATCACATATACATATAACGTTTAGTGCGAATGTGAAGCTGACCCTAATGACCCACAGATCCAACTTCAGTGAGTCATATATCGCAGCGTTGATTTCCCTAATTACGATAATTTTAAATGTTCGAATATACCTTCTAGTCGTGAAAGTAGCTAGAACTTCAATGCGTTCTGTCAAAGTCTGATAATTTAGGCCATTTCACCCAAGAATCTATTTGCTTTGATTCTGATGGTAAAGTGGTGAAGGGGAGAAGTGGAATTATGGGAAAAATCGGGTGTCCTACTCAACCGCGAAACATATACGAGGTGTTCTAACCAAACTGATAAAAGTGATTTGTTGTAAGAACTATGAGCACTATTTGGATGAAATATTAGAGAGAGAAAATCATTGATCAAGGAAAAATAGATAACAGCAGAAAGTATACGAAATGAAGGCTTTGCTATGATATTTACGTTCCTAATATGGCCGAAAATGGAACGTTCTTCCTGCTGATCATTTAATGCCAATCATTTTTTATGGTAGTTTATGATGAAATTTAAGCTGTGCATAGTGTCTGTCGATTAATAAGTGGACGTCTGGACTAATGAGCTGATTAGGCTCTGCTGTTACATCCTCTACCATTCGATCAATGCATTTTATTCATTTGTGTCAGTTACATCTCTAGGAAGTTCTGTCTGGCTGGTGCGGGTGCATCACTTCCTCAAAGGTGTACAATGAGTGTGGCTTCTTCTTCCACTTAATCGGATGACACAAAAATTCAATTTAACGATTCCAAACCAATGCCACTTTATAGGTTTTGGAACTCGCGGATGGAGGAACTAATATCAGTCGGTCGCGAGGATCCACGACAAACTGGGACATGTTATTAATCACCTGTCTCACAATCTCTTAGAACCAATACCTAACACTCGTGAAGCGTTTCTCATACCCAGACACTCGCGCACGAAGCATGGTTTATTTCTCGGGTTGCTCTTGCGTTGATGTAGCGTCCGATGACATCACTTTAGACTAGCCGGCCCTGGCAGTGTAGGGGCTAGCACGCTGGCCTCGCATTGCAAGGGTCGCCGGTTCGAGTCCGGCCTCGGGCATGGGTGGTTTTAATTAAGTGTCGTGTTCGTCTTGTGCTGTCCTCACTGAAGTGTCTACAATATCATAATTACAGTCTGATACAGTAGTTGGAACATAAACAAACTGGAGCTGGCTAAATGGTCGAAAAGACCGAAGGCCATTAAAAAATAAAATAAAAATTAAACGCTTCAGACTACCGGCAATTAAGCTTCGGCGTCTGTTGAATATAAGTGGATCATGCCAGCTTCTGCATCAGTTAATGACCGAAAGATTTTTCCCACAGTTTGCAAAGAAACTTACCGTTTTTTTATTACATATTAGAGATACGACGAATCCGATCTGTGACTGTTTCTGGTTGGTATGCTACGATTTACAGTATACTCGTATACGCTCTTTTATATACTCTATCACGTTTCAATTTTGTTGGGACTGTGGCGCGGGATATTTCTAACTTGAATGAAATCTCACGCATCGAATGAATCAACGCATAGGCATCAATTTTAATTATCCGTTCATCATTGCTAGGTTCATTCGTCTTTGCGGGTGAGTGTGATTGCTGTGTATATCAGTTTAAAATGAAATGGACGAGGGAGGCTAAGGTGATTAAACGCATTTATCAAAGTGTGTCATAGAATGGTGGTGAATGATTAGATACATTGGGTTGATTCAAGGTGTTTCTTGTTTCATTGTGCAATTGTTGGGGGGCTAATGCAAAGAAATCTGTATCTATAATTAGTGCATTGAAGTTTTCCAACATAATATCCAGACGTTCTTCGTGATGTTCGTGTGATAACTTTTGTTGTAATGTGTTTACGACAGTGTCGTGACTTTAAACAACACAACTTTCTTACTCACTTCCAGAGCCCACTTATCAAGTCGAAGCAGCAAACTTTATTTCAGCGTGGATGTTACGTAACGTCTCATAGTGAAGACGGATAAATTTGTACACGAGTGAAAACGGTAGGCTGTAATGAATCGTTAGGTGAAGACAACAGAAAGCAGTGGTGGAAAGCGACACATTGCCCAACTGCAGAATGATCTTCCTTTACCTCTCTGCTTTCTCCAGCTAAATGTCATTCAAAATTTCCAGGCCAAAGGCTTTGCGTTTCCGACTTCTCAGAATTTAACCTCCGGATAATAAGACCAGCTCTTTGAAACTAACATATGTTACAAAGAACTAACGATTAAATCTTACCTAAAAGAAATGAAGCAAATGAAGACGAAAAATAATTACCGGTTGTGAAATGGAGGAAACAGTTTAACTGGACTTCTAACCTGGGCACATCTATGCTGGGAAAATCACAAAAATTCATTTATTGTATTATTTGAGATAATTATAACGGAACTGTGAAGGCATTCACCGTTTTAAGGTTACTAAACAAGTAAAATTTAATAACAGTCCAAGAAACTGACAAGGCTTACAAAAAAATAAAGAATCGTCGCGAAATGCTACGGCTCCGACGAAAGCTATACGGATCGTTTGAGTTTAGGCTATAAGAAAGGTAAACAAATTTGAAATTAGTTCAACTGAAAAAATAATGTCATCGGCATTATTGAGGTGTTCTTTTTGTTTTTTTCTTTTAGTAAAATGAGATTTAATCATGCACAGGGTATACAAAAAAAATTTAAGTCATGAATTACAAATACGAAATACTCAATGGAGGACTGCAGGGACTTCAATTAATATCAGCTCTCTCGATTTAGAAATATCTGTTTGTGAGAAAGATTCGAAGGCAAAATGTGCTGTCTACTATGGAAAAATCGAGCGTGGTGGGTGAACGGTTAGCGTTCTGGCCTCACATTCGGGAGGACGGCGGTTCGAATCCCTGTCCGGGCATCCAGATTTGGGTTTTCCATGGTTTCCCAAATCACTCCAGGCAAATGCCGGGATGCTTCCTTCAAAAGACCATGGCCGAATTCCTTCCCATTCCTTGCCCCCCCCCCCCATCCTTTCCCGTCTCTAAAGACCTCGCTGTTAGAGAGACGTTGAGCAGATTAAAAAAAAAAAAATACTATGGAAAAGAGGTGACGCAAAAGATTGTTTCGTACGTTCAACCTCTCACAATGACGTCAATTAGCGAGCAAAACATCTGGCTGTTTATTTCTGAACACGTGCACGTCAGACGAGCAATGAATTTTAAATGATTATTAATATTTAGTGCTGCTGATCTTAGGCTCCGGTGGCGATTTCTGCGCACAGCTGCTTTTCACTAAGCAAATTTGTATTTTCAATTCTTTAACTATTTGAGGTGAATTTTTTAACAGCTTTTAGCTTCCACCACCCCAGTGTGTCCTGTCATGATAAGTCTATTATTAAATTATTTTCTGAGATGTTTACAAATTTTGCCTTCAACAAGAATACTCCCTTCACAGTAAAATCATACAAAACCTAGGTACCTAATAATGTGACTTTTTTTGCCATGTTTTTATTTCGTGTTAACCTAATTAACTAGATACCCCGTCTCTCATTTTAACGAAGGAATTTTCTATCAAACAGCTTATATCTTGTTATACGTCAAAAACTGTTAACAATACCTAAATTCAAGGCAATATCTGAGAGCGACCGTTGTGATATCATTCCGAGTCAGAATGGACACGTTACTAATTCTTAAATAAGATTGTCGAACAGATTCAATAACGGAGACAGCACTGACCTCGTCTTCTTGGCTGCTACTGTCAGTACCATATACCTGTACCAATATTCACACCAGCGGTCGAAATTCAACAGTAATTCATTAAGTTGATTAGTTTCTTTCATGATCTAGTAATTCTCTGCATTATCTATAAAATTAAAATAATACACTCCACGCGTGACTGTATGCTAAATTTGAGCTTCTAATCTAACCATAGCAATTGTTGAAATGTATTTATCGATGATTCATTTGAATTTAAAATATTCATTTTGACTTAAGGCCTGAAAACTGCTTTAGCTTTATGAAACATGAAGTAAATGCAGTCCTTTCACCGAAGTGACTTCTGAATCGATATGTTTTTCATTGCGAAACCTGCATTGTAAATTCGAAACTAAAAATTTCGTGGAATGACATTCAGTGCGCATTTAAATGTATCTATCAAAATAATTTCATAATTTTGTGTGTTCGCTATTTAAATTTGGTCTATTATCATTTTGAATTTCACGCAAATAAGTATTACTTATTTCTTGTCTCTCTCTCTCTCTCTCTAATGAAATTACTGAAATTAAAAAATCAAAAGACACTTAACCAAAGTTTAATATTTTAAATAATCAAATGACCATATAGTATCTGGCAGAATCGCTACATTCCTTTTCGAAGTATTCCTTTTATAACTTCAAACATTAATCTCTACTTTATCCGAGTCTTTCGTTTTACCAAAGACCACAGAGTTTCTCAATGCGGGGAATTCACGTAAGAACGTTGGCTCCGATCCTATTTCACGCACACACACACACACACACGTTCGGAAATTAATTTTTTATTATAATAATCTATTTGTAACATGTATTAACTATGCTTATTATATTTTTTCTTTACTGCTGACTAAGATCACAGACATCGGCAGATTCACTTACCACTAAAACAAAAAACAAAAAACAAAAAAAAATATAAATAATAATAATAATTAAACAACGAATTTTTTATTTAATTTGATATATCTGTAACACATATTATCCACAGATTTTAGCTTCCTTCACTTCTTCTCCGTATAATCTTTAACTATGCCAAATCTCACACTTCTCCGTGCGCGCAATATTCTTAAAAATGTATCATAAGTTTTCGCTTAGCGTATTAATATATAGATTACATCCTGCATCCTGTGGTGCATTATCTGTAATAACATTAACCATTTCTACACTGCAAACTGTGTTATGTGTTAGTCTCTAAGGCGTTAGATGTGTTTCAGTGACCACCAATTTGTGAGCAAGAAATGAAGGTGCGAATTAAGCCAATACAGTACTTGTAATTTTTTTTTTTTTTTTAAGAATCTGAAGAAAGACCAGAGAAATGTGCATTTACCCTTAATTCTTGTGTACAGAACTGTAATAGGCATCCACAGATATGTTAAAACACTAGATTTATTTTCCCACTTCGGATAGAACATTCCCTCACCGGGGTCACCAACCAAAATCAGACTTCTTCACCTATAATTTGCAGTCCGTGGAAGAGAAGCATTCATTCGATTATGACCGAGGTCATAACTTTCATGTCTACCACGAACCAACAACGTTCAACTGTCTTTTCACGACTTCATAGAACATAATTATCTTTGTACATAGAAACATTTACAAAGCTCACGTTACGTCTTCGAAATGGTACTGTGATGTTTATGATTCGTAGGTTCCGTACCTTTAATATACCTATTATTCCTATCTATGGTTTAATATTGGATAGTGAGATTTATTTAATCATTGCGATGATTTCCAATTAAAATATTAATTAGCTTTATTTGCATATCATATCCGGCAAAACTTTGATTTCGGCAAGATCAAGAAAATAAAGCGAAAGAACTGCACTAAAATTCAGTACATCGC
Source organism: Vandiemenella viatica (assembly GCA_031002005.1). Classification (NCBI taxonomy): domain Eukaryota; kingdom Metazoa; phylum Arthropoda; class Insecta; order Orthoptera; family Morabidae; genus Vandiemenella; species Vandiemenella viatica. The sequence goes on along the minus strand of CM061921.1, from coordinate 179,319,635 downwards.
TTTGGATTATTAACAAATGCCGTAAGTGATAATGTTTATTAGATAAAAATTTAAATTGAATACAAGACAATCAAATAACTATAACTTAATACAAACAGTAAAGAAAACAACTGAATCGTCGTGGATTTCCTACCATTTTGAAGTTAATTACAGGCCCACCTCGGATCTCGAGAATGTTTTGGGTGCAGCGAATCGTTCGTTTACTATGATTTCACCAGGTTGCAGTATCACACAGCGACTTAGCGTAATCCTTGTACATCGAGCTTATCTTGTACTAGTCTACAGGCGAACACTCTCGCTTCCAGTCTTGGCTATGCAGGTAGTTGGAACCGCACATCGTTGAACGCGTCGCGTCGCTGCCAGTTCCCGGTGATGAGCTCCGTTTTATCGGCAGTCGAGACCTGATAAAATCAAATTTGTTAATAGTTCATTACACCGTCCATTGAGCACAGATGGTTGTATCGAGACATTAAAAAAATTACACGCGCATTGCAGGAATATGTCATCATAGCGGTATGGAACGAATGGGACATTTTTGAAAGATGTGCTTTCATTTATATCTTTCTATATATCATCTCCCTCATAGTACTGTAAATTGTCCAATCATTCCTTATTGGACGTCCAACCAGTCTTGTTGGGCAAAACCATTTTAATTTTGTATTGCTCTTTCTTTAATTGTCAGGTCCGCCTTCATATCTCTTCTTATATACTGATTTTTGATTTTGGCCTTTCTCCTTTTTTGCTCAGCTGACCTCAAAAATTTATTTCGCCAGATTGTAATTTACTAATTTCTCTTCCATTTGGTACACATCTCTCACAATTGGAAGACTACATGTGTATCTTTGTCCCTCAATCTCTTGACACAAAGCTTTCAAGCTCTTTTTCAAGTATGATGTACTATTTGTGTCCTGATATTTCCAAGGAAATATTTTAGGCCTGTTGACCTGTTCCGAACTTTAAGAACTACACTGAAGAGCCAAAGAATCTGGTACCCCTGCCTAATATCGTGTAGGGCCCCCGCGAGCATGCAGAGAAGTGCCGCAACACGACGTGGCATGGACTCGATTAATGTCTGACGTAGTGCTGGAGGGAATTGACACCATGCATCCTGTATCGCTGTCCATAAATTCGTAAGAGTGCGAGGGGGTGGAGAACTCTTCTGAACGACAAGTTGCAAGGTATCCCAGATATGCTCAATAATGTTTATGTCTGCGGAGTTTGGTGGCCAGCGGAGGTGTTTAAACTCAGAAGTGTTCCTGAGCCACCCTGTAGCAGTTCTAGACGTGTGGGATGCCGCATTGTCCTGCTGGAATTGCCCAAATCCGTCGGAATGCACAATGGACATGAATGGATGCAGGTGATCAGCCAGGATGCGTATGTATGTGTCACCTGTCAAAGTAATATCAGGGGTCCCACGACTCCAACCACACACGCCTCACACCATTACAGAGCCTCCACCAGCTTGAACAATCCCCCGCTGATATGCAGAGTCCATGAATTCATGAGGTTGTCTCCATACCCGTACACGTCCATCCGCTCGATACAACTGCATAAGAGACTCGTCAGACCATGCAACATGTTTCAAATCATCAACATTACAATGTCGGTGTTGACGGGCCCAGGCGAGGCGTAAAGCTTTGTTTCGTGCACTCAGCAAGGGTACACGAGTGGGCCTTCGGCTCCGAAAGCCCATATCGATGATGTATCGTTGAATGGTTTGCACGCTGACACTTGTTGATGGCCCAGCATTGAAATCCACAGCAATTTGCGGAAAGGTTGCACTTCTGTTACGTCGAACGATTCTCTTCAGTCGTCGTCGGTCCCAATCTTGTAGGATCTTTTTCCGGCCACAACGATTTCGGAGATTTGATGTTTTACCGGATTCACGATCATGGTGCACTCGTGAAATGGTCGTACGGGAAAATCCCCACCTCATCGCTACCTCAGAGATGCTGTGTCCCATCTCTCGTGCACTGACTATAACACCACGTTCAAAGTCACTTAAATGGTGATAATTTGTCACTGTAGCAGCAGTAACCGATCCAAAACTTGCGCCAGACACCTGTTGTCTTGTATAGGCGTTGCCGACCGCAGCGCCGTACTCTGAGTGTTTACATATATCTGTGTTTGCCTGCGCCTATACCAGTTTCTTTGGCTCGGTGTTTTTCCACCTATTCTTTGGTTCATCTATACCATAGGTGTCATACTCAATTTTGCAGAGGGCTGTATATTAAATTTGGAATGTGTAGGCGGGCCAGATTCAAATAAAAAATTTAAAACTTCCGTAGAGGAATGGAGTGAAGTTTAAAAGCTCTAAAAAACATGATTCTTCTTTCTGTGTTACATTGGTATCGCGGGCCGTATCTTTGACATCACTGATCTATACCTCTTCTATCTTTCGCCCTATATTTGGTTACTGCTTTCGGGAATCGCACATTTCCTATTATGTAGAGATGGTTTCTCCATTTATTCCAATGGTCCTCTATTTTGTCCTTTTGTATGTTTCCAACTCATCTCTTTCTGTCTCATTTCTTAAAAGATGTAGTTTTTTTACATCCTTTGACAGTTCTCAGGAACTTCATCTCCGATGCTTCTATGCGGCTTTTAACTTTTCTCTTCATTATCTATGATTCATTTCCAAAGGAAAGATTAGGAACTGCCATCACTTTATAATATTGTGTCTCTGCGTGTCCTGATTTCTTAAGTTTTAGTTATTGCATCACACATCATCTGATACGCGTCCACATTATTATGAGTATCCATGTTTACTCCACCCGCTAGTGTGGCTGAGAGCGCCTCGGCGTTGCACACCGGATCTGGGAGGCACAACGGGATCTGGCACAGGCCCACGCGTACTGGCCGTCCTGATTGCCGTATTTAGGCTGTTTCTATTAATCAACTTGGCGCATGCTGTAACGGCGCCTAATAGCCACCACAAAAACTGCACATTTCACAAAAAAAAAATACACTCAATTTTTATAGATAATTTTCACGCCAATGCAATTGAATTTGTTGTTTTATTCCCGAACGCGCTTCACTTCATTCTCTGAAGCATCTTCAGCGGTTCTTTATTTTTCACTGGTCACATATGCTTATAACTGTAAAGTGTTTCAGCATCAGTTATGTTTGCATTACAGAAGACAAACGATAAACAAAGTGGTGTACATCGCTGATCGGCAGGTTTGTTTGCATTGGCGTGAAAATTATTTATAAAAATTGATCCTATCGCAATTGAGGAAATGGACCACAATATCCAGATGTTAAAAAATACTCTTACGAGTATCATACAAAACATACAAAGTTTCATGTTTCGCAGATGGAAGGCAACGCTGGTTAGGTACGCCGGGCCGAGCAGACTCCCTCCTCTCCCTCTCTCATGGTTCACACTGGCCGCCTGTGGTGGTCCTTGGTGGTCAAATCGGAGAAGAATAAAATGAATTTACTGCGTATGTTAAATCACAACCAAGGAAGCATTTTTGCTCTAACAGTGTCTCGTCCATAGATAGCCATTGTTTGTGTTTTGTTCTTGGAAATATATTAAGGTTTCAGTGCTCTGAATATATTTATAATTTGCGGACAGCTCTTTGAAATCCATTTTCAGTAGCTACCAGCGGGTCGTCTAGGTTGGTATGCTATATTCCCTCCTTTTCTATCTAATTTTATTTATAATATATATATTGGCCGAGGAAAAAAAAATCCTAAATCCGTTCTGAAATTGTGGTAGTTTGACATCCGCTATTGGTTGCAGTCTAGCAGTGGTAACAGTTTGTGTTGGTTATATCTTCTTTCTTGAAAATAGAGAATGTAGTTGATATTCGCCACCGTTCAGGTATTTTACCCTTAAGCCAACAGATATATTTATTAGTCGTAAAGGCTGATAAATCCGTAGCATTCATCTATATTTAAGCAATTCTGCAGCTATTCCTTCAGATCCAGTCACTTTTCTGTTTTTTGTTCGGCTTAGCGCTTCATTTAACTCTACTACGGTTATGTGATCTAGTCCTTCTGGCTTGTAATTCTGTCTTCTTGTATTATCAAATAGTTACTATACCAGAGATTTTGTAGTGTTTTGTTCATTCTTGTAGTCCTATTACGTATCTTAAAGGAAAGATCCATGCGTCGATATACACCATTTTCTATCTGACTCACAAATATCTTCCAGCTTTCTCTGTGTGCTTTCCTTATGATGGCTCTTACTATATTTCATATCTTCACTCAATATTAACCTATTAGTCCATGCAATTCTGTATAAATGCTAGCAGGACTTCTGCTTTTCTTCCAGTGCATCATTCATTTATTGATTCATACCTTAAAACCCTTTCTTTTTCTGCTTACTCTTGTTTTGTCTAAGACTTCTGCTGTTATTCTATTAAAACATTCTTTTATGTAATTGAAATGTGCATTTAATAGGCATTTAGTCAGTCTTTTTTGGTGGATATCTTTAATATTGTCTTCTTGCAACATCCCAAGTATAAACTTTACAGAATATTTCACTTCTTACTTTTTTGTGTCACTTTTATCCATCTTGCACACAGTAGTAGTTTCCTTACTGGAAGGAAGTGGTTGATATGTCACTCCCTGTTAAAATCCCAATGTGTCCTGTAACATTGTTATTGTTCTGTTATTTACTTTAACGTAATCAGTCAATGGTCACAGTTCTCTGGCGCTGCATGTATATATATGAATTAATATTTTTGGAAAGAAAGCATTTGTAATCCGAAATTTATTATAACTGCAGAATTCCTTCAGTTTAATTTCTTTATTGTTAAGTCGGTCCTCTCCAAATCTTCCAACCACGTTTTCAATTTCCTGATTTCTCACTACGACCTTAATATCTCCCACCAAAATTAGATTGTACAAAATTTGAAGGATATGCTTTCGTGGCAGTACCAATTTGAACTAAAACGAGGTAATGAAACAATGTAACAGACAGTTTGCCCGAAAGACATTCCACAACTTTTCTTGCAATGGTTTGATTGTGAAATCCTATGGATTAGACTAAACGTAGCTAGGACAAAACTTGTAATATCGTCCACCAGATGCAGATGTAACTATTGCTGTAGCCGGAATAGTGTAAGTAATATAGCTCGTCAATTTCCGAATCATGCGATAATACCAGTAGGTGACATCAACATTCCGTATATCGACTGGACTAATTACTTCCACGTTACTAGTGGCAGGGATAAAACATCCTGTGAAATTATTCTTCATCTTTTCTCAGATCGTCACTGAACCAATGTGGTGCCACAAAAATAACGAAAATATTTTAGATATTCTCGTTACAAATAGGCCTGAATTATGCACAGACATTTCTACCACCAGGGGAATAAATGATCATAAGCTGTAATTGCTACGGTAAAATTAACATCCGCGCGCAAAAAGAAAAAAGAAAGGATCGTTTACAGGTTTGAAAGGGCCCCAAAGGAGTGTTTAAGAATGTTTTAGAGGGATAATTACCTTACCTTTATAGAAGCAAGAAACTGGGTTGAAGAGATGTGGCTTCGATTCATGCATATAGTCAGGAAAGGTACGGACTTGCATATACCGAAAAGGACAATCAGGTATGGGAACGATCTTCCGTGGTATACACGTGAAGTTAAAAGGCTACTTAAAAAGCAAAGGAAGATACATGCACGCTCAAGAAGGACGATGTATAGGAGTCATTCAGATAACTTAGGTGAGACAAGAGGACATGTTAAGAATGCGATGCGCGAGGCCTTTAATGACTTTCAGGCCTTTAATGACTCGTTGCAAATCACTTTCCAAGAGCCTAAACGAAAACCCAAAGAAATTTTGGTCGTATGTAAAAAAAGTTATTGGTAGTGACAACAATATGCCAGTTCTACTACAAGACGGTCGGGAGGTTAATGACTTTCGCGACAAGGCTACCGTATTTAACACCGAATTCAAAAATCCTTTCACTGACGAAAACATGGAAAATATTCCCGCTTTTCCACGGCGTGTAGAATTTGAGATGGATCCAGTACAAATTGATAGTGTAGGTATTACAAAGCAATTAAAGCTCCTGAAGTGGGGAAAAGCGCCGGGTCCTGATGGTATACCAGTAATAGTATTTTCGGAATACGCGGAAGAAATAGAACCATTTCTGTCAGATATATTTCGTAAATGTTTAGAAGAAAGAAAAATAGCGCAGGTGATTCCTCTTTTCAAGAAAAGAGATCGGAGAGATCCTAGGAATTATCGACCCATATCTCTAACATCTGTTTGCAGTAGAATTTTGCAGTGGAATTATGAAGTTTCTAGATGAAAAGGAGTTACTTACAGTAAGCCAACAAGGATTTCGGAAGAACAGATCGTGTGAAACGCAACTGGCCCTATTTTCGCATGACGTAATGAAAGTTATCGATGCAGTTTCACAAGTTGATGCAATTTTCTTGGATCTTCAGAAAGTTTTTGACTCTGTACCACACAACCAACTTTTAGCGAAGATTCGAGCATACGGTATATCGGATCAGATTTGCGAATGGATACGCGATTTTCTAACTGGTCGGTCACAGTATGTCGTTGTTGACGGGAAAGCCTGTTCAAAGCTAGATGTTACTTCGGGTGTTCCTCAAGGAAGTGTAATAGGACTACTTCTTTTCCTAATTTTTTATAAAGGATTTCGGTGACAACGTTAATTGAAGGTTGCGATTGTTTGCTGATGATGCACTTATCTATAGGGAAGTAAGATGCTCTGACGACTGATTAAAAATTCAGCGTGATCTGGATGTTATTTCGGAATGGTGCCATAAATGGCAGCTTACACTTAACTGCAAAAAGTGCAAGGCAATGCAAATAAGTAATACAAAATACCCCGTTTGCTCACGAGTACAAAGTTAACAATTCAGTTGTTGACACTGTGGATTTCCTGAACTTTCTAGGCGTAACAGTACAAAGCAACATGAAATGGAACTTGCACAGAACTTCCGTCGTAGGCGAAGCTAATTTTAAAGTACGATTCCGTATGGCAAGGGATTGATTGACACGTTAGAGAAAGTACAGAAGAGAGCCACTCTATTCGTGACTGCTAGTTACAGTACTTAAGAAAGTGTCACATAGCTGATACATGGGTTTGGCTCTGATTGTTTGACGGACAAATGACGTCGTTTTCAAATTTGTTGGAGAATATGCGAAAATTTTTAATTTGCGAGTGCAATGAAATACTTCTTCCGCAAACCTATTTAGGTCGCAAAGACAGGAGGGAAAAGATTAGAGAAATAAGATACCGTACTGATACTTTTATGGATTCTTTCTTTCCTCGTTCTGTTCGGGACTGGAATGCACAAAATTAGGATTGGTGCTTATCACCCTCTGCCACCCACAATTTTTGTGAATTGCAGAGTATGGAGGTAGATGTAAATGTAGAGGTAGATTGTACCCTTTTTCGTCTTACCAAGCAGAATGGTACAAAATATTTATATGCTACACCGCTGGATTACAATATTGATTAATTTCCCTGGGATAACAATGGGACGTTAAACCCCAACAAAATTAAACATATGTCCTTGGCCTGAAAAATTTCTCACATTGCGCGTATATCTAGAAAAAAAAATAGGCCTTCCAAGAAAGCGAACCTTTGCAGCAAATATGCTGAAGAAAATAATTATCACGAATATTATAGTATTCCTTAAAAATAACCATATCATTTCAAAGAATTAAAGCAGCCTATGGAAACCTCGTTCTTTCAAATACGACGTTATGAACGGTCACAACTTAAGGCTAGCTATTTTGATTTTCGGGAAAGTTTTTACATTATATCCACCGCATCTTATCGAATACGTCACAACGGCCAGGATTTTCTGCTGAACCGATTTCCTATCAAAGCATTTCTGTCCGATTGTAGTAATTGTCAAACATTCAAACAAAAATAGTGTATCACGTTTGGGAGGCTGCGGGGGAGGGTTATAAAATATTTTATAGAATTTATTTAGTATTTTACGACTATTCTTAATGATTTTAATTGTAATAATACTATAATAGAATCAGTTTATTAACAGATGACTCGGTTATTTGATGCGATGTGATGTCAGTGAACGAATTAAAAAATATCCAACAGGATTGTATCTCTTTACTGGTGTAAAAAGCAAAAACTATGACGTGTTACTAATACAATAATGTCTTAGTAAAACGTTATCAGGTGTAATAATACGATGCTGCAGTTATACCGAAATTAAACAGCAGACTTGATTTCTGGTGGTGTGTTTCAAAGAAAGGCAAGGAGAGAGCCTGGGAACAGTATTGTGTGAACGGACTGTGTACATTCAAAGAAGGGCAACTACAGCTTTCTCGGAATGTTTACAATCTGATTAACAGGTTCGTATAGTCTCAGTGTGTCGAAACATTGTCCCCTCCTACATACATACATCGGTCGAAATAACCGGGTAAACAAAATCAAAGAAATTAGATGTCGAAAGAATGTACATATGTGAAAGAGTGTGTAGGAAGTTTAAAGTAAGACGAAATTTTGAGACAAAGCTGTTGCTCTTTTGAAGGGAGCCGTCAGTATGGATGAAGTAGTTGATGCGACATTTTACTGAACACGTGAAAGTGCTTAAGAAGCGAATTCAAATCCTACCACTGGCGATTATTTGGGCTTTAATCAGTAATTTTCTAGTTTTTGCACATTCTCCACTTTTCGCCTCAAAAATAAATGCCTTACAGACAGAATAACAACAATAATTAGCACACAGGTTTGTACACAAATAGCAGCACACATTTCTTCTGCTTAGGTTGAATCGTCCTTAAAGATATCTGAGCTGTCAATATGTTGCTATGTAGTGACTTGGCTGCCACCCGTTTGGGATGACCCTCACAGTCACTCTGTCCAGCCGAGCGGTGAGACAAGGACAGATTGCCATAGGGAGGCATGGATAAGCGTCTACATGGAAATCGACGGATTGTCGGATATGAGTCTTGTGATAGGAGTATTACTTGGAAATCAGGGCTAATCACTGATGAATATTTACATATTTATTTATACCAGGTTCTGAAGGTATGATACATATTTACACATACATGGAAATTTATCTGTGAATAACATTTACTATCAACATTACTTTCTGAAACTGATAAACTGGTGCAGTGGCGCTTTGCTAACCCCCACCAACATTATGGGAACGAGGAGAGACAGAGCGAGCTTACAACATGGGTACCTCTAACCCAAACACGACAGGACTATTGAAATACATCGAACTTCGGCCTAACTGAACCTATCCGTCTCATATCCAAATAATCTCAGTAGAGCCTACCTTCTGCGTTGCTGTAGACCATCTCTTGGCCTGCAGTGGCTCCGCTCCGAGGCCGGAGCCCGGTAACTTCTTTCGTCGTCTCCCGGCTGCTGCTAATACGACGATCAACTCGACCAACGGATAGACAGACCTAGCTAGCTGTGCTCAGGGTTTACTATGACAACCTCTACTCCACTCCAGCTCTTTGGAGAGGGCAAACTCTGACATCACCTAACTGCATACGGTCATAATGCCAGCCTACGTTCTCTTTTCGGCGCCTGACAATTGCCGAATCGCTGACTCGTGCTCTACTTGCAGGTTGTGGCTCTCGTAATGTTGCTTAATTTTGCTCGCTCGTCTGTCCTCTATCCCAACCCCAAACAAGTGTATAAATTACTCAAGAAAAACCTCTGGTATTACTACAGCTAAGCCACGTTAAAAGAATCGCCAA